>VZTM01015701.1:291508-336577 GCA_013400555.1 Jacana jacana | reverse complement strand
GAGCAGCACAGCATCCGAAGGAGAGCCCCTCCACAGCCGCCATGCTCTGTCGTTCTTATTAATGCTGATACATACCTAAAAGGCAGGTGTCCAGAGGGTGTGGGTAGACTCTTTTCATCGGTGTCAGGGGCAGCGGACACAAGCTGGAACACGGGAAATTCTGTCTCAGTATGAGGAGGAACATCTTTACTGTGGTGGTGCCAGAGCCTTGGAAAAGGCTGCCCAGAGAGGGTGTGGAGACTCCTCTGGAGGTATTCAAGACCTTCACAGACGCGTTCCTGTCCAACCTGCTCTGGGTGACCCTGCTTCAGCAAAGGGGTTGGACTACGTGATCTCCAAAGGTCCCTTCCAACCGCAAACGTTCTGTGAGGACAACCTGCCTCCAGCCTTGTCCTCCTCCAACATTGCACCAGAGACTCCTTGCCAGCTCCCAGCAGGCTGCATAGTGCTGCAGAAGTCAGGAGAGGAAGACCTCGGTGGCAGGACATCAGGCAGGAGCTCCTGAACATCTTTTGTCTTTCTCTGGTTCATGGCAAGGGAGCACGGAGCTGCTGAGAAATTCTGCAGCTTCTGCCTTGTTTTATGTGCACGGTGTAGCTGCTTGACAATAAACCCTGGGTTATTAGCAGCATTGTAATTTCCTGCTCTCCTCTCCCCTTTGTAGAGAGTGTCATGAAATGTTGCTGTGGAGCTGGAAGAGGCTCTGGAAGAAGAGAAGCTCTGTGGAGCCAGCGGTAGGCAAGCTATTAACCTTCAGTCCCATCAGCACCACAGCTGGGAAGACTGGGAAAGCAGGGTCTTGCTGAGCCCCAGTCCCTGGTGAGGTGCCTGTGGGTCTGTGAAAGAGGAGGAGGTTGTGCATGGAAAAGGAAGGGCACATGGTTTTCCTATCATTGGCTTGTTCTTACTGAGCTCTGTTAACAATTTTCTTGTTTCCCCCCCTCTCCTAATCAGAATGTAGAAAATTAGCCTAATGGAGTGGAGAGTCCAGCTTGCTATGGGCAGTCTCAGTAAGGCTTGCACTTATGTGCAGTACTTATGGAGCAGGATGGCTTCTGTCTATCTTCTGCTTTGGAAGATCACCTCTGGTGTTTGGCACTTCCTTGGTGCCAACATCTCCAAGATGGAGTTCAGTGTGGAGTTTACCTTGTGTCTGATGAACTTCGTTAATGCTAGCAAATGTGAGAACTAGAATAGAAATGAAAGAGAAGGAAGCAAAAATTAGGTGTCATTATGCAATTATGAGGCAAGAGGAGAGGAACATTTGAGTGCAGAGAGGAACTACACATGAGAGAGCATGGGAAGAGGTGAGGAAGTCCAGGGGGGAGAGCGAGAGAGACACAGAGCCTCTTGCTTGTCAT
This sequence comes from Jacana jacana, assembly GCA_013400555.1. NCBI lineage: Eukaryota > Metazoa > Chordata > Aves > Charadriiformes > Jacanidae > Jacana > Jacana jacana. Next base: position 335,216 of record VZTM01015701.1, on the reverse strand, counting down.
TCTTGCGGATCTTGTACCACATAAATTTCATTTTTTGACTATTGTCAGCAAATATCCTGCTGATGTTGCTGTTTCTCCATAAGGGTTAGTTCCCAGATGAGACCTCAGCTGTGCTTCAGCCAGGAGGTTCCACTGCCAGGTGAAGAGCTCTAGTGAACACCCTTTCCCCCAGGATATGCTTGTGGCTGGGCTAAGCATGCCCAGTGTGGGGCTCTGAGAGAGGTGCAGCCAAAGCCAAGCATCTAGGACTCTGTCCTCTCCCTGGCAGAGATGCCCATGGGGCTTTAGGAGCACACCACCATGTGCAGAGGTGCAGGATCAGCCTGGGGACATGCTGGCATTCCCAAATTCTCAGCATCACTTGCTTTCTACAAACCTCCATTGGTCTTTGACCTGAGAGCATCCCTGTGGGGCAGCCTCTGCCATCCTCTTCTGCTCCCCATGCAGGTGCAAGTCACGTTGGGACTGTGCTCACTGATGATAGAAGAGGATCCCAGCAGAATAGTACTCCCCAGACCATTTTGGGGGCCCACATGCTTGGTTTGTGCTCCATGGTCTCAGGAAACAGAGAGAAAACAAGGATGGGAAGAAAGGGGCAGAGAAAATGTGAGGAGGTGTGTGGTGAGATGGGTCATCAAACATGGGGACATGGGGTTGCTGCCTTTGGAGAAGGGAGGATGTTGAGTCCGGCTTCAAACTGGGGTTGGGGGTGATTACTGGAAAAGCTGACAGGAAATTAGAGGGGAGGAAATGGGCTGCAACCTAAAATACTGGGAAATGGCCATCAGTGGAGCTCGGCTGTATTATTTGGGTCTGTCCTGAAGCTGAGAGCATGTGACTAAGATGAAACCACAGGAGGAATCAGGCAGCGAAGACAGGAGATAAAAATCAGGCCGAAGTGAGAAAACAGGAAGGGAGGGCAAGCCCATGAGCACAGGGGGAACTGCCTGGCCCAGTGGCAAGGAGGCAAGCTCCTGGCAGGGCTGCAGCTGCCCCCAGCTGGGCAGAGACTCTTGCTCTGAAAGGGAGAGACGGGATCCTGCTGGGCACCCAGCATTGTTGCTGTGAGGCTTTCAGGAAGACGGCATGGAGCTCCAGCTGGCTGGTACCCTTCTGCCCCTGTTCCTCGCCTGGCTGCCCACTGGTGAGTCTCCCCTGGCTTCTGTTCTGAACTCTTCCCTCTTTGCCTGCAGGAGGTTTGGGAGGTGGCTGCTGCTTCTTTTTCCTCTCTTGCAGCATTGAAACCGCCTTTCTGCACCAGCACCTCTGCTGTTCACCTTGCAGAGGGGTCCCCTCCTGCAATTGCCTGTGCCCAGGCTGCAGGCTCTGCCCATGGGCACCCAACTTCAGGTGCTGGGGCTTCAGCAGCAGGGAGAGAAAACAGTCAGTACAGGAGAAGAAACAGAGAGGCTTGCAAGCCTGATGACTGTGAAGGGGGACAGTTTTATGTGGAGGATGTGGATATTCTTAACACTAACCCAACCCTCCATGGGTTATTTTTTTCTGCAGGACTCACTCAACAGATTGCAGCCACCACCAATGTGTCAGTAGAGTTAGATTTCATCTTGCAGTGCCTGGTCTGGACAGGCTCAAATGGCACCACTGGGGAGGTGAAGTGTTTTAATACCACCCAAACCAATGGAGAAAAGCAGAACAAAGGTGGTGTGGCGATGCAAAGCAGTTCTTCCCAGCTCATTTCCACCAGTGTGAACCAAGCACGTGCAGGAATGTACGCATGTGGGATGGAGAACGGATGTTCCAAAGAGAACAAGAATGGTAAGAGACTCAACATCCACAGGTGTCTGGAGCACCCACAGGAGCAGAGAGAATGAACTGAAGAAGGGAGAGGAGAGAGGGAAAAGAGGGAGAACTCTGCTGAGCAGATGTGAAGTGACTTAGAGTTTCAGGAGCGATTCTGAAGCACTCCACAGTGAGTATTAGGGAATGATGCCAGAAGGTGGCACGTCCTCCTTGGGTGCCAGAATACTCTTCTGCCTAGGTTGCAGGAGGAGGTGTCTTCCTCCTGATCCTCCCGTTTTCAATCCCTTCTGAGACACAGCAATGCTTGTGCACTGCACAGCATTGGGTGGCTCTAATTAATGTTGAGGAACATTTAGCAGCTGTATTTGGAAAAGAGCATCAGCTGCTGGAGGAGGAGACAGTTACTTCATGGTGTCTTTCATGAGTGACATGTGCCAGTGGGTTATGACCCACATAAGGTCATAGATACAACCTACATTGCACTTACCAATTACATTTTTGTTTCTTCTCGGGACAGCCAGCCAGGTAGAAGAGTCAGGCATCATCATGGAGTGCAGGCTCAAGATTTGGTTGGAGAATCTCACAGTGAAGTGGTACAAACCCACAGATCTGGAGGTGGGAAATCCAACCAACACCATGGCTCTAGGAAAAAACTGTACCAGTCCCAGCATGTGTGTGGCCAACATGGGAATCTGTGTGTGTAAAGTGTCCATCGCAAGATTAAGCTTGACAGACACTGGAAATGGCATACAAGGGACAGTTCTCAGTAAGTGGCACCACTTCCATTTCCATGTGGGTGGTGAATGGGCAGAGAAGAATGATAGGACAAATGCTCCCGGCAGTGCCGCTTGCTGTTTCCCCTGAAGACATCTTGGGCACCAGAGGGGCTGCCCCAGCACAGCTCTTTTGGCAGATTCATCCCCCCATGGAGCTATTTGGCCATGGGGTCCTTGAATTAGGGCCTGCCCCATACTCCAGCTGTGGCACATCAGCTGAGGTGTCTGGAGCTGCAGTGGCAGGAGCAGGACAGCCAGGCCTGTGGAGTCCAGGTCCTTGCCCCAGAGCAGAGCAGGGAGCAGGATGTCCTTTGGCTCTGGGCAGCCTCTCACTTGTGTTTCTGTTTTCCAGCTTGTGACCCTGAGGCACATCAGGTCAATGTCACTGACCGGCCACAAGGAGAGAAAGATGAGCAGCAAGGGGGAAAACAGATCCCGATGTTTTCTGGTGAGTAGGTAGGAGCTCCTGGCAAACTGGGGTAGACACTGATCAAGACTGTGATGGTGGGAAAGTGCTCTGATTCTCCAACCACACCCCTGTCTGAATTTGGATGAGTTTGGGTGAGTTGTTAGAGACCATTCCCCACGGGATTTTGTCACCAGCCTTGGGCTGTGGGGGCTGCAGGTGGTTTGGGGTCTGGAAGCTCAAGCTTGGAAAAAGAACCTCCCCTCCTGAAGAGGCAGTGGCAGCATGTGGCCCTGCACAATGGGATGGTGGCTCATGAGTGCCTCTGTGATGTTTGTATGTGCAGGACTCAAGTTACTACTGTGTATCCTCTTCGGCTTAGCACTTGGGACGCTTCTTTACATGCCGATAATTGGCATTCTGTTGTGGCAGTGCCAAAAGAACAGAAAAGGTAAGGCTAAACCCACACTGAGTCTCTGTCTCCCGTGGGAGCTGTTTGGCATCACCTGCTGATCTGGACAAGCCCAGGCTTTGGAGATGTCCATCTTCAATATCCCAGGGCTCCTGCTTGCTCGGTGTTGCCTGCTGAGTTTTTCCTCCTGGACAAGCTATGCCAGGGTGGGGAGAAGGTTCACCCCCTCCCTTATCTCTGGCCACTTGCTGGTAAGAGCCCATTATGGCAGAAGCCATGGTGCAAGTGAAACAGGTCCTGCACATCTCTACAGTTCCAGAAGCATCCAGATCAGAGCTCTTCTCCAGCCCTCCCAAGGGTTTTCAAATCCTTGCTAACCCCTTCTGCTCCTTGGCCATTTTCAGAGCCAGCCAGTCCCAGAGCCCCATCCTCTCTTGCAACAAAAGCAGGACCAACGCACATGACTTCTTCATTTAAATTAATCATCCTTATAATTATTTTAACTACTGTTTAAATTACATTTCATTTTTCAGGAGAGCTCATAGCCATGCAAGTGGCGGAGGGGGATCAGCACAGCACGGTAAGCCAGGGAGCACTTTGCATGTGTTGTTTCCATATCTCTGAAAAAAAACCCAAACCATTGGCTGTTGAATACCCATTTAAGGAATTTCAGGGTAAAATCAGCTTTGCTTTCTGAAAACGTGGTCCTGAACACTTAGTATTAATTCCTACTAAATAGGAGCTTACAACCTTCTGCATAGGTGGCACCTCTGAGCAAGCTGGATAATGCTTGGGCAGTGCAAATAGTTGCAAATAGTTATGCCAGTGGCAGAAAACTAGCAGGGGAGATGGAGAAGGTAAAACCAGGGCTCCTCATTGCTGTTTCCCTTGCAGGCAGCCCCAGTGACGGGGACCAAGGAGCTGACCTATGCTAGCCTGAAGTTCGAGAAGGAGACAAACCCCACCTTCTCTGATGTCATTTACACCAAGATCAAACCACTGCAACAAAAGCAGAGTGGTGGGGATGCCAGTGCTGACAATGCAGAGGTGGATGTGTCCCCCGAGGAAGAGAGCAAATGAAGGAGAAGGGAGGGATGAGCAGCTTGCTGTAGCCTAGTTGGGGTCATCATCCCCCAAAAGTAGGCATTAGCTCATATGGAAGTGCAATTCTGGCAACTAAAGCCACCTATTTATCCCCAAATGGCTGCACCACTGTGCTTTACAGTCCCCCGGAAGAAGACATCTCCTGTGATGAGGACAGTGCTATTCCAGCCATTCTTGTCCTTGCCTTCACGTAGCCCCAAGGACTGCCAAGCTTCAGGAACTCCTTTTGTGATCTCTAGTCACCAATGGGCTCTTCTAGCAACTTGCTCCATTTTTCAGCAATGTCACCATGCATGGTGTGGCCACCATGATTCAGGAAGCACTTGGTGTCCCATTGGTGCTGGACATGCTGGGTGGGTTGGCCATGAGAAGGTTCTCTGAGTGCTGCAAAAATCGTGGAGCAGTTGTCTGGATTTTCTCCAGAGCAGGCACCTGCTGTGACATGGGTTGACCTTGCTGTGGTTCCACTCGCTTGAAACACAAGGAGCAAGGATGGAATAGTGTAATTTGCTTTGCAGAGGGTGACGTGGGTGCTGCTGCAGTGATCTGTGTGCATCTGCTTCATACCAGGATTGGCTCGGTGTCCTCATGTATGTAGAGCTTTCTTGTAATTTGTTTTAAAAAAATATATTTAAAAAATGGAATGTTTTTGCCTTGGTATTTCCACTGCTGTTCTGCTGATGGAGACTGTTAAAGTCCAACAGGAATAGCCAGCAAGCCCTGGAGACTTTCTGCTTTCCCCACTCAGTCCAGTTTCAGAGCAGCTGCCAGTAGGAGACATCCTCAAAGTGGTGGTGGATCTCCAGGTGTCTTGGGGGCATAGTCAGGTCATGTATGGCCAGGAAGACACAGGCAAGGACTACAGAAAGGGAAAAATTGGGGGGAAAAAATCCAGCATTTGGGGGGAGCAACCTGTGGAAAAGGGGCTGGAACATGAGGTGTTAAACCAGGGAGGCTCATCAGGGCATCAGGTCTGCTGGGGGATGTTACCCAGGGACACAGAGCAGAACCAGGCTCCACCAAACTGCAGGACATCCTTGCCAGCCTCCTCCTGGGCACTTGCAACCATGGAGGAGCAGATGGAGGAAAATCCCTAGGGATACTCCAGCTTGGAGAGGGAAGGCCTAAGTTAAATGGGCAGGTACAAAATGCAGCCAAAACCTCAGCAGCAGCTCCTGGAGGAGGAACTGGGGTTTAACAAAAACGTGCCAGGACTCATCCATCCTGGCCACAAAAAGAAGGCAATTTGGAGGGTCTCCAGAACATCTCACTGCCCATCACTCCTTGGGGGCCATTTCCAATCTATGTGCTTGGAGGTTAATGGGTTTTGGCTTAGAACAGACACAGCTCCCACCCCATCCTCAAGGCAAGGATACCCATTGCTTGTGGTTGGGTGGGACATGAGGGTGGCCATCTCACCCCCTCCTAACATGGTGCTGGGGATGCTGGAGCAGGGCAGAAGTCCAACAAGGGATGAGTGGGGAGTCTGCTGGCCATTTTTGGGTTGACAGCCAGCTGAATATGAGCCAGCAGTGTGCTCAGATGGCCAAGAAGGCCACCAGCATCCTAGCCTGTATCAGGAATAGTGTGGCCAGCAGGACTGGGGCAGTGACTATCCCCCTGTATGGGGCAATGGTGAGGCCCCACCTTGAATGCTGTGTCCAGTTTTGGGCCCCTCACAACAAGAAGATCATTGAGGTGCTGGAGTCCAGAGAAGGGCAACAGAGCTGGTGGAGAGGTCTGGAGCACAAATCTCATGAGGAGCAGCTGAGGGAGCTGGGGATGTTCATCCTGGAGAAAAGGAGGTTAAGGAGACCTTCTCGCTCTCTCCAGCTTCCTGAAAGGAGGGTGTAGCTGAGGGACGTTGGTCTCTTCTCCCAAGGAACAAGGGATGGGACAGTAGGAAACGGCCTCAAGTCATGCCAGGGGAGGTTTAGGATGAATAGTAGGGAAACTTTCTTCACCAAAAGGGTTGTCAAACACTGGAAGGGGCTGCCCAGGTAAGTGGTGTAGTCGCCATTCCTGGAGGTATTTAAAAGATGGGCAGACATGGTGCTGAGGGACATGGGATAGTTGTAACTTGGCAGTGCTGTGTTAATGGTTAGATTCCATGATCCGAAAGGTCTTTTCCAAATGGAATGATTCTATGATTCTATTTAGCCAGGCTGGGTAGCTCTTGGGTACAGCCCTTCCCATGTTCCTACAGCATGAAATGACCAATGTTGTTATTTTAAGGAGAAAAGGATTAAAAAAAGCTGACCTCAAGTAAGAGGGACTGATCGTGTCTCCAAGAAGAGCTGAACAGGACACATGAGACATATTAAAACTGTTGGCAGCCATTTATCACTTGCTGAGGCAAGAGAAAAAGCTTCAGAGGAGGCAAATACAGCTGCAGGTAAGTTCTTCAGCATCCCACTGGCCTCAAGAGAAGGCCACAAGGAAGGAAAAAAAACAAAGGACATCAATAGAATGAAGTGATCACTGAACTGAAGATGCAAAATCAGAAAACTAAGGTGCAATATGCACAGTAAGGGCTGTGAAAGGTTCTGCGTTTGCTCAACTGTTTTAAAAAGAGGAAGGAAAAGTAAAAGTTTGGCCCATTGTTTCACCACAAAAGAGTCATTAACTGGTGAGGTGGAGAAAGCTGCAATGTTCATAGTGCTGCTTTTGCGTCTTCCTTTACGCGCAAGGTTAGTGGGAACAGGTCTGGGATAATGTTTTTAACAAGGGACCTAACACATCGTACCAGGAAAGAAGCCATGGAATTGCCTTGGAGCAGTTACACAAGTGAGCAGGAGGTGAAGAAGTGCAGGCAGGGCTGCTTAAGGAACTAACTGGGACAATCTCTCAAGATCTCGGTGGCTTTTGCAAGTATGAGCAGGAAGGGTGGAAACAGTGTCTTTGTCCATTGACTATTTTTAAAAAGATTAAGCAGTTCAGCCAAAGCTGAGCCTCCAAACATCAGTTCTCAGAAAGATCCTGTCACAAATGCTTAAGGGAATGTGTGCAGATCAAGTAATAATACATGCAATGCCCTCCTTGCCCCAAATGCCACCTCCATGTGGACAGAGGTCCCTGTTGTCCCCATGTGTGCTCACGGCAGGTGAGCTAGATGTCCATGATGGGTTTCTGAGCCAGGAGCATGGAGGGTATCCTTGCTGCCCCACAAGCTTTTGTCATTGCACAGAGGAAGCCTGAGTCAGGCAGAGAAACAAGTAAAAAGTGCTGCTTCTCCCAGTTTGGGGATTTTTTTTTTAGGGCAGAATTGTAGCAGTGGGGACCTGGGGAGAGCATGGAGGAGCCACTCAACCTCAGGAGAAGAGAGGTAGCAGGGGGTCTCTGCAGCTCCCTGAGAGATTCTGCACAATGCAGTCTCATGCTTCACACCCAATGTCACAGTGATGTTGGGCACTGGTGGACAACTCCTCCTGCAGAATACAAGATCTTGAGCAAAGCTGCAGCTGTGCAAGAGCACACAAGAGAATCTTGACCTTCACTTTCCCAATGCAAGAGCAGCAGGAATCCATGGGGGAAAGAACAGGGATGTGATCCAGGTCACAGTGGGAAAACCCAGAAAGCCCAAAAAGAAAAAGAAAAAATCAGGGAAGGAGCAGAAGGAGAGGAATGAGGAAGGATGTGGATGGCGAGGGTAGCAAGGGGGGAAGACTGTAGTATAAGTGGATGGTGCAAAAAAGAGGAGGAGAGCGGCCAGCAAAGAGAAGAGAGAAAACAGGAGATAATTGGGGAAAAAACAGAAGGAGAGAAGTGGAAGGAAACAGAGTGGAGAAAGAGAAGGAGAGGCCAGAAGAGTCAGAAGGGGAAGACCCTGAAGGAGGAAAATGGCTTAGGCTGAGGAAGACACAAACCTCACTTTGCTGTAGGAGAAAGAGCAGGTAATTCTTTGGGTAATTAATCAAATTTCTGCTGGCAAGTTCATTGGACTTTGACACCTCCAAAGCTTTTGGAGATGTCAGGACCAGGCCCAAAGGGAAGCTCATTTCCTGCTGTGCAGAGGGCACACTTCCCTCCCTGTCTTGCAGAGCATCTCCTCATTCAGGAGACCCAATTTCACCAGCAAGGAAGGTTACAAGCAGGCATCACAATTTTTTAAGAGCAAAGTAGTGTAAAGCAAGCTGCCAAGATGCAACAAAGAGCTTCCTGGTCTTTGCACACGTGGGCCTCCGAAGGCCACCAAGATGGCCATGCTTTTTCCAGCAGGAGGAAAAGCAGCGGCTCAAATTTCATGGGGAGGAAAGCAGGTGAGCATGCCAGTGCTGATCTCCACAGCTCCAAGTCACAGACATGCAAGGGAACATCCCAATATCTTGGGTTATTAGTTGTTTAGCATAAATAAGTCAGCTTTAATTAGAATAAATTGCTTAGAATTCTAATATGGTGTGACTTGTGCTGTTTGCTTAGCTCTACTTAGCATAAGTAGCTAGATTTGCTGAAGCCTGTAGGTCATGATAGAGTTATTTTCCTTAGTAATTTTCCCAGCAGCTGATACAGTGCTGGGTTTAGTCTTTTAGTGTAGGGAAGCTGCTCACATCATGCTGGTGTTTTGGTAGTTTTTCTCCCTAGCCAGAGACTCTTCATCTCTCCATGTTCTGCCAGTGAGTGCAGGTGTACAAGGAAGGTGAACCAGAAGATAAGAAAGTTCCAACCCTTTGGTGAAACTGCAGATCAATCAGGGAAGAGCTGGCCTGCCTGGACACAGGAAAAGAATGCAAGGAGATGTTAGAAGAATCCAGTGAGTTAGAAGACCCCAGACCAAAAATCACCATTGGACTAGAAGATGCATGGACTCCATGTGAAGGGTGTGTGAGGGGCAGGTGTGTGGATCACAAAGGTGATTTCTTCACTGAGGGTCCCTCTCTTTGGGACTGTCTTTGTGCTGGACCTTCTAATTAAATTAATTCTTTTGTAAAATCCGATGCCTGAGACTGCTGTGAGAAAGCGAGGGTGGATCCTGAAGGAGGGAGAGGACCCAGAAATAAGTGTGTGTGTACACGACACTATGAATGGTGTGTGAACGCCAGGCAGAGCTCCTCCTTTAATGCCAGGGTGCGAGTACAGAGCAGGGATAGATGCGCTGGGGTGTTTCTCCATGAATGGTTCTAGAAAGTGTCTCCTGAGCAGGCTCCAGGGTAAAATGGGGCATTCAGAGGATGCTAAGAGAAGTAGGAGAAGGGCGAAGAAAGCTGCTGATCAAGATGGAGAAGAGGTATGAGACTCAGCTCCATGGCGCAGCACTTGGCCAAGCCCATGGCACAAAGGCTGCGTCTTGCAGCCCCCGGGAAAACCGGGGTAGTTCGTTCAGTTTCGGTTTCACTTCTGTGGAGGGCTGGAGGAGCCTCCCTGATTATTTTAATCCCCCCTTTTTGTAAATGAGACCTTTTCTGTGTCCCCAAGATGATGCTCACCATATGACTGGTTCCAGTGGTACTGGGGAGGAGAAGCCGATGGCACTGGGCTCTGCTGCACGTGGGAGTCCGCAGAGCTGGCAGGACGAGGACCAGGCAATTCTGAGCCTGTGCAGCCGCTGGAGGGAGGCAGTGCAGCAGAAAAGCTGGCAAAAAAACCCCAGCAAACCCTTGGATGGCTGGATGGCTTTTTGTGCTTCTGCAGTTAGAAAAAAAACCCCACATCCATTGTCTTTGTGCTGCACAAGTGGAAATCACAGAATATCAGGGATTGGAAGGCACATTGAAAGATCGTCTAGTCCAATTCCCCTGCCAGAGCAGGAACACCTAGATCAGATCACTCAGGAACACGTCCAGGCAAGTTTTGAATGTCTCCAGAGAAGGAGACTCCACAACCTCCCTGAGCAGCCCCTTCCAGTGTTCAGTCACTCTCACTGTGAAGAAGTTTTTCCTCGTATTCAAGTGGAACCTCCTCTGTTCCAGCTTGCACCCATTGCCCCTTGTCCTATCATTGGACACCACCGAGAAGAGCCTGGCTCCATCCTCCTGACACTCACCCTTTACATATTTATAAATGTTAATAAGGTCACCCCTCAGTCTCCTCCAAGCTAGAGAGACCCAGCTCCCTCAGCCTTTCCTTGTAATAGGAAGAGGTGGGGTGAGGCAACTCCTATGGTGACAGTCCTGGACTGAATCCTGTGCCCTTGGCCCTGCCCCAAATCCCATCCTAGTGCAGGTGTGATCCTCCAGGCTGCCCTGGCCCCTGGCGTGGAGGAGGAATGATGGAGAGGATGAGGCTGAAAAATGAGCCAGTGAGGGAAGAGGGATGGACTTCCAGCCACCAGGGAGGGGATGAGCAAACACTCGCCTTTGCAGCGCCCAGCCCTCGTGTGTCCTGTTTGCCTGCAGTGCTGTGGTGATGCTTTCAGACATGATGGATGATGCAATCCCCCAAAAGAAAAAGGTGACAAATGAGGAAATCCACAACTGGAACGATGGGAGACAGTCAATGGCAGATTGAGCAAGGTCTCAGGGGTATGGGCAAAGGCAGCAGGCCCTGAGAGGCCCCAGTCCATCAGACATGCTCACTTCCTGCCAGAGTGGTGTGTTTTTTGGCTCTTTCTGCCCTCAGCAGCCTCATTTGAGATGCGAGTGTGCAGATCAGTACCACTCTCCCCATGGGCCATACCCAGTGCTGAGTTTCCAACCCACGTCGCCAGGAAAGAGGGTGGCTTCATCTGTCTGCAGCAAGGAGTTCAGGGGAACGTGGGAACAGGTCAGTTACTGGCAGAAAAAATCAGAGAAGCTTCACTGAAAATGAAGTCACAGTGATGTAACTCTGCTGCAATACATATTTGAAGTGCCCACTGGAGACCCCCAGAGAATTGCGTCCTGGTTCTGGGAGGGACAGGGTTAGTTTTCCCCAGCGTTTAGCTGGGACACAGGTACTCCATCCCCTGTGAGCCATGCCCAGGGAGCAGCTGGGAGATGGCCAGGGAAAGGGGGGGGCAGGAAGCTGGGGTGGTGCCCGGTGGGGGGACTGCCCAGGGGCAGGGGCATAGCCAGTGAGCAGTGGTATCACAATCCTGTGAATACACTTCTCTATCCGTGTTACTGTTCGTGGTTCTGTGTTCCCTTCGCTGTTCTGTTAAACCGCCTTGGTCCCAATCCACGAGCTGTGCCCTTTCCTTCCGACTCTCCCCTCACAGCCACAGGGGCACTTGGGAGAGCTCGGCTGCCGCCTGGTTCCTTGCTGCCTTCTGAAGCTCAGCCACAACGGATTGCCATTGCAGAGCTGGCTCAACAGGCACATCAGAACTAGAACCACATCTTCTGATTCAGTTCATCATACTTCAGCCCTTTCAAACCCTTCCCACCACCCCAGTGGCAAGGGAGGGAGGTGCCTAGCTCTTCTCCCTGGGATCCAGTGGCAGACAAGTGGGGACGGTTCACAGCTGCACCAGGAGAGGTTCAGACAGGACACGAAGAAGCATCTCTTTACCAAGAAGGTGGTGAAACACTGGAACAGGCTTCCGGAGAGGCAGTGGATGTCTCAAGCGTGGCAAGGTTTAAAAGGCATCTGGACCCTTAATAACATGCTTTATCTTGGTCAGCTCTGAATTGGTCAGGCAGATACCTGCCTGTTGGTCCATTCCAATTGAAATACTCTATTCTATTCTAGGCACAGCCTCAGCCTGCTCCCCCAAAAAGGGACAAGCGCCACCTCTGAGGCACAGGGTGGGTGGCCAGACACAAGGACTAGGGGTGGGAGGAGTGGTGGGGCAGGCAGGGTGGCTGGAGGCTGTAGCAGACAAGAGAAGGGGGCTTAAGGGACAAATGCTCCTTAAACCCGGCCTGGCAGGAGCATATTCCCACCCAGCTGATGCTCCACTGTCAAATTCCCATCCTTTGAGGGCCTCTCCCACAACAAGAGCATGTTACACAGCTTAAAGAGAACAAGATTATACAGCTTTAACCATCGTTAACTAAACCATGCTGCTGTAGCAGTACCTGAAAGTGCTTCCAGCTTGTTTAAATTCCAGTTGAGTGAATCACTGTAAAAAGCTTCTGCTGCTGCCTCCTCCCTCTCTTATCTCATTTACTACTAAAAGGAAAGCAGAGCTCAGGTTAAGGGCTGCCTTTATCAGGGACCCTTCTCATGGAGACACAGAGATCTGATCTCCTGCCATCATGAGGCTGAAAACAGTCAGTCAAACCCCCAAAGGTCACAGGCGTGCGGTTCCTTAGACTGGAGTGCTCACAGGTTTGTTGGGCAGGAGTTTAATCACAAGGTTTGTGTCTCCTTTGGAGTTCTCACTGATGACAGAGGCAGGGACTTGGGTGAGGAAGGGGTCTGGGAACGCTGTGCTCTTGCTGGAGGGCAGCTGTCCCTCTGCTTAAAAGTTCTTGCAGGTCTCCATTGCCACCAGTCCCTGATATTCCCCTCTGGCTCCAAGTACCACACAACATGCTTTGCACATGGGACTCCCTCCCCTCTCCCTACAGGCCGCCTTCTCCCCACTCAATTAGAAGAAGGCTTCTTTCTGAAATCTAGACTGAATATAAAAGTTAATTTAGGCAGCCTGATTCTGTTCTTTCCAGTGGGCATCACATATCTGAGTCATGTTTTCAGTGGAACAATTTATGGAGAACTCCAAGACGCAACCCAAGATTTCAATGGTTCCAAACATCACCAAGAGGCTGAGAAAAAGGAGGGATTTGCTTAGAATGCCACCAATACCAATCTGAAATGCTTTGCTGTTGGTCACTTTTATTGCAAGAACATAACAGCCTTTTATCCCAGCTCCCTCTTCAAGTGTGCAACTATGGTAGCACAACAAGCAGTCACATCCCATAGAACAAGAGCTCCAAACTAAGCAACCCCACCAAGACACTGGTTTTGGGTTTTCCTCCTCTCCCTCCCAGAGCGAGGAGCAAGTCTGGCACAAAATGCAAACAGACCCCTCATCCTGTATCTGCGCTGATGCCTCACTAGCACTAATTATGCAAATAAATCAAGTATTTCATGGAGCAGGAACAGATGGTGACCACACATCATCTAGGAATTAAGTTTATTGCTGTGTTCTTACTTAATGGACACTGCAGGTAACTCATTTGGTAACTACCAAGAGGTGACAGGCTCAGGTTGCCCTTGTGATACCAGCTCTTGTTGGACAGAAAGGTGGGGGAGGACAGGACAGACCTCACTTAATTTGCTCCCTGCCTTAAGGGAGGAGCTTTCTCACTTTCTCAGTGGGACAGAATCTTTGTCATTTTGGTGGAAATAGGTGGGGGCAGGGGATATGGTGGGGTGGCTCCCAAAACACTTGGAAATTCATCATGCCTGCCAGACTTTACCCCTCTTAAGAGCACAGGCTGCTAAGCATTACTCACTGCTCCTGACTTGCAACAGGAGCGGCTGAGCCACCTTCATGCGGTAAAGAACTCCTGGTACAGACTTCAGAAAGAGAAGGAGCCCAGTGTTACCTTCAAAGTGGAGCCAGAGCTGCTGATTCATCAGAGAAAATAAAGGAAAATTAGAGGTGTAGGACATGGGCAGGGAGAAGCACAGCTCCTGCCACAAGCACATGAGGTCAACCTGACACTTGATTCTACTTCCCTCTGCTGGTGGGACACGCTGTGATGACCAGCATCCCAGTATCAAGTCAAGCCAGCTAAAACAGGGCATAACATTAATATACATGAGACCACTTGTCACCAAATATTCTTAAGTAGCCCAAGGTTGATTACAAGCAATGAGCTCACAGCAGTGTCAGTGCTCACAATGCCCCTTCCCACAAGGACTGGAGAGCATGAGTTTGAAAGGATGAGGAGGACTTCAGGAAGAACCTCAGACTGATGGAAAAGCAGAGGAGTCCTCACAGGATATCCAGAGCTATCTTCATTAGGCATCATGCAGCTGGTTCTCTTTCAGGAGAATCTTCTCCCCAGGTTTGAAAGCAGGCATCCCCAGGTAAGGGCAGCTGGCACAGCGGAAGGCATCCCCTAGGTAGCACTGACAAAAGGAAGACAAGCATCTTCTGTGATCAGAGGCAACTTTCAGTTCTCTCCCCTTGTGATAGTTTTTCCAGCTTAAGAGATGACATGCTCCTCAGCTTGTATCAGCACAGAAACTGCTTCCCTTCTACCCCTCTCAACCCATGCCTAGTTAGCACGGTTAGCAGATCAGCCTCCTGACCACCACAACGTCCCCTTGCGCTCCCATGAGATGATCTTCCCAGAGCAGATCACCAGTTAGCACATGTGTGGGCAGGTAAAGGTTTGCTGCTCACTCTGACTCCTACAAGGGCAGCACTTGTGCTGGAACAGAGCATGCACTGGTAGAGAACATATGGGACAACAGGCTGAAGCTCTGCAGAAGCTACAGTGTTTGGAAGTAGTAAGCCAGCTTAAGCAACAGTCACTAGAGAACACAGTTCTTAGACACAACTTACTGCAAACCACAGTATAGAAACAGAAATTACTATTTACATTTCCACAGGCAGATTTGGGTTGCAAGTTCTTCTTCTCCTGCTCCAGCTCTTCAGCCAGGCCACATGTGCTGTAGAAAAATAAAGAAGTCACCTACATCTATCTGCTTAAAGGTTGTGAGTTATCAACACTCATTCAAGCCCTACTCACACACAACAGCCCATGCTTTGTCATGATTCCAGGACTCTCATGCTCTTCACTTTGTTCCTCATAACCATGGCTGGCATAACAAGTGTTGAAACACACTCCTCAAGTTAAAACTGACTGAGAAATGACTCTACAGCACTTGTCATGTGTGCTAGTTCTCTTTGAAATCTGAGAAAACAGGGCTTCAGCCAAGGCTGCACAAAATGTGTCTTCACCTTCAAGACTGTTGATCATACCAGGGCAGTAATTTGTAGCAGTTTTGGTGTGGCTAGTTAATTTTCACAGTATTTGGATTTACAGTCAAATAGTTAAGAAAGGATATGAACTAAGAGAATTATGCTCTGAAAAACAGCAAAGGGTCTACAATGTTTTTAAAGTCCATCCAACTCTAAGGATTTAATGTTACGGTTAAAGGGTTCACCAATGCTAATCCCAGCACTGACCAGTTCTTGCAGGCTTTCTTTTTGCCTACTTCTTTGCAGGACAGAGCTCTGAGGGATGATGGATCTGGCTTTCTCAAATCCTCCGAATCCAACAGCTCATCGGAGTCCAAAAGATCCTGAAAACATACAGGAAACATGGAAAATGACATGCTGGAAACTGATTTGTCAGTAGGTAATAAAATTGCTGTGTTATGTTTGAAAAATGGTGCTATCTGTAGCACCAGCATGAAAATGCTGCAGCTGTGCCCTCTTATCCATGTCCCCTCTTCCCCTCTCACCACACCTCTGGGCTCTCAAGACCTCACATAGTAGATGAGATATTTTGCCCTGTGGATGCTTTTCTACTGCTTAAGTTGTAAATCTTCTACTGTTTTAAGTTGTAAAGAGGCATGACTGAACCTATTTAGAGCAGGAAAGAAGACAACAGACAAGGAGGAACAGTAAAGCCTCACAAATAAGGCCAGATACCATCTCTTCATCGTTCATGTCATTGGCAGAGAGTGTCCACAACTTGGCAGTGGCTGGATCCACAGAGGGTTTTCCTGGAGCCAAAACAAAGGAAGAAATAGTAGTTACTCCAGCCTTTACCCCATCTTCTCCCAACAGAGTTCTAACAACCTTGGAAAGCCCCACTTCACAGGTTTTTACTGTAGGACTTCCTACCCTAGAGCTGTCTCCCTATTTGGATGCTTGTCCCCTGAGAGGCAGACAATCCAGACATTTAGCATATACCACTCCCTACCTGAAGGACCAGGCTGCTTGGCAAAGGAAAGCTTGAGCTGACTTGAGGACCCCACTTCGAAATTGGGCTTCTTGCCTTCTACCTGGACAGTGAGAAGGTCATTGCCTTGGTAACCCAGATGCTCTTGAACTGTCTGGGCCTCCTCTGAGGTCAACACTTCCTTTTGCAGCTGCAATGTAAGATTTTTAGATTAACTTCATGCAAAACCTCTTATTTCAGCACCCAGTCCCACGTTCCAGTAAACACAGCCAACTGCTATTTTCAATCCTAAAGAAAACCACTACCTGTGCAGTAACCAGAGTTTGCGGCAGGCAGTGTCCATGCACATTTACAGTGAATCAGGGTAGCTAAACACCTTGCCACCCAGCAAGTTCCCAGGAATTGCTATCTACATCTCAAGGTAACTGCAGGAGGGAGTTTCTGTAAGCAGTCAGTGCACACATACCTCCTTCACTTCCACCAACCCAGAGAGAGTCAGAGCTGTGAGGAGCTTAGCTGATGTCTTGATTCTGCTGTTGTTTCCTGGAAAACACGAAAGCTGAGAAAACACTGAGAAACCTGGAAGAGTAAGAGCTTTGGAAGGAAGTACTCAACCCAAACCCCTGCTTTAAAATGGAGCCCTCTCCAGTTGACAGCAGGAACAAACCAGAAAAAGCACAAGCAGCTTGTTCACGAAAATAACAGCCTGGGGTCACAAAAGCCATACCAGCTCCAGATCTGTCCTATATATGCCAAAACCTTCTTCAACCCAATTTACACCCACCAAAAAAAGGAAACAAAAACTCATGCCCAAACTCAAACAACAAAATCCCCTCAAATACTTTTACATATTTAAGTGAACAACTCATGAAGTTTTCAAAACAGGGACTCCGAAATGTACATTACATTCAGAAACATAACACTCAAGAGCCTTATTCTCATAGGCAAAACTGTTACAATCACTGTTAATCAAAAACTCATTACAGGCTGCTTCTCTTGGGCAGAGGATTGTGCTGAAAATAATCCATTCACTATCTCTTGCTAGTCCCAACTGCACTTTGTTCCAAGTCCACCAAATCCCAGCCTGTCAGACATGACTTTGGAGAAAAAAAACTGCATCTACTCCAGACTTCACGTGTTCTTCGTTCTGTCCCAGAAGCGTTACCCTCTGCTCCTAAGGTACCACTTGCACCACTAAGCAAGTGCAAGCTTCAAAATGTTGGCAAATCTTCCCAAGATGAAGACAATGCTTCTGCTGCCACTTACACCACCATTTTCACTGCTGTAGATTGTGCCAACAGAAACACTGTGAGCAAAGGTGCTTTTGTTCTTATCACATGGCATATTATTTCCCACTTCCAGGCTGAACTAGATCCCTGTGCCAGCAAGGTCTGAATGCAGGTCATGTGTAAGACAGAGCAGTAATCTTCTGTTCACCATCTCGTGTGCTCCTCCAGCTGTCTCATGGCAGGTGCTCTGGCTTTACTCTTACTCTTAAAACTCAGTCCAAACACTTCTACCTTTTCTGGATAACTATTTCTCACCTGCCTGCTGGGACATCTTCTCTTGCCATTTGCCATCTGTTTTTAAATCACTTCAGAAGCACATCTGCGACTATTGAACATTAGGCAACCTAGGAGAAGATCAGTATCACTAAGCTTTTCAATGTAGTTTAGGAACAAGAATATCCAGCCCTTTTTATAGGAGAGTGACTGCAAACATCTCTGATGGCTGCCAGCTGAAACATGGGATAAAAACCTTGCTATTCAGGTTAGTAGAATGAAAGATCTCTAAACATCAGTCAGGGTTCCTGCCCGTTCCATTTCAGCCTAATCCTCACAAGAATTGCTACATTGCCATGAAAGCAAGACTGATGAGGATTCTCTCACCTGATTCTGCAACAACCAGTTCTTTCAGGAGAACACGACCCCCCGGCTTAAGTATCCGAGCTATTTCTGCCAGCACCTCTGCACTGTGCTGTGCAGTACTGCCTGGTACCACACCGGAGAGAATTACATCAAAACTGGACTCCCTGTGGGCAGCTGCAAAGAAAGGAAGAGCAAGATGGTACAACTCTAGACATAAACACACAGAGCTTTAATACGTCTGGTTCCACCTCCCTCCTCATCTCTCATGCTTGCATACAACAGCAATAACTAGTTAAAGACACCAGTCAAAGGAAGCATGAACAGGATATATCCCTTTCTTTGCTCTACTGCCACTGGTAAGACTTAGCAGTAGGTGCTATTGCTTTAATGCTGGCTTACAAACCAAGGGAGGTGTCAGCTCATGCAACAGAAGTACCCTCTCCCTCTAAACAAAACAGTGAGAAATTAAGCTCATTCTTACACTGAAACAGCTGGTTAACGTTTTCCACAGATACACGACTATCAGCTCCCACCAGTGCTTGAATTTTGCCCACCAAATCCTTCAGGGCTTCAACTGGTGAGGAGCTGTCCCAGATGACAGCCACACGCTGGCCTGGTGTGACTCTGTACTCGCCCATTTCTGCAGCAGCAGCAAACCTGATAGTGGCAGAGAGAGGAACACGTTGGGGGGAAAATGAAAGAAAGGGTAAGTGCCAAGCACAGCATGGACCCCTGTGGACTGTGACTTAATTATAGAGCATTGACTGTTTCTGGAGACAGGAGGCACATTGTTCCTTCAAGCTAAGCGTTAACATGATATTAAGAAATAGCTACACTTATGGACATAATTCAGCTTCTCTCTAGTTCAGAGACTAGTTCTGTGGGTAGACTGTAAGCCATGCTTAAAAAACCAAACCAAACCAAAAAACTTACCTATCTTCCTTAAAGATTTTAATAGAGGCATACACAGGATTTCTGAATTTCCAAACTAGTGATAAGTATTTGACATGAAACACTGCCTTGTTTTTCCTACTCAGAACATGAGCTGGTAGAGTTTGCTTCTGCAGTGCATAAGAAAAAGATTATATTTTGGCATTCCAGATTGAGATTCTCTCAACTCATTGTTAGGGGTGCTGGGTGAGCAATTACACAGAGGGAGGAGGGGAACAGAAGTGAAATGACAGTTTTGAGAAACCTGTCTACACTAATATTTATGAAAGACTGTATTCCTGAGAGCATCCAAAGAAAATCTGCACTGGAGCAGTGTCACAACAGTAGGGTATCACCTATACCCATTGCAGCACCAGCTACTGAAGCAAATTACCTAGCCTCTTTTACTCTGCTCATCCAATGCAAACCTATTTTCTGCCCAATTTAACATGACCACTGAAAACAGAGATCACTGGTAAGCACACTAGCTGTCCAGTGTATCTACAATTACCTGCAAGCCACACACTTGCTTTGGGAAAGCAGGGTCTTTACCAGAAATCATTGCATTGGGCGTCCTGGGTAATGCCTTATTGCCACCGGCTGCCCTGAAAGCATAGCTTACAGATACATTGTACCAAATTTAACTCAGTTGCCTGCAGCTAAGGATGGAGTGGAAACTGATACCTTGTTCCACTGGCTCTGTCATGAGCCCCTCTCACCTGAAAACTGCAAACAAGTTCAGAACCAGATAACCCTGCACCACGTTTGAGCTACTCTGGTAGGAACTGGCACAAACACAGCCCACACTGCCAACCAGGTAAGGAGCAGAAGATCTTGGATATATGCAAAAGCTTATAGCACCTCACAGTTGGCCTTGTCCGCATATGCAACACAAGCTAAGCAACTACAACAGAGAGTAACACTAGTAAACATACATATTAATCTCATTAAAAAGTCATTGTTCCCAGGAAGAAGGCTTGAAACCCTCAAAAGATATACATAAGCTGTTGGACTAATGTGGAAAAAACAATAAATCTGAAATCACACCTTCCTCTCAGAGCAGCAGGTTGCAACCTTTCAAGATGAATCTGAGCCCAAACTACATCAACAGCAACACCAAGCTGCATCAGTCCATTGAAATGGAGCCTAAATAAAGTAGGAAGCCACCTTAAAGTCACCTCAAAAGTGTGACATAATGTCTGCCTTCAGTCAGTGTACAGGCAAGGAGTTACCCCCAAAGCATGCACAGTCATGTTCTTGATGGGATGACAGAGGTGGGGGGGAGAGGGAGGCGGTATTTCTCTCCCTATTTTCCAGTAGAAGGTGGAATTTCCACTCTATCCCACCGAGGATTCCAGCCCAAGGCCTGGAAGGGGGGCAGATGCTGGGCCAGGTGTGCAGCGAGGGCCTTGTCTTAATTTCACACACTTTTAGCAGTTCTTGAAAGCAGGACTGGGAAGGCACTTTAAACAATATTGGAGGTCTTCAGCTTCAATAAATTAAAAATCTACCGCATATAGCATGTCAAAACTTTAAATTAAAGCCTTCTGAGCATACTTTGCAATGCACAACAGGCAGCTTCCAGCTGGCCAGAACACGACCCCAGGCTACAGCCAACACCCAGGCTGGCCCGACAGCAGACCAATATTTTAAATACATATAGAAAGGGAAGAATAAACCCCTTAAATTACCGAACCGGCGACTGTTTACAGGAGCGAGGAACAAGATACGTGAAAGAATTTCACACAGAAACCGTCATCCCCCACCTCAGACTAGGCCCCGTGAGAGCCTTTTTAAGATGAAAAAGGGGAAATATCGGCCACGGCGCCCCTGACCCCGCAGCCCCACTTACCTCACGGCTCCTCGCCTCTCCTCAGCTCGCCCCGTCCCCTGCTGACGCCGTCACCGCTGCGTCATCGCGCTCTGCCCGCTTCCAAGATGGCGGCGGCGGTAGCGGCAGCAGCGGGCGGCCTACGGCGGNTGAGGTGAAGGGCAGAAGCGGGGCGCCGTTAGAGGGCGACAGGGGGTTGCAGGCCTCTGCCCCACGGCCTTGGGCCCAAGACCGTGAAGCCGGGCCGAGGCTCCCGTGGGTGTGCAGTCTGGCCCTCTCTGGGGTGGATAGGTGAAGGGAGCTGTGCAAGGCCTGGTGTGAAGAGGGCACTTTGGTGAGCCTGGTGCCCAGTCAGCCCCTCACACCTGTCTGCCCCCCGAGAGGGAAGTGGAGGGGAGTTGGGTTTGTTGATGGTGTGTTGTGGTTTTTTTTAAAGTGTGAGTGGTGCAACCCCAGCTTCTTAAAAAAACCAAAACCCCAAATCCCCCAAATTTCACTGCAGATCAATGAAAAAGTCTCACAGCATATTTGTAACTGGAAGCTGTATTGGCTTTGAGTCATGTCAGGGATGTGCATCATGATCAGTGTGTTGTATCTGTTAAGGCTGCTCACTCTCTGGGGTATTACCTCTCGCCCTCAACGTGGGGGTCGGCGCCTTCCTCTAACTCCTCTCCTTCATTGGGGAACCAAAAGGAGGGAGGTTGTGCTTGCAGGGCAGTCAGTGCATGTTTGTGTGCTTGGCTTCCAGTCCAGGATTGGAAATCTCCTCTCTATTTGCCATACATGCCATCTGCAAAGTCCTTTTCCTCACAAAACATTTCCACTTTGTTTTCATCAAGTCAATGCGAGCGAGCTTGGCTCATAGGGACGCTTCACAGAAGCAGAATAAAAAAAGCCCATCTCTACAAATTTCTCTTCTCTTCAGCTATGGTTACTGCAGCTCTCTTCTTCATCTGAATTTTCTGTGCTTCCTTTTGTTGGAAGGAGACATCTGTCTCTCTTCATTTCCCTTTTAGTCGTCAGGTGCCAGCTCTGCCCACCACAGCGTGCTCTTCAGGCCTCAGCTGTGCTGAGGAGAGTCTCTGATGAGCAGAAGGAGACGTTTGCATCTTCCTCTCAGCAGCAGCTTGATTCACATCCATCAGATCAGCAGCCTGAACAGGAACCTCAGGGACCTCGCCCCAGGTAACTCACTATTTCTAGCGCTGTCCTGACAACAGTGAAATCGGAAGGCTTTCTTTTCCCAAAACTTGCATCTGAAACTTGGAGACAATGAGATCCAGAGTTAGTGGAGCCTCAGAGTGCAGCAGCTGGTGAGCTGGTTTGCTGTGACAGTGCAAATTCCACTGTCTGCCATGGAGACAGGATGGGACTTGCTTTCAACAAGAGGGAATCTCTTTGTTCTGCAAAGTGCAAGTGCCTTTGCTTCTGTATTTTTATGTATACAAAAATACAGACAATATATTGTCCACGTGCCCGTAGCTATAAAGCCCCAGTTGGAAAAGCTTATAGTTAGCCCTTTATAAAAGAAAGGAAGGGGAATCTGAGGCTGATTGGTCTCCAGGTAGGTACCTAGATTGAGCCTTTCCTTTTTCTCTTCTCCTCTCGTGGCAAAAGTTTAAGAATCCTTTTTCTGGAAAGGGAAGGATTTTACAGAAGGATGTGAGATTTATGCTAAGCAGATCCCAAAGCGTGCCTGCACGCAGAGGTGGCAACAAGTCCAGGTTGCTGGTGTTTGATAGTGACGTTCCCCTCACTGTGACAATACCTTCTCATAGTTACACTGGCCAGGGTGGCCAGGAGTCTGAGGACTATGAGAGCGAGGAGCAGCTGCAGCATCGAATCCTCACAGCAGCGCTGGAGTTTGTGCCTGAACATGGCTGGACTGCAGAAGCCATTGCAGAGGGAGCCAAGGTATGTGGGGAGAGAAGCAAAGAACCAGTTGAACTGAATGGAGCTGAAGTCCAAAGACAGTGGGCCTGCATGCTTCCCCCACATACTCTTGGGTGATGCCCCTAATCAGCAAGTGGTACTGGGGCGGGAACACATCCCAGCATTATCTGTAAGTTATAACCCTGTCAGAGTTAAACTAAGGCACAATGTAGTGATCCTAAAGAGAGGAAAACACGTACAGGAAGAGGTTTTTAATGCAGCATTGCTTTGTTTATATTCATATTACTTTGTTCAATAAGTAAATACAATGTATTTCCTAGCTGGGTTTTGCTTAGCGGTGTGTGACCTGGTCTGTGCTTCTCCCTCCTTCCCTGCAGACCTTGGGTCTCTCTGTTGCTGCAGCAGGGATGTTTCACAGTGATGGCAGTGAACTGATCCTGCATTTTGTGTCCCAGTGCAACACCAAGCTGTCTGAGCTGCTGGAGCAGGAACAAAAACTAGTGCAGCTGGGCGAAGCAGAGTGAGTATTGGGTATGAATGACATCTTTCTTGGCGGACTTTGGGGACTGGATAGACAGAGAGGCCACCTGGGACACACATACTTTAAGTAAAAAATGTCATTTACCCAAATAAAACCACCTTGCCAGATACAGCGTTGGACCAGAGGCATGAAGGACTCATAATACTTCGCCTACCTATTGCTGAGGCAGGCAAGAGATCGATATTTCAAATTCAGAATTGAGTTTAACTTGGATGTTCTTATTTATATTTTGTTTTCCTCACCCAGGAAGAAGCCTACAGATCAATTCTTGAGAGATGCTGTGCAAGCCAGATTGAGGATGCTGATTCCATATATTGATAAATGGCCCCAGGTATAAAATGACTATCAAGACGGTCTCTTTTTTCTGTGTGTATTTTAAACACCCTGGGGCTTTCAGAGTAGGCTCTCCACAGAATAGTTCAAAGCTGTAAATTAAACCCTCCCTGGTTTCGAATGATTCATACCCTTCTAGAGTAGAACACTCTTGGAAAGAGGCAGTTAAAGGTGTCCTTAGGACAACTATTTCTTGCAGTTCTGGAAAGGCAGACCTCCATCGTTGACTCCACCTCTCGGATCCCCAGGGGTTATCCTGTGTCTTCTCAGTCCTATGTGCAGTGTCACTGCAAGGCTCCTTGCAGCATTGTTCCAGTTGCACCAGTGTCATCTGATGCCCGCAAATGCAGAGCTACTGCTTTGGTGCAAGCAGCTGCCTGCCCAGTGTGCAAATGACCCCTTGGCAACCTGAGGATGGATCTGTGAACTGAGAGGGCTCGTGCTTCCAAATTCAGATTTAAGCCTTTCTTCTTGGGAGAGAAGGGAACTGAATTGTGACCTTGGTAACAAGCAAAGAGTTCCCGGCCTTGGGCTGCAAAGACCACTGGAAAGTCAGCCTCTGTTGTCCAGAGTTGCTGCTGGGCAGTGGAATCCATCCCTCTTTGCAGAGAGAGAAGACAGCATTCGTGTTTTTGTTCCAGGCTAGCATAACTTGTCTGTGAAGAATGTGGGTCATTAGCTACTCTCCTGTCATTGTGTTGTTATGTTCAAAGCCTGCAGCATCTCAGTAAGGCCTTCATGACTGGTTGTTCTGCCCTTGGTAGCTGCTGTGAGTTCGAAGTCAAATTTGGAAAAAGGAGAGATTTGACTCCTTGCCTGTAGGAGTACAGCACAAGTGTGACTCAGCTCAGCCTGTGCCATATTTCTGTGCCTGGAGAGGCAGCTCAGGAGAGACAATGCAATGGCATTTGAGCTGAGTGGTGAGCTTTGGGCTCCAGTATGGGCCAAGGCCTGAGCTTGGCTATCACACTGTACATTCCCCATAAAACCTGTCACTTGGAAAAACCAGTGCTGGCTGAAAAGAGCTGGGAGGACTTGTCACTGCGAGGTGGAGGCAAGCCAACAGCAACAGGGTAAAGCTAACAGAGCAGAGTGTTGTTGATCTGTTTTAATGCTATGTCCTTCTCTCTTTGCCTCTCACATTTATCTGTGTGTTTCCTTTGCAGGCTCTGAGTGTCCTGTTGCTGCCGCACAACATCCCTTCCAGCCTCAACCTCCTCACCACCATGATCGATGATATATGGCACTATGCTGGAGACCAGTCCACAGATGTAAGTCTTTGTTCTTTGCTGCAGATCAGCTGCAGAACCTGCAGATCAGGTTCCACCTCTCAGCACTTCAGCAAATGATGAGTTGAAGTAGGTGTTGGGCCATGTCTCTCTTGAAACAATTTATTTGTTGAATGAGGAATAGGTTTTCAGAAGCACGCAAGGGTCCTTACAAGCTAAAGTCTAATTTCCAGAGACACTAAGGAGCCAAAGGGACTAAATGCAAATTAGTGCCAATGGGATTAGTGAAATCAAAAGGACCTACTTTCCTAGGCTCTTTTAAGTATTATTCTTTATTTTGAACACACAGACAAAATTGTTGAGATTTTGAGACTTAGAAGTGACTCCAGTATTCAGTGAGTGAGCAGTGTGCCTCTTCCACTAGCAGTAGCATTTACCTAAAAATGCCACTAATTTATTAAAGCTTTCATCTTTCTGGCAGGAAATAAAAGAAAATTATATCCTTTAAGCAATTAATAAATTACTTTAATCTGTATACATGTAAGGACAGATGGGAGAAGGTAAATGAGCCATTTTAACAAACTACTTTGATAAGTGCTTTTATCTGAGTATGAAAGAGAAGCTACTGCAGTGAAAAATAAATAAGATGACAGAAAAATTAAAGGAATAAACCAGAAGAGAACAAAAAGACTGTGATTGCTTCAGAAATGCAAGTCCTGCATGGGTTATGAAAGTCAAATCAACATGTCAGAGTCTGTGTCTGCACTGAGCAGTTCCTAAAGTCAGACACAGGGATTAGGAGTGGTTCTAAAGTTTGTCTTTTGTTTGCACCTTCTGACTGGCTACAAGAGTTTTCTAGGGAAGCTGGGATACCAAGCCCGCTCCTCTTTCCCAGGAAAGGGGTTTAACGTTACTGGCAGCACAGCCCTCTTCATAATGCCAGGAGCTCAGCAGGGTGTGTCTGTGCCTCAGAGACCCCTTCAGGTCCCTTTTTTTTTTTTTGGAGCAAGAGGAGAATCAGTGTAAGGAGTTTGATCTCAGGCAGGTGAAGGATCCAGCTGCAAGTAGCAACTTCCCTTATGTTACTTCCCGCATGAAAGCTTGCAGGTCGTGGTGCAGAGAGCAGAGCTTTTGAGTCAACTGTTGTTTTCAAAGTAAAAAACAGTGTTTTCATTTTTTTGTTCCTTTGAAGCAGTGAACGGAACAACCAGTGTTTTTTCTAGGTAATAGGAGCAAATGAAGTTGAAGACTTGTTTTTACAAATGTTTATATATTTTGTCTGCCAGTGATACAAGTACAACTGAAAAAAATTGAGAGCTTGAGTTATTTGTGCATCTTTGCATTGTGTAACCTATTTTTGAAACACATCCTAGAGCTCTGCTGCCAGCAGTGTGCTGATGCATTCAGTGATTCAGCTGCCAGCACTGGTGTTTCAGTGATAGGGTTTGGGAAAGGTACATCTCTGTGTGCTGTCTTGCACAGTTTGGTCCTCTGTATCTGGACCTGGGGATGCTGGTTGACAAGCAGCTGAATATGAGCCAGCAGTGTGCCCAGGTGGCTAAGCAATGGCATCCTGGCTTGTGTCAGAAATAGTGTGACCAGCAGCAGTAGGGAGATGATTGTCCCCCTGTACTCAGCACTGGTGAGGCCGCACCTTGAGTATTGTGTCCAGTTCTGGGCACCTCAACACAAGAGAGATATTGAGGTGCTGGAGCAAGTACAGAGGAGGGCAATGAAACTGGTGAACGGCCTGGAGCATGAATCTTACGAGGAGCAATTGAAGGAGCTGGGACTGTTTAGTTTGAGGAAAGGGACTCTGAGGAGAGACCTCATTGGTCTCTACAACTTGAAAGGACATTGTAGAGAGGTTGGTGCAGGTCTCTTCTCACAGGTAATTAGCGATAGAATGAGAGGGAATGGCTTCCAGCTGCAGCAGGGTAGGGTTAGGAAAAAATTCTTCCCAGACAGAGTG
Organism: Jacana jacana; assembly: GCA_013400555.1. Classification (NCBI taxonomy): domain Eukaryota; kingdom Metazoa; phylum Chordata; class Aves; order Charadriiformes; family Jacanidae; genus Jacana; species Jacana jacana. The sequence goes on along the minus strand of VZTM01015701.1, from coordinate 308,434 downwards.
GTCAGTCACTGGAATGGGCTGCCCAGGGAGGTGGTTGAGTCGCCATCCCTGACTGTGTTTAAGAGTAGATTAGATGTGGTGTTGAGGGATAGGGTGTAGGGGAGAACTTGTAGAGTAGGGTTGATGGTTGGACTTGATGATCCCAAGGGTCTCTTCCAACCTAAATGATTCTATGGTTCTATGATTCTATGATCTTCACACATGTATCTGGTGCACACCACAGCTCAATTTCAGTGCTTAATACAGTTATTTATCTTCTAATCAGGTCACAGAATGATCACAGAATTACAGAATAATACAGGGTTGGAAGGGACTTGTGGAGATCATCTAGTGCAACCCTGCTGCCAAAGCTGGTCGAGGCAGGTTTTGAATTTCCCCAGAGACAGAGACTCCACCACCTCTCTGGGCAGTCTATTCCAGAACTCTGCCACCCTCAAAGGAAAGAAGTTTCTCCTCATGTTTAGACAGAGCTTTAGATGGAGATGTTTAAGTTTGTGCCTGTTACCTCTTGTCCTGAATCCAGATCTAGGTTCAGAACTTTGCATTGCCTTCTGGCAGTCTGTAAAGGAAGATGAACTCTTGCATCATGCATGCAGAGTAGCTGGGCAAGACATTCCTTGCTGCCTACTGCAGGTGCCCACTTGCGGGCAGTGGGGATTTTGTTGAGCAGATTTAAACACCATGCTTGTGGCCCCTGGCTGGTGCCATGGGAGCAGCTCTGCTGTCAGGTGTTGGCTGGTGACCCACCACTTCACAGGGATGAGTTACACAGTGTAAGTGGGGAAGGAATGTGCCATTGCTACACTATTTACCTTTCTGTTCTCCAGTCTGCTTTCATGAGCTGCATTCCTGATCTGCATTCATATCACACCTCTCTCTCTCAATTCATGCCCTTGCAGTTTAACTGGTACACTCGTCGGGCTGTGCTTACTGGTGTCTACAACACCACTGAATTGGTGATGATGCAGGATTCATCCCCTGACTTCGAGGACACTTGGCGCTTCCTGGAAAACAGAGTAGCTGATGCCATGAACATGGGCAATACAGCTAACCAGGTAACGATATGGGCGAGGTGCACATAGAATCACAGAATGATTTGGGTTGGAAAGGACCTTCAAAACCATCCAGTCCCACCCCCTGCTCTGGTAAGGGACACCTCCCACCAGACCAGGTTGCTCAAAGCCCACTCCAACCTGGCCTTAAACCCCTCCAGGGATGGGGCAGCCACAGCTTCTCTGGGCAACCTGGGCCAGTGTCTCACCACCCTCACACCAAAGAATTTCCTCCTGAGATCTCATATAAATCTCCCCTGTTTCAGTTTAAAACCCTCCCCCCTTGTCCTATGGCTCCCTTTCCTGATCAAGAGTCCCTCCCCAGCTTTCCTGGAGCCCCTTTAGGGACTGGAAGGTGCTCTGAGGTCTCCTTGGAGCCTTTTCTTCTCCAGGCTGAACCTCCCCCAACTCTCTCAATCTTTCCCCACGGCAGAGGGGCTCCAGCCCTTGGAGCATCTCTGTGGCCTTCTCTGGACTTACTGCAACAGGTCCATGTCCTCCATGCAGTGTCTCACTTCTCCCCAAACACATACACAGACAGACCTGGCTTTTCGGTTATTCAGAGCACACATCTGCTGAGGGACCACCTTGTACTGGCAGGTGAATGCATAAATGCTATCAGTTGAACATCAATAAATGCTTATGCATTTTCTAGTACAATGACATGTAGGTACTCTCTTGGGCAGACTGGACCGATGGTTCGGAGACGTATTCCCAGGAAAGCTCTTCTACATTTCTTACCTCTGGGTGTCATTAGTTTGCAGTGCTTGGCTTCTGTCAGCACCTTTCTCTAGCAAATACATGTTTGTTGGGCATTACATCTTTGTGTTTGGATGGCCACTAGTGTAACTGCAGAAGAAAGCAAAAGGTCATGTTCTCCTTGTGTCACCTAGGTACAGTCAACTGGAGAAGCAGTTGTCCAGGGCCTGATGGGAGCTGCAGTCACAGTAAGTAATGCTGGAACCAGCAGGGCTGTAAGGGCAGAGTTGGTTTTGTTCCCTTCCATGCTGAATGTCAGCACGCTTTTCCTCCCAAATCTAGAGGACAGCATGAAAAAGAATTGTCTTTTGTAACTTTGTAACTACATGTAAGGATGATTTTCTGGGTAGTTTGGGGTTAGTTCCCTGTTTTGGGGTGAAAGAACTTGTAATAGAGCATAAAAAAGTCTGAAGCTGCAGGGTGAGCTTTAGGGATGAGACACAGGCGATCAGAATAAATACCAGTGTTCTCCATCACTCGTCATGAGATGTCTTCCTCTGCCAGCCCCTTCACTGGAGATCTTGATGAAAGATCTGCGCCCCCATGGATGTGCGGGAGGTGACACTTCTCCCTGAGTCACAGCGTGACTTCTTCAAGCTGTTTCAGGTGACTGCAGTGTTCTAAGAATTCACTCACTTCTTGGTAGCTTCCTGGACTGCTTTGTGTTCGTGCAGAGGGAGCTGTGTGTCCTCTGGGAGAGGAAACAACAATCCTTGGTGCATCCAGGAATGATTTTTGAAGGGCTTGAGGGCCTCCCTGTGATTCTATTTCTGGACAACTTCTACATAGCACTTAGCAGCAAAGTGATCTCTTTGGTATCATAAATACACTTCCATGTGCTTACTGGGCAAGACAAACAGTCTGGAACGTAACTTAGAAATCATTTTTGCTGCATGAAGCATTTCTCCTGCCTCCTTCCCCCTGACGTTACGGTGGGATTGTTTCAGATCGTTAGCGTTTCTCAGCCTTCCTCTGCTTTCACAGCTGGGTATGCCAGAATTGTGCCCCACCAGAGGACCACTCTGCTCTTTGTGCTCTTGTACCTCAGCACACTCCATCCCTGCAGTTGGGGTCTGAGATGTTTCCTCTCAGCAGATGTTTATCCTGTCCATACAGATACACTGGAGGAAGTAGATCGCTTCTTTAGGGGGATGGGTTGCAGCCAGCCACTTTTGGGGCAAAATCACCCCAGTACATTAACCAGTCCAGCGGTCGCGGTGTAGGGGTGCTGAGCTCTCTAGGTCTCTGCCAAAGGGACGAGTAAGCTAAATGCCTCCAAGGCTTTGGGTGCACTGTTGGGGGTCTGTGGGGCTGCAGAGAGAAAGCCAAGCGGAGCGCTGCTGCCATGGAGCGCAGGTTCAGGGGAGGACAATGCCGGTGGCTGGGTCGAGGGCGATCCTCCTCCAGCGCTTCCAGCATTCGCTCCCTGCCCCTGACTGTCCACGGTGCCTTTCGCCCACCTCGGCGCACCAGCTGAGCCCCACTCTTGGAGCAGGACGCTGAGACCCGCCCCAGGGCTGGGCAAAGGCCCCAGTGCCTCGGAGGGCGTGGTGGGGGAGTCCTCGGTGCACTGGTCCTTAACGCCCTTCTCCCTCCGCCCCGCAGATCAAGAACCTGGCGGGGCTGAACCAGCGTCGGTGAGGACGGACCCGACGGCGCCGGAGCCCGACTCTTCCCCGGCACCAATAAACCCGCTCCGCATCTGGCACGGACTCTTCTTACGGCGCACCGGGAGGGAGCGGGGCGGGACGGACCGGAGCAGGCGGGACCTCCGGGGGTGGCGTNCCGGGGCGGAGCAGGCTGCAGGGACGGCTGCACAGGCCCCTCAGCTGGCGGGGGAAGGCGGGGCAGGCCGCGGCCTACTGCCGCCGGGCATCCCCGGGACGGGCCTAGTCGGGGCTTCCGAGGAACCGGCCGTGCCTCGGCCCCGGGCGGCGTCTTTGCCGTCAAGCCGGGACGGCGCGAAGCTGACTCATGCCTCAACGCGGGTGTTTCTCTCTTCAGGGTGGCGAATTCCATCCGCAGAGTGTTCATCGCGGAAGTGCCCATCATAGGTACTGCCTTTCACCTGCCTGCGGTCACCGTCCCTGTTACCCTCATCAGTGTTCCTCCACTTCCCCACCATCGCGTCACCTTGCTCCTCTTTAACCTTTACTGTGCGTTCCAGGTGCTGTCTAATCACAGAATTAGTCTCTATAACAGTTGCAAGTCGCAACTCTGTGCAGTTGCAAGTCGCTTGGCTTTTCCCCACGCGAATGTTTCTTAGCTTGTGACTGTCTCCTCCCTTTGCAGCCATCGATTGGGTCCAGATTGATGCCAACTCCTCCGTGCTCCATGATGAATTCATTGCACATAGGCTGGGTGAGTGCGGGGCGTGGAGAGGAAGATGAAGATGTGCAGGAAGGCAGGGGTTGTGGAGATGCTGAAGCACCTTTGTCAGGAGGCTGCTGCCCCTCCACCTTCTGAGCAGGAGGGTCAGTGCTGCCGTGGTCTCACTCAGACATTCCCCCCGTTCCATTCTTCCCGCAGGTCTCATCCCGCTCACCAGCGATGACATTGTGGATAAGATGCAGTATTCCAGAGTGAGTCAATCAAAACGTTGTGGGTGCTGGTTTTTGATGGTGGCAGGTGTCTGATCTGATAGGAAGTGCTACTAATTTCTTGCTGGGGGGAGGAGGTCTGGTGTAAAGGTCTTGACCTGTGTCTGTCCCAGGACTGCACGTGTGATGAGTTCTGTCCGGAGTGCTCTGTGGAGTTCACCCTTGATGTCCGGTGCAATGAAGACCAGACTCGTCACGTCACATCCCGTGATCTCATCTCCAACAACCCCCGGGTCATACCGGTCAGTGCGATCCCTCTGCTTGTTAGTGGGTCCCCTCTATACATTTCTGTTCAGAACCCATGAAATGTGGACAAAACAAGGGCTTTCAGCATGTTTTGTGTTCCCTAAAGCACTATGTNTCAATCGATCCTCATAAGCCTTGTTCTCCAGGCCTCTCACCAGCTTTGTTGCCCTCCTCTGTACTCGCTCCAGCACCTCGATATCTCTCTTGTATCAAAATATATATGTCAAAACAGTATGGTCTTGCTAAAGCCTCATCTTGCACCCCTCATCTCAAACTCTTGGGAGGCTTCAGTGTAGCCCCTCCATCTCACCTGAGACACTTTGAGCATGTGGGCTTGTGTCCTGCTGCGGTGTAACTGCCTTCTCCCTGCTGGCTGCCTGGACTCAGGCAAGGTCAGCCTTTTTGAAGGCCTGTTAGCAACCCAGAGGCCTCTGTTTTTCTGGGTCTTTGTGCTCAGCATGGCAAGGAGTGAGGACCCCAGGCCAGGGCACTGCTGCCGTTTGGCTCTTGCTCAGTTGCCTTGGGGAGGCTTGGCAGAGCCAAAGCAGAATAGGTGCAAAGGAACTTAACAGAGAATGTGTTTAAATGCTATCTTTAAATGCTGCTACGGTCATATCTGGATGTCACCACAACCTGGGGGCTGCTTCTGGCGGCTGGTGACAGTGTTTGCCTGTTTAAAGCCTGGCTGTGACCCGCTGCCCCTTGCTTTGGCTGAGATGCTGCAAGCAGTAATGGGGGTGACTGTAGCCTGTGTTGCAGAACCATGCAGTGGCGTCGGGCTGGAGTGCTCTCCGTTGAGTGGAGCAGGACAGCTTGGGAGGCGAGCAGACTGGTGGGGAGGGATATTGTACACCTAGCCACAGCTGCCTGAATTGTCACGGTTTCCGTTAAATTGTGTGGGCTGGATTTGTTGCTGTAAGTCACTCTAGAGTGGCTTTCTGTATAGTCTCTAAATTTTGTAGCCAACTGCTGTTTCATGTGGAGAAAACTGTTGATCTTGCTGTTAATTCACTTATTTTTGTTCTTCTGCAGGTAACGTCTCGTAGCAGAGACAACGACCCCAATGACTATGTGGAGCAGGATGGTAAGCAGTGTTTTGCTGAGAATAAGACCTGGAGGAGGAAATTCTTTGGAGATATTTGAACTGATTCTTCCTTTACTAGCTGTGCAGCTGTAAAGCTGGCAGTTGGGAGACACCAGCATCACTGCATCAATGGGGTTAGCATTTTGCCTTAGTGCTATTTAAAGGTTATTCCTAGAACTTAAGTCCTGTGTGAGAGGGTGCCTTTCTTTCCTTGTGAGAGTTTAGAGACAGCAAAGATGCAAAATGCTGTGCTGCCACTGTTGCTTGGGGACCTGAGGTGTGCTTCTGGGCATGTGTGCAACTCCTTTTTACTTAGCATGACGTTTCCTAGCTACTCTGGGGACACAGATGAGCCCCTTTGGGGTCCAAGTGAGCCCTGGTTTCTGATACCTTCCTGGGCACTAAAAATTCCTGCCTTTGCCCTGGTGTGATCTTGCACCCCCATTTCTCCTCCACAGCCTTCTCATACGGGCCTGTGCTTTCCCACAGACATCCTCATTGTGAAGCTGCGGAAAGGCCAGGAGCTGAGGCTGCGAGCCTATGCCAAGAAGGGCTTTGGCAAGGAGCACGCTAAGTGGAACCCCACTGCAGGTGTAGCATTCGAGTACGACCCAGACAATGCCCTGAGGCACACCGTGTACCCCAAACCAGAGGAGTGGTGAGTCTGTCTGGAGGGGCTGGAAAAGATTTTCCAGCAGTGAGCCAAGTTTTGGCCCTGGGGATAACCTGGGTTAGTAAGTGAACCTGAGCGTGTCTGTTGCTTCCGCTTGCACAGACTCTGCTGTTGTTTTAGGGTACCAAGGTCAGACCCCTGGTTGCAGCTGCACAGAAAGTGGACTGCTGTGTGGCTGCCTCTTGTCTTCTCCTCACATATTGCCATGGCTCTCTTACCTCACTCATTTCATGTTTCCCACTACTTGTTCCTGTTTTTACTTCCCTGCACAGGTGGTTGAGTAGGTCAGGGTAAGGTCCGGGGAAGGAATAGATCCATGCAAGGAGGAAGAGGTCGCCAAAAGCAGAGAGCAGAAATGAAGGTTGAAAGGCTGATGTCTGCAGGCCTGTTGGTTTGAGGGAGTCCAGTGCGTGGCTCCCATTCCACCCATACATCTCCTCACTCCTGCAGCAGGAGCTCTGGCAGCGGGGTTTTCCTCTCTGGGCCTTTCCTCTGCACCAGTAGCAGGAGTATGCTGTGTCTCACCTAAAGGTGACATGATTTTGCTTTTGGAAAGCTGCTACCCTTCCTTGGCCACAGCGAGGACTTTACCTAGCAGCACTTTTCCATAAGTAGACACCTGAGCTGCTCCTTGCTCTTGTGTCCCAATGACCACCTAGCAGACACCCTGTCACCAAGCACACTGGAGCCAGCAGCAGAGCAAGGAACCAGTGCTTTAGCCAAGGCAGACTGAGAGCAGGGACTAGAAAGGATAGTGGATACGCTGCTATATCAGCAGGGCAGCAGCCAGAGCTGTGCCAAAGGTTGGGGAGACCTCAGTACAGGAGCAGGTTTTGGTGCAGGGACTGCAGAAGCCAGGGCTGAGCAAGAGGGAACAGGAGTCTGAGCAGAGCGGCAGCTGGGGAGGAGGCTGAGCGGCAGTAGGGGCTCAGCAGGTTTTCGTCCTGTCATTGCCAGACTCTGCATGGCCAAATCTGCCTCTGCAAATGTCAGCAAGCAGCTGCAGACTAATAGAGGGGGTTTGTACTTCCACACTGTCCACTTTGAACTGGGGCGCTTGAACTGGTCAGAGATGATGGCCTTACGCTGTCTCTTGCTCAGCTGTCAGTAAATGGGCTTTCCAGAGGTGCAGTAGGCCTAGATTTCACACTTCAGCCAGACTGCTAGGACCTTTCTGCTCAGGAGCTGTCAGAGAGAGCTGTGTGGGTAGATTTGCATTCGTGAAACTTGAAAAGCCTTTTGTCACATAAGGTGGGGAATGTTGGTAAATCCATAACGAGTGTGAAATGGGCTGGGATCTGTCCACAGCTATCCCAGCCCTGTTTGGTGGACAGAAGGGGCGAACTCCACTTGGTTTTGATCGGTTCTGTATGGTTCCTGGGTCCGGTTTAGTCAGTCTGGGTGAGAACATGATGTGCCAGGCATTTGGCTCCTTCAGCACTTCATCAGGGCAGTTCTCTGGGATCTGCAGTGGGAACCAAGCTGGCTGGTAGTGCCAGAAATCTGGAAGTGGGCATTTTGCTTAGTGTCAGTGATCTGTACACGTGGCTGAAGCTGGGCTTTGGGAACTGCCAGCTACAGACCAGGCCATTAGGAGGAAAGTCTATGAGGGGCTGGTTGTGGTGAGGTGATGCAGAGCTGAGGAGGAGGATGCTTGGCAGCTTTGTGGTCAGAAGCACGTCACAGGAGTTAATTTGCCAGCCTGTTCTTTGTGACTACAGTTTTTGGGACTGAACTGGATAGTTTTGAAGTTTCCAAATTATTTGTGGCAGGTAAATTGCTCCAAGGTTGAGTTGATTGGGTGATAGATTGGGTGCTTGAGAAGTAAGAATGTCTGTGATGTGGAATTTCAAATTGGGATTTAAAATAATTTTAGGCTTCGTTTTGGTGCTGTGAAAATCCTCTGGTTTAATTTCTGTAATGCTTGATAGTAAGTCTTTGGCCCTGATGAAGTGGCAGACCTGGAATACTGATTGGAGTTGGAAAGGCAGATGTCAGGCAGGATAAGGTAGCACTGGGTTTGCCTTCTTTTTGGTTGGGGAATGTCACAGTGTGAATTTTGGAGAGTTTGGGCTTTTGGGGGGATGTTGGTGTCACAGCCTCAGCTACATGGCTGAGCACATGTACCTTGACATTGAGGTGCTTCCCCGGCTGGGTGGCCCAAGGCAGCTGCTAATGGGGATTCTTTTGTTCAGTGTCAGAGTTGTCTGTGTCTTCAGGAACCTGGTGCACAACAAGCTGGGTACCTCAAAACAGTTTTTGAGAAGTTCTTGACAAAACAAATGTAAAAGTTGGAAAAATCCCAAAGAATGATTGCCATTGGAGCTGCCTGTTTCCTAATGATACATGTGTCTTTCCAAGTTCATCTGATTCACTGTGAAGACAATACAGAGACAAAGACCTCTGCTGTCCAAGGCTAACTATTATTTTTGGTTTGGTTTCATGTGCTAGTTGCTTCTTGAAGCCATTGGCACAGCACTGGCATGCAGCTGGACTCTCAAAGCAGCTGTTGTGGTGGAAACCTGCCCTGGTTTTGGCCATGTGTGGTTTTGCAAGTAACATGAAGATCCAGCTCCATTAACGTCTTAGCTTTCTCACTGGTTTGTTACAGACAGAGGATATGTTTGAGAAGTGTGATTTTATTTAAGGCAGCTGATGAGAGGGTGCTAGGATCAGCCTCTCTTGACATCGCCCGCAGGAGGCCTTGGTGGGCATGGGATTTTCTGTGCTGGCTTCTCAGGTGGCTCAAGGCTTCAGATTTTTTTATGTGGATCAAGTGCTTCCAAACAGTCCAGTAAAATGCTCCGTAGGCCGAGGGGTGCAATGGGTAGAATAATATGTTGGCCTTGCTGATGCATGGTAGAGGAGTGGAGGTGCAGGACATCAAGACAGACTAATACTTCTGGTGTCTGAAGTGCAGGAGATTTTTTCCTGCTGGGCACAAGCCAACTAGACCTTCCCATCTTAACTGTGCTGCACAGACTGAGTGCTGGAGCACTCCAGTGTTTTCCTGGTACAGTGAAAAGTAGAAAGAAAAGATGAGGTCCTCTGCCATAAACCGTGTTCAGACTCAAGAAACGTAGTCTCTTCGAGCTTTGGCATCCTTTTGCTTTAAGCACTAGCCAGATTGTGCCAGTGTAGGTGGATGGAACCACAGTAACTGCACTGGGCTGCTGAGGTTGGACTGATCCTCTTCCTCCAGCACTGCTAGCTGACCGTGGATGACTGTTAATGAGGAGCTAGAAAGGGCAATGTGGGACTGAGCTTTTTTGCTCTGTGACAGTGTTTAATGACTGTGCCTTTGCCTGCTGGACAAGAGCCCCAGTGCTCACTCTGGGGCCAAAGAGCACGGCACAGTGCCTGGGCTCCATGGGGCTGGGCTGGAGCGTCGGCTCCCTGCTGACCTTCCCTGTTCTCTGATTCCAGGCCCAAGAGCGAGTACTCAGAGATTGACGAGGAGGATGCTCAGGCTCCCTACGACCCCAACGGGAAGCCAGAGAGGTAGGAAGCTGAACGCACTGCTGCAGCTGGAAAGTGGCAGGACCAGCTGGGTGCATCTTCTGGGTTTTCATTAATACAAGAGTACTCTGCATTGAAGTTTCCCAGCCTAGGGAGCTGGTGTTCCCCAAAAAGCAGGGCAGAAGTTGGAGTTAACTGGTCATATACCCAGGCCTGGCAGGTTTTCCCCTCTGGGAGATAATAGATGCCTTTCCTGAGTTGGTGTTATCAAGCAAAGTAGTGCAGCACACAGTGAAAGGAGGCCCGTGTGGGGAAATGGCTTAGGGTATTTATTCACCTGTGTGGGTCTCAGATTGCTGGTGCCCCCTCTCCAGGTTATTTACACTGCAGAAATGCTACAGCCAGGCTAACTTCTGGCATGGTGCTCTGTGCTGGCTCACAGGTCACAGCACTGAACAGAGAAACATCTCAGAAGTGCTAGCGCAGCCTGTGGAGTCCTGAGTGTTGGTGGGATGGTTTTAGAGAGGCAGCAGTAGCTGTTCCTGGATGGGAGGTGAATGATGATGATGGCTGGGGTTACCCACAGAGCTCCCTGCAGTGGGTTAGGATGGGCTGGAACCACTCTGCGGATGCTCTCTCTGGTTTTGCACCTCCTTGCAGGGCAGGTGGTGACTTACGCTCCTGATTTGCAACCTCAGGTTTTATTACAACGTGGAGTCCTGTGGTTCTCTGCGCCCAGAGACCATTGTTCTCTCTGCATTGTCTGGCCTGAAGAAGAAACTGAGCGACCTCCAGACCCAGCTGAGCCATGAGATTCAGAGTGACGTCCTCACGATAAACTGAGGTGGCCCCTTGCAAGAGAGTGCTCCAGCGTGAATGACACAGAGGGCTTCTGCCTTCCCTGTCCCAGCTCTGCTGGTCAGTGACCCTGGACCCCCTTCCCAGGGAAAGCCATTGAGAGGTTTAGGGTAAAGCAGGAAGGGGATTAATGAGCATTCTTTGCTGGGACAGGCTTTGTCTCTAAGTGATCCCAGAATTTTAGGCCAGAGTTTTGGATTCTGGACACATGGTGTTTGGGATTGACAAGCATGTACCTTGGTTACACAGCCCTACCTTATTTGTGTGTCCTTTCCTTGCTGTGCTGAATAAAGCCTTAGCTGCTGTGTATTTACTTGTTTCTAATAGACATTACCTTAATCAGATCTGCTTTGGAGGGAGCATTGTTCTCTACTGCTGATTGCTGCTCTTGACCTTATCTCCTGAGGAGGCCAGAGCCCCCCCAGCAGGTAGCCCATCACTTACCAACGAGACGGGGCTGGTGAGCGAGGTACTGCAGGACAGCCTGGATGGGCCAGGCAGGCTTAGCTGTATTTAGACTCCTTTGGAGCAGACTCTACCCATGCACTATTTAATCTTTATGTTAGGAGCTGGGAGGGATGGGTGCCTGTTGTTAATAACCCCTGGCTGGCAGCTTCCAGTGTGCTCGCAGCCATGAGGGGGGTTGTGTGCTGGGCTGGAGCTCGGTGCCACTCCCAAACCATGACCACTCAGGCAACCACTGAAGGGCTCCAGCAGTTGCCTGGGTCCCCCCTTCTCCTTCTCTGCATTGGCACCCAACAGGACTTGGGATGAGCTTCTCAGTGACACTTTCCTGGAGAGATTTGTCTCTTCCTTACTGTGGTGGCTGGGAGGGAGGGGAAGGCATGTGTGAGCCACTGCACTCATTGCAATGTGGCCATGGGACCTCTTGGGGTGTGGGCATGGGTGCTCATGCTGAGTTGGAGAGAACAACCTGAGTCAGTGCTGCCCTCTCCTCTGGCAAAGAGCTGCTGCTGCTTCAGTGTCCTTGCTGTGTCACAGCTCCTCGACAGCTGTCCTGATCCCCAGAGGGAGTGCTGGCATGGCACAATGTTTATTCATTGGGGCCAGCACTCTGCCACGACATCCTAGCATGGAGAACTGAACTGGCACAATTCTGGAAGAGCTGGGAGATGGAGCGGCTTCAGACTCCCTCACCCCGGGATTTGGAGCCATCAGTGCCCTTGGTGTGCCCCCAGAGCTGCAGGGTGTCAGTGGGGTGTTGGCATCCTGTTTCACTCAGGCTTGTTTGATGGAGGGTGGCAACTTGCTCCACCCTTCTCCCCTCCTCAGCAGCTTTAGGGCTTCACTTGAAATATCCTGTCTGTGGCTGGAGGCAGAACAAAGCTTTGTGCCAAGCACTGCCATGAGCCTCAGGAAATCATCCATCAACTTTTTTCTCTTTGGCAGGCGCTACTCCTGCTTGCACTTCCCAAGCACAGTTGGATGAACAAACAGGAAGGGTGGATAAGGTTGTTTATTCATTGAGCAACTCCTTAAAAAAACCAAAAACAAAACAAAAAAAACCAACCCCAAAACACAACCAAACATTTTTGGTAATAAATATTAAATCTTTTCCAGATGAGGTGTGTAGGCAGGGAAAGAGAGTGGGTTACACCTCTCGCACAGGGGAGGACACACTACTGGCTGGTGCTGGGTGCCGATGCGCTGCTTTGTGCTCAGCCATGCTGTGCTGCAGGGAGCAGCCCTTCTCTATCCTGCAGTCCCCCAGCCTCAGCCACAAGATACACAAATCTAAGACACAGAATTTACAGACCACACATTCCCACATCACAACCCTCCCCGTCCCCAAAGCACAGACCTGGAGCTTTAAGGGCAGAAAGAAACTGACTACCCAGCCCAGACCAAGAGAAGACTCCAAAGCAATACCAAGGTTTGCACGGCAATAAAAAGATAGCCCTTCTAAAGGAGGTCAATAAATAGGAGAACTAGAAAAAAACAATTGCTTTTGAGTTCAGCACATGAAGCCCAGTTTCCTGCCCCTGGGCGAAGGCTTTCACTTGGCCGCTCTGGTGGCGAAGATGACAGGAGTGCACAGAGAAATACAGCTCTTCCCCTCTTGGTATGGGCTTCTCTGCCCAGAGACTCTATATCCTCAAAGCTGCCCCTTGAGGAACCCATTCTACTGGCCACAACCAGTCCCTGGGTTGCCCAGCAGCAGATAAATTTGGGGCCATGGCCAAGGAGAGTGACTGCGGGTGGAAGAGTGAAGCCAGGGATCTCAGCTCTGCTAAGACACTTACCCTAGCTCACCCCCCCAGAAGCAAATCTGGTTTCTCCTGAGTCGCCTCAGTTCTACAGTGAGTGTTTCAATAGCTTCAAGAAGTGCAAAAATCAGCTCAGGGGTGGCAGGGTGTCCCCAGGAGCACCCAGGAGCTCTTCATGGAGGGGTTGTGATGCCGGGACCTTGCACCTTTAGCCTGGCACAGCTGTGTCCTCCAGCGCTGCTCTGGCCCTGTGGCTGGGCAATGCTCTAGCCTCCCCCCTTGCAGAAAACACACTAAATTGCTTGATCCCCTCTCTTTTCTCCACCTCCCAGCTGGATCCCCAAGAGTCTAAAACCTCTGAGCGTCTTCAGCAGCCACCAAGTTTGCATTCATGTGAGAAGGGAAAAATCTCTAATGATATGGATATTCAATATATATTTCAAGTCAGTCGAGGCAGAGCCAGTGGTCACCTCCTGGAACGTCAGGCCAGGGCACAAGTTCTTCACCTGGACAATGCCCCAGCTCAGTCTCCCTGGGGACTTGGAGGGGCGGCTGCCCACGTTCTTGCACCCCTCAGGGAAGAAAAAGGGGACCCCCACTGCAGTCCCCCCCGATGGCTCATGGGGATGATGTGGGTTCCCTGTTTTCAGGCTTGTCACTTTTGGAGGACTTTGGCTTCAGCAAGATGAACCTGTTGAGGAGGTCAGTGTCCGAGCTGGCCTGGGCGTTTGCATATGCCTCCCCTGGGGATGAAGCAGAGAGTAGGATCATGCTGGGGGGAAATGCCCTGGGTGTTGGAGGAGTGGTGTCTCTTTGGTGGGGAATGGGGACACTCACCAGCATAGCTGGAAGTCTCAGCCATGTTCTGGGAGCCAGTGATGTGGTGCCAGTAGGCGCTGCGGGGCAGCATGGTGGTGGGGGTACAGGGGTAGGAGAAGTGCTCAGTGCCTTTGTTCATCAGCTGTGGAGAACAAGAAGGGGGTGAGGGTGACACGGGGCACCCTGAGCCACATCACTGAGGTGGACTGGAGCTCACCCTGACATTCTTCTCCATCTCCAGCAGAACCCTCTTGTGCTGCTCAGCAATGGCCAACGTGGCGCTGTGCACACGCTGGTAGATCTGTTCACCCTCCTGTGTCTGGAAGGTGTAGAGACCTTCCCCTGCATCACACATCCTGTGGAGACAGGGCACAGAGTGTCACTGGGGTCCCCAAGCCAAGAGATGGTAAAATATATCCCCCCCCAGGTGGCAGCTGGGCCAGCTTCACACACTTTAGGTGCTGTCTCCACGCCCCACGTCCCCTCTATAGTGCTGAGCAACCAGCCCCAAACCTCCCAGTCTGCAGGGCACCTCATGCAGGCCATGGCCATCACCCCGATGTCATGCCTGCCCTCGGGTGATGGCAGTAGTGCCACCTCGTGGTGCACCCTGCGTTGGTCCTCATCTCAGTGAGGGCTACATCTCACCGTCCAGCCTCAAAGGTGAAGCGGGTGGCATCACGCCCATAGCGGCGCAGGGAGCAGAGGGGCCAGGAAACCAGCTTCACCCGGGGATTGTGCATGTCCCAGAGGTAGATGTTTTCGTGGGTGATCTGCATCTTGCACTCCCCATAAATGTCCAGGTTGGGGCAGGGGAGGAGGAACACGTTGAACCGGTCTGGAGAGGAGAGAAAAAATCCCAATAAATAAAATGAAACAATTTGGGGTGTGTGTGTGTGTAGTGAGGCTGGGTCCCGAGTGAGCACCCTGCTGCTGCGTGCTCACCTGTCTGCTCACACTGCACGCCAGGTGCCAGCAGGTCAGGCTCCCCCAGGCTGATGTCGTTCAGGTGGGCACCCAGGCACTCCACCGACAGTGTCTTGTACCACTCCTCTGCTTCCAACTCTGCAAGGCACCACAGCAGCCCCTGGGTGACCCCGGCCAAGCCAGGGTGCTCCACAAGTCCTGCTCCCCTGGGCGCTACCCCCTACCTGAATCACAGGTGAAGGTCTGGGTGGAGTCATCAGTGAAAAGGATGGACACAGCCTGTCTCTTGGTCTCCTTGGGCAGCCGAGTGATGCACTTGACATTGCTTATCTCAGTCACCTGTGGAAAAGGTGGGGGGAGAAGGGAAGGATGGGGTCACCAAGGGCTGCAACCACAACCGGCCCTTGTGACACCCAGATCCTGGCTGCTGCACCCACAGCCTGACCATGACTACCCCCAGATCCCAGCACCTGCCGCTGCCCCCAGCCCCAGCTACACACACCGTTGTTCATGGGGCGACAGCCACCTGGCTGCAGCCCACTAAGTTGAGGCGAGGACGGACCCGCTCCGGCATGGGGCCGTGCCAGCAGGTGGCACCCCAGCACACCACTGCCGCACCCCCTCACCTTGGGGCACCCACGCAGACACGCTGCCTTCTCATCCGGGTACTTCTCCAGGCGCTGGGGGCCTTTGCTGGAGGATTTCCGGAAGACCAGCCAGCACCGCCGGTAGATCTGCCAGACAGAGCAGGTGAGGGTCCCAATCCCCACGTCCCCACCCCTGTCACCAGGACCCCTGCCTGGCCCTGCTGACCCCCGGTGCTGGGGACAGAATGGGATACTGGGGACAGAATGGGATACTGGGGACAGAATGGGATACTGGGGACAGCCCCGGGGCTGCCATCACCCATCCTCCCTGCAAACACTAATTACGGAGCTTAATTAACACACGTGGGCAAGGCTCCCAAGTGGACCCCCATCCCAGCACCTCGCTGTGCCCTCTCCCACAGCCCCTACCTCTGTGGGTGGCGGGCCCATCATCCCCAAGCATGTCCTGTCGCCCCCTCAAGCCCGTTCCCTCTTTGTTCTCCCTAATTAGCGTGAAATTACCCATCATGCTCGTTGCTGCTGGCTCCCAGCCCATGAAAGCGAGCGACGAAACCGCCCTGACCCACACACCCATGGGTGCTGCACTCCAGCATCCCCCTACGTTGCACTCCGCTGCCCTCCCTCTGCTAGCATGGGGCATCCCCCGTGCCAACTCTGGGTGTGGGGGGAAACTTAGGGGGCGGGGGTGGGGGTGGCACTGGTGAGGGGGTGCCGCCCCCTGCAGGATCCAGCCCTCAGGGGCTGCTACACGATTTGGGTCCCAACAAGTGGTCTGCTTCCCCCCCGCCCTGCATTGCTGCAGCACCCAAAACGCTGCTTGTGCAACCCAAACTGCTGTTTGTTCAATCCAAACCAAGGGGCGCGGGGAGACCCAGCCACATCACCTTTTGTGGGAACCAGAGCCCCAAATCCACCGGACACCATGCCCCCTCTGCCCAATTCCTGCAGACCCCCACTCACCCCCAGCTTCTTGCTCTTCATTCTCACGTAGCCTTGCTTGAGGATATCGTTAAAATTTGTTGCCATGGCGATGGCCCGATGCAGTGGCAGATATTTTGGGAGGGGGGGGGCCCACCTTCACCTTCGCCCCCCCCTCTCCATCCTCTTTCTCTCTACCCCCTTCTTGCCTCACCGCTGGCCCAGCTTGGTGCTAGCAGGGCCCCCCATCCTGGCTGGAAAAGGGAAATGACAGATCGACAGGTGACATCTTCCTCCTCTTCCTCCTCCCTTCAATGAGTGGAACAGTCCAGCATTAACCCCTGCCAGGCCAGCACATACCAGTGGTCCCCCACCCCCAGCGTTTATCCCTAAGGACACCAACGCTGGACTTCACCTCTTGCCCAGCCCCTCCTCCCTCCCAGCCTGCTCGTCTGGGCAATAACATGGCCCCGGCTGCTGGCTGTCAGTAGGCTTCAGTGTTAACGTCCTGCTGCCCAGGCAGGCCGGCTCTGCCGCCGGGGGGTGTTTCAGTCCCAGATGCCAAAGGCTCGCCAACCCCCAGCTCCTGTCCCGGTGCCACCGGGATGGCTTTTCACCCACTGGCCGGACCCCCCTGACACTTGTCATCCCAAACCCTGGCCAAGCCCCATCCCGTGTCAGCCGTATCCCTCTCC
>VZTM01015701.1:247292-282323 GCA_013400555.1 Jacana jacana | reverse complement strand
AGATTAGATGTGGTGTTGAGGGATATGGTGTAGGGGAGAACTTGTAGAGTGGGGCTGATGGTTGGACTTGATGATCCCAAGGGTCTCTTCCAACCTATATGATTCTATGATTCTGTCTCTAGAGGTCCCTTCCAGCTCTGACAATTCTGTGATTCCATGAAAGGCAGAGACCTAGAGACTCATTGCATGAGTGGCTGCAGACACTGGGCAAGTGCAGGGCAGCATTGTTGTCCTATGGTGGGCACCAGTGTGGCTAAGCTGTCTCTGCTCCCACCATGTATGCTCCCACCACACCTGCTCCCATCACACCTGCTCCCACCACGTCTCTGGACATGGCCACATCCCTGCAGCTGGATCCAGCAGCCCCTGGAGCACAAGGTGAAGCCTTTTGGCACAAAATTAACCATTTTGGGGAGGAGGGGAGAGAGGGAAAGGAGACCTTTTTTCCTTTGGCTGGGCTGGCTGGCATCACCTGGGGGGCTGTGCCATCATGCCTGGAGGAGGCACAGACGGTGCCAGCTCCATCCCAGCAATAGCATCAAAATACACCATCATGGAATCATAGAATATCTGAAGTTGGAAGGGACCCATAAAGATTATCGAGTCCAGTTGCCTGCTCCTTGGGGAACTACCCAAAACTAAACCATATCACTAAAAGCATTGTCAAGATCCTTGAAATCTGACAGGATTGGCTGGTGACGTGACCGCTTCTCTGGGGAGTCTGTTCCAGGAACCGACCACCCTCTCAAGGATGCACCTTTTCCTAATGTCCAACCTGAACTTCCATATGCAGCTTAATTCCATTTCCTCGTGTCCTGTCGCTGGTCATCAGAAAGGGAAGATCAGCACCTCCCTCTCACTGCCCCCCCTTGAGGAAGGAGTAGACTGCATTGAGGTCACCCCTCAGTGATGAGGTCATCCATTAGTGCTGAGGTCATCTGACAGTGATGAGGTCATTCCTCAGCATTCTCTTCTGCAAGCTGAACAAGCCAAGTGATTGGTGCTTCCAGACTAGGGCTTTGCCGCCATGATGGTTTTGATGGCACTTGGCTGCTAGGGACAGGGGGAAGCCTCTGGGACAGTGCGTGAAGAAGGGCCAAGGTCTCGGGGAACATGGGTGGGAGCTCCAGGGAGCTGCCCATGTCCTGGGTGCCTTTTACAGGAGAGGACCATGGTGTTGTCCACCCTGCTGCTCATTATCTTCATCCTCTGCCTCAACACCTGCATCCTGTAGGGTCATCTCCCATGCTGGTGTGGGGCTGGGCATTTATGGGGCTGGGTCCATTCTGGGCTCCCTGGGCTGGGAGCCAGGTGATGGGCAGGGTGCCATATGCTGTATGCTGACACTAAGCTGCCGAAACAGCTTCATCAGACCAGGGGATGATGGATAAAGACATGGACATTGGAGGAGTTGCTGCAGCAGGGCTGCACCAGCTCTGGCTGTGCCAGGGAAAGGTGAGCACCAGCTCCCACCCCTCTGTCCCCTGAATCCCCCATCATCCTCTAAGGATGCTTTATGCCAGCAAAGCCTCCTGAGATGAGGCTCTGCCAGGGTGCCACAGACAGCCAGGGCTGCAGGTCCTCAGCACCATTGCTGGGCTGCAGCCAAGAGCTAGGATTTCCATCCTGAAGCTCTTCTGATCTATGAAAAGGGAAGACCTGGCCCTGGCCTCCCGGCAGTGGGAAGGGAGAGGGAAACTGCAATAGGGAGCACATGGGGCAACTTCCCTGTCCTGGAGCAAGGGGGTCATGCAGCGACATCATAGCACTTTGCTTAGCCATGGGGCTGCCTGGCCAGGGAGGTCCCACTGCTCTGGCCCCAGGTACCTTCCTGCAGGGCAAGGCAGGTTTTGTGCCAGCTGAGACCCCCTGCTCAAGACCTGGGAGCAGAGACCATCTAGGGGATGAAACTAAGGTGTGAAATCTCACTGGGAAAGCATCCTGGTGTGATGCCATCTGCTCCATGCTCACTCCACAGGGGGACTGGCAGTACAGGTGTGCCCACCTATGGGTGATGGACTCCCCACCCAGCTCGCAATATGCTATGGGCTGGAAGGGCTCTGACATCAAGATGTCAGAGTGGGACATCAAGATGGGAGTGGCTGCCATATCTACAGGTCTGCAGGCACTGCAGCAGAGCTGGAGCTGCTGCTGGGGCTGGGGTATGATGTAGGTCCACATCAGTAACTGTGGTGGCTATGTTGAAGGAGGGCAACTGAGATCCCCTGAGCCAGCCAAGCACAGGGTGGCAAAACCCATCTCTCCCCTGCCCACTGCTGCAGGATGTGAAGCCAAGCAGGGGCAGGAGGTTCAGGCATGCCATGACCTTCCCAGCAGAGCTCATAAAGGGCACCTGGGCACAGAGAATTGAGCAGGAGCTCGTATGTATCTACAGGCACAGCCCTCGCGTCTTCCAGGTGAGCTGCAGGTCATCGCATGGATCCCCCTGAGCACCCTCATCCAGCAGCGTGCCTGCCCCATCACACCCCCTCAGCTGAGATTCTGGGGAGTGGGGTGGGTGGGATGTCTGGGGACCTGGGACTCCTCTTGAAGGCCCCCAATTCTTACAGGATGCCCACAATAGTTCTGTGCTGAACAACGATGTGGTGGGAGCCTTCCTGCAGAACGGGCATGTAGCCAGGCTCACCTGCCCCATGAAGATCCAGTTCTGGC
The DNA here is from genome assembly GCA_013400555.1 of Jacana jacana. Taxonomy (NCBI): domain Eukaryota; kingdom Metazoa; phylum Chordata; class Aves; order Charadriiformes; family Jacanidae; genus Jacana; species Jacana jacana. Next base: position 279,650 of record VZTM01015701.1, on the reverse strand, counting down.
ACGACATGGTTCTGGTGAGCAGGGCTCCACTGTTGGCATGAACCAGCAAGGGTTGCAGCACCAGCTCTTGCCCTGGAGCTGGGGAAAGAGATAGTCTCCTCCCTTTGCCTTGGAATCAGAATATTCCTGGGGTCCCCAGGGAGCAGCAAGGGTCTCCAACTCTCCCCTGGTCCCCTTTCCACCAGGGTACAATGTGACCTGTGCCTTCTGGCAGCCCGGAGCCCGTAAGTGTGGCTATGGCCAGGATGGGGGCAATGCCGTCTTGGTGCCACGCTGAAGGCATTGCACATCTGGGCAACCCTGGCAGGACTCAATGTCCTCTCTGTGTTCCTGTCCCCTGGCTGCTGTGCCACCCTCCAACAGTAGCTCTCTGGCAGGTACAGGCAGCTGGAGTGAGAAGGGCTGCGAGACCATGCACAGGAAGAGCACTGTTGTCTGCCACTGTGACCATCTCTCCTACTTAGCTGTCCTGCTGGTCCACAGCCTTCCTTCTCCCTTCTTCCTTTCCTCTTTTTCCTTCCTTCTTCCTCTTTCTCTCTTCCACCTTCACTCCTTCTTTCTTTCCTTCCTCCTCCTCCTCCTCCATGCTTCTTTCTCTTTCCCTCCTTTCTGCTTGCTCTTTCCTTCAACCCCATCCTACTTTCCCTCTTTCTCCTTCTCCCTTCCCTATTTCCCTCCTTTCAGCTTCCCTCTTCCCTCCTTCCCTCTTTCTCCATCCTCCATCCCCATTTCTTCTTCCATCTTCCTCTTTCCAATCTTCCACTTTTCCTCTTCCCTCTGTTCTTGTTCCTCCTCCCTGGAGGTGGGTGTGGGCATACAGGTTAGGTTCTATGTGGGCATATGGGGTGTATGGGGGCGTAGGGGCTGTATGGGGGGGTGTTCTGCACAAGGGGGACAGGGGGTGATTTTGTGAGCCCCCCCCGCCTTTCCCAGGCAGTGGGCGCTGCCGTGGGTGCTGCCCCAGCTCACACCCTCCCTCCCTGCTCCCAGCAGGTCCTGGTGGGTACCCTGAGCACAGCCCAGCTGGCATCGCTCACACACATCACCACCAGTGGTTGTTCCCTCTTGGCTGTAGCGCCCTCTGCACCCTCCTGCTCTGCTGCTTCTACAGAAGTGCAGTGCATGCCTTGTTGTAGTGGCTATACCATGCTGTGTCACAGCATGGGATGTGCCGTGCCGTGCCATGCCTTCTTGTCCTGTGACATGCCATGCTGTGCCATGATGCCTCATTGTGCTGTTCCATGCTATGTCATTCCGTACCATACATGCCTCATTGGGCCGTGCCGTGCCATGCAATGCTTCCCCATGCTGTGTGTGCCCTACTGTGCCATGCTAGCCAGCAGGCACCCACCAGGACCCCCTGCCCTCCCTTCTTTTGCAGGCAGCAGCTGAGGGACAACATGACCAGGATCCACAGGCATCTTCTGGTTCTTCTGTTTCCTGCTCAGCTGCAGCTTTCAGACTGCATTGAGGTCAGCTGCCAGCACCATGGGGCTCTGCCAGGTCACTATTGCCCCGCTGCACACCAGCCTTCTCTGTGCCCTGGTGTGGATGGCTGCCAAGGCCTTCCACCTTCTCCTCCTCCTTGTCAGGGTCTACAACATCTACTTTCAGCACTACCTCCTCAAGCTCTGTTTCTTTGCTTGGGGTGAGTGGGCACCCACCTGGCCCTGTCTGCCCATGGCATGGCCCCAGCACAGCCCCACACAGCCTTTCCCTGCACCCACAGGGCTGCCTATGTTGGCTGTGGTGGCTGTTTTTGTCTTCAAGAGAGATACATATGGATACCACACCACCAGTACCTCTCAAGGCTACAGGAATGCAACTATGTAAGTGAAGGGGGCTGCCAGCTTCCTGGCACCCTGGGAACACTGGGCACCCCATGTGCCCTGGGCACCCTGTGGACCCTGGGCACCTCTGGCACCCCAGGGACCTTGGACATGGCATGATCTCATGGTACAGCATGCACGCTGTGCACCCTGGGCACACTAGGCACCTTGGGCACATGGGGCTGACCCAGGACTGGGGCCAGCAGGAGCCAGCCATAGCTTTGTTGGGTGTCACTTTTTGGTGAGCCTAGCTCTTGCCAGGTGCCCACCTTCATCTCACTGTGCATGGGGACACCCTTCTTGTCCCCAAAAGAGTCCCTCTCTACCAGATGCTGGCTCACCGGCCCATTACACCACTGTCTTCTATGCCAGCCTCATCCTGCTCTTCAACACACCGGTGCTGGGGAGGGTGGGAATGATATTGCAGAGGATCCGCCAGCAGAAGGGATAGGTGAGGAAGGACTGTGGGATGGTGCTAAGGCTTACCTGCCTGCTGGGCACCACCTGGGGCCTGGGCTTCTTCAGCTTTGGCATCTTCCACATCCCCTAGCTCTACCTCTTCACCATCCTCAACTCCCCGCAAAGTCAGTGGGGAGCACCAGGGCGAAGGGTTTGGAGAGTGGGGACTCTGTGGATTGGGAGCAGCATCATCCTCATCACCTTTCTGCTCCTTGCAGGAGCTCAGTGCACCCACAGCAGTGATTACATTGCTACCCACCCACAGGTGTCTTTGTCTGCCTCTGGTACATCACTGTGCACTGCTGGAGCAAACTGGGCTCCATCAGCAACACCTCCATATAACATGCCCTGATGCTGGGGTGAGGGGCTGGAAGGGGAGCTCAGGAGCTGCTTCCTGAGGATGCAGTGTGGTGGCATCCCCGAGCCCAACAGTGGGTGCCACAGGTTTCTCCAAGGGAAGAATTTTGGTTGCCCCTCAATTAGTTACCAACAATGACTTCTGCTGAAGGTGGACATTTCTCATTAAAAGCACCTTTTACTTGCCGATGCAGGTGTCCCTCACTGCTGTAGGAGGTGCAGCTCTGCCCAGAGTCCCATAGCTGCCCCATCACCCCCGGCCCCGCTGTGGGCAGAGCTGACAGTCACACTCTGGTGTGCCATTAGTGACAGTCCCACTAGATGGCATGAGGATTTCAAAGATGGTCTCAGCTCTGCACTGTGAAAGCAGGGCGGGATGGCGGTACTGGTTAGCAGTGCTGGTTAATGGTGCCAGTTACTGTTGCTGGTTAGCAGTGCTTGTACAGAGGATGGTATACTAGCTGGTACAGAGGATCACCCTGACACCCAGGAGGGGACATCCAAGCCCCCTCAGGGAGCTGTCATTGGAGCATTGCACAGAAGCAGGGTCTCTCTGGCTACATCCCCCCAACCTGTTTGGTGCTGGCACATCTGCAGGCTGGTGAGTGTGGCTGTAAGGCTGTGGCACCCCCAAGTCCCATATGACCCTGGATTTGCACCCATGACAGCACCCCATATGCTTGCACCAAAGCCAGTGTGAGGACAGAGGCCACCTTCTGCCTCAGATTGGCAGGCAAACAAGTGAGCAGAGCTCCAGCTTGGCAGCGAGTGGACATGCTGAAGTGGTGGGAAGTGAGTACATGCAGCAATAACTCAGCTTTCTTCCCGCTCCATCTTAGGATGACAGACCCTGAGGAGCTCCTCAATGCAACCAAATGCTTTATCAGGGTTTAAGCCATCCAGCCTGCGAGAAATAGCAAGGCCAAATTGCAGGGATTAAAAGCACCCAAGATTTTTCCTTTCCTGGTGCCTGAGATTTTGGAGCTGGACATCTTGCTCTGCCTGCTGGGATGCAGAGTGTCATCACAGTGTGGTGATGCTGGCATGGCCGAGCCATGCTTGTGGCTTGTGGGGTGTGCCATCAGGTAACATTTGCTGGTGCTGCCCATTTCTGGTCTGGTGGCAGGGGACTAGGTATAAAGAGGCAGCCTCCTGGAGTGACACTCTGCGAGTCTCTGCCTTCCTGTGCCGCTCCACCAAACAGCATTTCCCCTCCTGGCTGCTTCCAGGAGAAGAGGTTCTCCTCCCCCTCTACTCTGCCCCGGTGAGACCGCATCTGGAATATTGTGTCCAGTTCTGGGCCCCTCAGTTCTAGAGGGACAGGGAACTGCTTGAGAGAGTCCAGGGCAGGGCTACCAAGACGACAAAGGGAGTGGAGCATCTCCCATACGAGGAAAGAGTGAGGGAGCTGGGTCTCTTTAGCTTGGAGAAGAGGAGACTGAGGGGTAACCTTATTAACGTTTATAAATATGTAAAGGGTGAGTGTCAGGAGGATGGAGCCAGGCTCTTCTCAGTGACACCCAGTGATAGGACAAGTGGCAATGGGTGCAATCTGGAACATAGGAGGTTCCACTTAAGTATGAGAAACAACTTCACAGTGAAGGTGACTGAACACTGGAAGGGGCTGCCCAGCGAGGTTGTGGACTCTCCTTCTCTGGAGACATTAAAAACTTGCCTGGACGCGTTCTACGTGTTCCTGCTCTGGCAGGGGGATTGGACTAGATGATCTTTCAAGGTCCCTTCCAATCCCTGAGATTCTGTGATTCCTTGATTCCTGAGGCCTGGTTCCCAACAGCCACGGAAGCCTTGAAGCTTCTTGTTCTTTGTTCTGTGCACAAAGGGCAGCCAGCGGCAACTGAATTTCCATCCCTCCTCAGGACAAAGGCCCACCCCCCTGGGGCTATGCCCACTGCCTGCCAGCCTGCCAGGCACCTATGTGCCCCCATTTTGTAGGTGTGCCCCCATTTTGTAGGCATGCTCCCAGCTCTCTCCCAATGCATGACAATGAGCTGTGCATAGCTCACCACTCCAGAGGCTGACTTCAGCTACTAAATAAGAAGCCTGGGGGTTTGGTGAGGTGCCAAGCACAGGGCTCCTTCCCCATGAGCCCCACCATGGGAGAGTCACATCCTGGCTGTGCTGGCTCCATCCCTACCCCCCTACCCCCCTCCTTCCCCCCAGTCTGGTCAGCGGATGCAATTTTCATTACCCTTCCTCCCTGTCTCAAGATTTTAGGGCTTGTGGTGTGAGTCACACGGGCTGCTGGTGCCTGTGTACACACCAGCTCTGGCACAGGAATGAACATTGTTCCAGTATCCAGGAGTGCTTCCAAAACAATCGCTTGGTGCTTGCCTCCTGGCAGCAGGAACAATGTATGGCAGGTCACAGTGGTCCCTAGGAACTGAGCCTGTTGTTGGACTGATGGGATATGGTGGTCCCTGGGGAGCTGAGCCCATTGCTGGTAACCAGGGGCAGAAAAGGTACTTTGCCCACCTTGCCACAGCAGGAGTAGGGTAAAATCACTCCCTGAGGTCCCCTGAGAGTGTAGGGTGGGCTCCCACCACCCCTAGTGCTCCCCAGCCCTGGGCACTGTAGGCAGGAGAAAGAGGAGCCAGCCCACCTTACCTCCCTCCCCAAGGAGAAATAATCCTGTTTAACTTTTCCTTCACCTTATCAGGCAGGAGGCTGGTGCCAAGCTGCCAGGGGCAATTGTGCTGCTCCTTTTTTCCCCAGGAAAGGCAGCTTGGTATCACTGCAGTGCTTTCACGCTCCGGTGCTAGCCCAAGCCCGAGGGGCAAAGTTCTGGATATATTGCAAATTCTCCAAATTCTTATTTCTCCTGGGAAACATGGAGATGCATGTGGGAAGAGAGGGGCAGACCTCAGTTCCATTTTGAGATCTGCCTTTGGGTGTTGGCTGCTGGGGAACATATGGGCCTGGTTCCTGCATCCCATGGGATCATCCTCACCTAGTGCTTGTGCAACTGCCCCCCAGAGCCAATTTTCCCCTAGACTTCCCTAACGTCATCACAGGTTTGTTAGCCAAACCTAAGTAATTAAGTTTGGTTTATTGTTCTCTCCATGGTTGGGTTTTACAGCCCTGGCACCTGGTGAGTCGTCGTTATGGCAGCTGCCAGCCGAAGAAACCGCAGTGTGGGGGTGGGGGAGACCCACCTCCCCTTTGGATGCATTTTTGGGAGCAAGGCTGAGGGACGGGGAGACAGGGCGATGGGGGATTGGAATTACCCACAGCTGCTTAAGGCTGTGGAGCTTCCTTGGGCTCCCCTGGGATCACCATCCTCTGAGGCTCACAAGGCTGCCTTGAAATGGCTCACTGCATTTGGATGGGTGTCCTCCAGGCATCACCTCCCACCAGCTTCATCATCCTCATCCTCACCCTCCTCTGCTGGTGGTTGCATCTCCCCTGGGAGAATCATGGTCTCCCAAGGGGCTTTTAGGGGGCATCTGAGCACCCTGAAACAGGGCTGGCACTGCTTGGCATCAGGGGCTGGCACCTGCCAGCTTGTCCCCAGCTTCAGATGGCACTGGGGGACCTCTGCCTGTACTTGCTGTGCTGTAGCTGGCAGCAGCCTAGCAGTATGGACCTGAGCCTGCCTGTCCCACAGCCACGTTGATGCTGTCACTCTGTCCTGGCACATTCCCACTCACCTGCCACCAGCACTGGCACCTCCAGGGAGCTTTTAGGAAGTTTTAAAGCTTTTAGGGATTTTCAGAAGTTTTAGGGTTCTTTTGGAACTTCGAGGTGTTTGGGGAACTGTTAGGAGCTTTTAGAGCTTTTAGGATTTCTAGGGCTTTAAAGTTTTTTTTAGGATCTTTTAGGGCTTTAGGAACTTTAAGGGTATTTAGTGTCTTTAGGGCTTTTAGGAGCTTTTAGAAACTTTTAGGGTTTTTAGGATCTTTTAGGACTTAAGGAGCTTTTAGAGTATTTAGGAACTTTTAGGTCTTTAGGAGCTTTTAGGAAGTAAGTATTTTTAGGATCTTTTAGGGGTTTTAGGAATGTGAGTTTTCAGGAGCTTTTAGGGGTTTTAGGAGCTTTTAGGGATTAGGAATTCTAGGATTTTTAGGACCTATTAGGGCTTTTGGGAGCTTTAAGGCTTTTTAAATAAACCTTTCAGGCTAAGCGAGTGCCGCTGGCCTGATCTCAAGGGCAAATGTCCCTTGCAAGGGACAGGACAAGAATTTCCTCCCTCCCTGTTCTCAGCCAACGTCTTTGAAGACAACAGCATGGGCTGCTGATTTACAGATAATCCTGATAACAACATTAACAAGCGCAGACGTTGATCTAAAAATAACTCCTGATAACGTCAAGTACGGACAAAGGGTTCTTTGTTCCATAAACAGCAGCAAAAAAGATGGTGTAAAATGTCCTTTCGTCACAGGGACACGGGGTCTGCACCTGACCCCCCACTCCAGGAGGGCGGGATCCTGCGGGAGCTGCTGCTGGGTTTAGCAGTGTTATTCCTGGAAGGTGGATTTACAGTGTTTCCCAAAGGAGCTGGTCAGGACGACCCGCAGCGAGAGGCTTGGCTCGCTGTGATGTTCCTGTGGCTCCCGGCTGCCATCAGTTGGAGCTGGCCCCACTCACCACAACACGGGGACAGCTGGGCTTCAAGGGCGGCTACATTAGCCACGGTCTGGCCACATGAGCCACTTCCCACGGGAGCCTCTTCTCATGGGTGCCTTTTCCTGTGGGAGCTGTGGAAATTTGAGGCTTGGAGCTGAAAATTAAACTGAACTGGGGGGAGATGCAAGCCTGCAGGATGTCCCCTGCTTTGAGTTCCCAGCACAGCCATGGCACCTCCGGTGCTGTGGCTGCCTTTTATCAACATCGCCTTCCCTGCCAGAGCAGGAGGTTTTTTCCACCCTGCCCCCAGCAGAAAGAAAAGTCTCATTCAAGCCATTGAAAATATCTTCAAAAGCAGCTATTTACCCAGGGTACTTCCCGGAGCCCTCCCTGCGTTCCCTCCTCCCTCCAGCTCCCAGCAGCCCTGGCTTTCTTCAGCCTGGCTGCTTTTCAGGGAGCACAAAGGGCTGTCAGGATTGGATGCGGGCACTGCTTGGCAGCTGCTTTGTCCACTCCTCCAGCGCCCTTCACAGCCATGACGCTTCCAGCCTCACTCCCACTGCCTCTGTAGGGTCCCAATCACACGGGGCAGGGTGCCCATCTCCTTGGGATGGGCGGTGGGAGCCGGGGGGTCGCATCCAGGCTCTGCCCCACACATCCCAACCCGCCTTCACCAAGGATGTACCATGGGGGACCCCTTCCCCAGCTCCCCCGACTCGGAGCATGGGCTCCTTGCCCTGCTTCTCACCTCCCTCCTTTCCTGCAGCGAGCGGGACAGGGTTCGCACGGACACCCCGTCCTGCCTGCTTTCCCATTAATTGTTATTTTTTAATCGCGTTGGCAGCCAGGCATGCAGCCTCCCAGCCTCCTGGCTCCTTCTCTCCTCTGGCTGCCTGCCAGCCCGGAGCTGAAGGACGGCGGGATGTGGTGCTCCCCGCTGTCCCCAGCTCTGTTCCCCGATGCCGGTTGGGCGGGGAGATGCAGCCCAGTGCTCCCAGTCCGAGACGGGCTGGACTGGGCAGAGCCGGGCAGGTGCCGTGACCGAGGGTTGGTGGCCCCGCGTCCCCGGCAGCGCTACCGGAGGGTCCCGGAGGGGTCGGTGCAGCGCGACCCGTCCCGGTCCCGCCCCGCTGAGTCACCGCCTGCTCAGGGGGAACAAGCGAGGCGGGAAGGGGCGGGCCGGCTTCTCCTGCTGCCCCGAGACCAGCCCCGCCGTGCTAGGTGGGCTGCAAGGTACCGATGCGAGCGGTGGGGAGTGGAGCCGGGGCAGCGTGCCCGGCCCAGCCCAATCAAAGGTATCGGGGGTGGCGGGAAGCGGCTGAGTCGGGCGAGGGAGGAGGAGTGGGGGGCCCTCATACTTGCTTTCTGGGTCCCAAAGACCACGGTAAGGGTCACTGCCTGCTACGCTCTTACTGGGGATACTGGGAGGGGATGCTGCGGGGTCTTCGGTGCTGCTGTGTGCGGGGCGAGTGGGGTGGGCATCTGCGCCCCTCCCCTTGGGGCCAGCCCAGCAGGACTGGGAGGGCACCGGGGCTCTGTGTGGCTGGGACTGGTGCCACTGGGCAGCACCCTGTGGTGCTCAGCTGCCTGGTAGTGCAAGCTGTCTGGATGGAGCTTAGGGGTTTGCCATGGGGGGAATTGGGATGTCCCCTGCTTTGGTAGGCACCTTGTCTCTCACTGCCCGAGTGACACCTCCATTTGGGCAGGCCTGGGTGGTCTCAGCTAAGGCACGACTTGTCTGGTGAAGCCTCCATCCCTGCTAAATGGGGCTCATTGGCGCCTGCCCCACCACCCCTCATCCTTGTCTTGGAGCCGGGTTGAATTCCCTGGCCGCGGGGCCACTAAGCCCTTGGAGCTGAGCAGGACCAGCTGCTCCTGGCTCCTGTCGACGGCACAGCTGAGCCCCACAGAGACCCTGCTGCCAGGCTCTGTGTGCTGCCACTGCTTCCCATCCCATGGGACCCGCCAGTGTGTTCCATTCCTCCTCCTCCCAGCATCCATGTCAGACCACCAGCATGCCTCAACAAGGTGGTCACCCTCTCCTAAAATGCCTGTTGGGTGGATTTGTCCTGCAGCATCCCAGCTTGCTGCTGCTGGTCCTGACACGCTGCTGGGGGATGTGGGATGCTATGGGTGCTCACTGCCCACAAGCTAACCCTCCAGAGAGATCAGCAAAACCCAGTGAAACCAGATGGATAATTGAAATTAAGTCTCCTGGAATAACCTCCTGGCAACAAATCTGAATGGCTGTTGAAGAGGGAAGGCAGTCAAAGCTCATTTCACGGTCTGAGGGCTGCAGTAACCCCCCTCCAAGCTCTACCACCAGCACCAGAAAGTGCTTTGGAGACGCCGGGGGCTCAGGGGGGAAATCCTTTAAGCCTGGAACTGCAACCGCCGTGGGCTTTGCCATGCCCCTTGCTGGGTTTGCAACTCCCATATGAATTAAACCAAGGCCTAAAAATGCTGCATACTTGGTTGCAGTCCAGCTCTTAATTCCACAGCCCAGGGGCTGCCATTCACAGAGCAACATGTTTGCAAGCAACTGCATGCTGCCAGAATGGGGACCCCTGGGGCTGACCCTCTCCACACCTTGTGGTGGCACCAGTGGGTGTTGGAGGGACACAGTCCCACAGGGCTTGCAGACAGCAGGCGGGGTAGCTCCCAGCATGCCAGCGCCCAGTGGTACCAGCTGGGCAGCAGCCTGCCAGCACCTGTTTTTTGGGAGGACTCAATCCACCAACTCCTTTCCCATCAGCTTGCTGACAGCTGGGGTTTGGCAGGGATCTGGGGAGAGGGCAGGCCTCGGGCTTCTGGCCTCTTATGTGGCTCCTCAGGTGCAACAGCCTTTGTCCTGGCTGTGCTTGCCTTTTCTGTAGCTGGAAAAGCTGAGACTGGGTTCACCCTCACTGGGCTCCAGGTTGGCTGCTTCCCGTACCAGATGCCTGGGAGCCTGATATGGGGTGGTCTCGAAGTGCTCTGCACAGCCCTACACCTCCCTTCCCTGTTACCCATGGCACAGGCAGGCAATGAGGAACTTGCCTCCACTTGTGTGGAGTGGAATGAGACCTGCCTGGGAGGGGGTGAGGTGCTTTGGAAGCTCTTTAAAACCCAGACCTTCAGGAGGAGGCCAAGGAGTTGCCCCTGAAGAAGGCTAAGTGGTGGGAGAGCACTGTAAAAATGGCTGTCTGTACCCTCCAAGGCTGGTGACATGGGGTGGGGTGCCGGGGAAAGACAACCTGCACCACTTCATTCCTGTTTCATGGCAGCCCTCAATTTGCTGCAGGTGTACCTGGTTCTTTGCAGGCTGTTGGCAGCCCTGCTGAAGCTACAGGCTTTGCATGCTGCTGAGCTGGGTGCCCTCTTGCCCAGGAGGAAGCAGCAATTTAGTTTGCTGTGACATTTCTGCCTGTGATGTTTCTTAGGAAATGGTCATTTTCTTTAATTTTCAACGTTAAGACCCAGCTTTAAGCAAAACCTCCATCTCAAGAGCCTCAGACTCCAGTGGTTGGCTTGTGCCAGCCCCCCCTTGGCTCTCCCCATGCCTGGTCGGGAAGGGATGGTTGCTGGTGACTGGCGAAGGACGAATCTTGCAGGGAGCTGTGCCTCTCCTATGGGAATCTTTATCAGGTTCTGGTTTTGTCTCATTGGCAAAGCTCAGCTCACGGGTGATGGGTGTTGTGTGCAGCCCCACGGCCCAGAAAAAGCTGGTTTTGCAGCTCAGTCTGTGGCACGGCTAGGCTGGCAGTGCAGCACAGCCACCACTCAGCTCCTTGGGCACTAACAGTCATGCCGGGTCGGTGCCCACCACCCTCCGGTGATGGAAAAGGCCCACATGCCAATGCCATGAATAATGTGTGGGCTTGCCCCTGCACACATGGGCCACTGGCCAAAGACAAGGGCACTTTGTGAAGCACCCGGGTGACTGATGCTGGAGCATCCCCTATGCAGGGCGGGTCGCCGCTGGGGTCCCCACCTCTTCAGGCAGCTCCAGTCCCAGGGCATATCATCTGCCATCCCTATGATGGAGGCTGCTCATGCAAAGCTGTTCTGCACCTTGGGGAGCCCATCCTGGCTTGCCTCTCCATGCCTCAGTTTCCCCATCTGGTTTTCGAGTCCTTGCCTGGGTAACAGGCTGCGGGTGATGAGCTGCACACTTGTTAGCATCTCGAGGAATAGGTAGTTGGTGTTTTTTTCTAACACACCTGGAAAGAAAACAGAGAAAACAGAGATAAAAGCCCCTGGATCTCCCTGTTTCTGGTGTTTGCTTGAGGCATCAGAGCATCTTCCCTTCTTGGGAAAAACATCATGTCAAAAAGGCTCATGCCACCTTCAAAAGCTGAAATGCCTGCTGCCAAGTCACCCAGAGAGCAGTAAGGTGGGGGGGGACTTTTTAGTGGTTGGTTTTTTTTGGGTTTTTTTTTTTTGTCTTTGCCGTCTACCTCCAGGTTTAGAAGCCACAGTATTATTCCTTGGCTTTTCTTTCCAAGACCAGCATGTTCTTTTAATGGTGATGGGAGGATACAATGTGATGCCCGGGATTAAGTCTCCCTCTGTGCCAGAGGTGTAGCCTGTGTAGCCCAGTGGTGTGCCTGCCACCCCTTTTTACATTTTCTGGCTGATTTCGGGGCCAAACCAGGAGCTTTGTTATGCATTATTGTTCTTGGTGGAGCTCAGCCCCCAGGCTCCAGCTGGGGCAGTAGGTAAAGCCATCCTGCCCAGGGAGAGGAGGTAGGGTTGCTGCTTATGACAGTGGGGAGTCCCTGCTTGTGACAGTGTGGGGCTTTTGAAGATGGGTATCACTGGGGAGATGCCCTGGTGGCAGTGGAGACGAGTGGAATAGCTGGGTACCTGGGGGTGGAGATGCTATGTGTCCCCACTGCCACCCAGGGATGAGAAGATGACGGGGCAGGATCCAGCCCCGGTATGGGCTTGGTGCATCCGACTCCCTCCAGTGCTGATTATCACTGGCATGGATGGGATCCCTGTTTTCCTACTGTGAAAGCATTTTTGGGGAATTTTCTCTCACTATTGTTTGGCTCAGGAAACAGCAATTAGTGTCAGGGTGAGCAGGACCATATAGGGCTTGGAGGGGAAATACCAGCACCCCACCCACAGCATCACAGCGATTACTGGTCCTGGTTTAGTAACGGCTGAAAGGGGCTCATTCTGTCCTCTGACTACCCCAATAAAATCCCACCGGAGCAAGTGCAGTAAGATGGGCTAAAGCCTCATTGGAAATCAGCATTCCCCATCCAGAGGGGATGCTTTACTGGCATGCTGGCTCTGTGCCATCACACCATGGTTGGCATTCATGTACCGGTCCATTGCTTTTAAATGATCCAGGTATTTCCCATCGCTACCAGCATCTGTGCTTTTCTGATGCACATGTATGATTCCCAAGCATGCAGCAAGGCCGTGACAGGGATGCCAGCCCTGTCCCCATCCAGCTACTGCAGCCAATTTGTGCCTGTGCTGTACCTTCTTACCCAACACTAGGGAACCTTGTTAGTGCCATACTCAATTATACCCATGGCAGCAGATTAATTAATAACCAGACACCTTGTCTTCAGTTATACCCATAACAACAGGTTAATTAATAACCATAAGGGAAAGTGAGTGGGCTGTGCCCACTGATACACCAGGATGTGACCTGGATCCTTGCTGGTGCAAGAAACCTCCAGGAGAAAGAAATCCGTGCTGGTGGGAGAAACCTCCTGAACAGTGATGCTGAGTTTTCAAGCGAGCAGTTTTGCCCCAACCTTCCCATCTGATGACTCTTGGGTGCCTGGGAGAGCTCACAAGCCTTTGCAGGTGATAAGCCTTTGCAGCAAATGAGACAGGATTTGGCCACTGTGGGTTTTGGGAGAATGCTTTGAGACCAGCACAGTACTGGGATGCAAGCAGTGGCAAACCATGCGCTGGCTTGGCTTTGGGCATTGACAAGTGTTTGGCTCCACCAACTGGTCTGGCAGCCCTCACTGATGTTGTCCCACCCTGTGGGTGCTCCTGCTAATTGCTGGACCCTGGCAGGAGGAGTCCTGCCAGCCTCAACCCATCACTGGGGTGACAGCAGGGTGAAGGAGAGGCAAAGCTCAGTGCACCCCAGCACCATAAGACGTGCAGTTTGCAGAATGGGGAAGGCAGAAAGTGTGATGGGAAGGGCTGTAGGTGTGAAGGCTGTGACCAGGTGTAGTGTGTGGGTGCAGCAGCACTCTGGGGTCTTCAGTGCTGGCCTGGGTGCAGGTCACAGGAGCCCTGCTGCATATAAAGACAAAGAAAAGGGTGGTGGAGCAGAGTGCGGGATGAATGGACAGGAAAAGGAAAAGAGGATGGGGAGGATGTTGCCTTGCTGGTTGTGAGGGGCAGAAGGGGTTTTGGCAGCCACGGTTACTGCGTTGGCATCACTGGGGCAAACCCGGGAGAGCCTGTTTCTGCTGGGCTGAAATGGTGGAGTAGTTTGCAATGTGCTTGTCTCCTTGGCTGATCTGCAGGTGCTGAAAGCACAGGAGAAAATAATTGCAGGGCTGGCAAATTAGGAAACCACCGTTTCCTTCTGTTTTTACTGTTCATGATAAGAAACCAAGGCCCAAACTGAAATACAAAGCAAGGTGTGGAAGAGGAGACCCCTCCTGAGCTCAGTGGTTGGCAGTTAGTGCCTGTGCCAGGGTGGTGGGGCACTCTCCCTGTGCTGAGAGCCTGGGGACCCAACTGCTGGCCTCCCTCATCCTTCCAGTCTGTGGACAGGTGGGTGCCTGTTGATTGTGGCTCCTCCTGATGGCAGAGGCACCGGGGAGCTGGCCATGACACTGACCGTGTCCCACTGGCACTGCCTTTGTTCTCCATCCCCTGACCCCATGGTATGGCTGATACATAAATACTCATGTGGCCCCTTTCGTTTATACCCTCTCAAGCTCTGCTTTCTCTTCAGAGGTCAAGCCAAAGCAGAGAACTGCCCGGGATGAAGGTCCTCTTCCTGCTGCTTCTCTCCCCTCTCCAAGGTAGGTTGTTCCCAGCCATGTCCTTCCCTGGGCTAGTGGGTCAGGATTGGGCTGCTGGACATAATTGTCAGCCCAAAAAAATTGACTGGGCGACACCAAGGGGTGTTTGCATTTGTGGCTTCCACAGACATGAAACCTCATGGTCTGACATGCCTCTGGTGGGGTCTCTGGGGCAAGATGGGCCTTTTCCAGACTAAGGAGATGAGTTTGGAGCTGGGATTTTTTAGTCTAGAGAAGTGGAGGCTCAGGGGAGACCTCATTGCATTCTACAACTTCCCAAATGGAGGTTGTGAAGAGGAGGGGGTCAGCCTCTTCTCTCAGATAACTAATGACAGGACTCGAGGGAAGGGCCACAAGTTGCACCAGGGGAGATTTAGATTCGATGTCAGGAAAATCTTTTTCTCCCAAAGAGTGGTCAGGCACTGGAATGGCCTGCCCAGGGAGGTGGCGGAGTCACCATCCCTGGTGGTGTTCAAGAAGCATCTGGATGAGGTGCTACAAGACAAGACGTGATTTAGTAGCTTAGTGGATAGTATTGGTGACAGGAGGACGGTTGGACTAGATGATCTTGTAGGTCATTTCCAACTTTGCATTTCTATGATTCTATAATCTCCATCCATCCCCTCTGGAGATAGAGAGCTCCTCTGTCAGACTCTGCTGATGCGGGTGGTGGCACCAAGAGATGGGAAGTCATGCTGCCCCAGGATCCTTGGCTCCCTGGCAAAGCCTCACAGCATGGCCCTGGGAACATCAGAGAAGTGGCTGACATCACATAGCCCATCCAGGATGGGGTTGGGATGCCAGGATGCTAGGCAGACAGCCTGGTGTGCCACATGTGGTGGCTGCCACAAGGGTGCAGTGTTTGCTAGGGGTGGCAATCCCTCTGGCTGAACCAGCATCTACATGTGTTTGTGCACTGCAGGGGTTGGAGCCAGCAGCCAGGCAGAGGACTTCCTCTTCTGTGGTGACCGAAACCAGACCCAGAACAGCTCTGTCATCTACGAGCACAGCCCTGACACCATCTCTATCAAGAACACAGCCCAGGCGCTGATAATAAAAAGGCCCTTTTGTCCAAAGAAGAAAAACTCTTACTACGTGTACAGCTTGCCCCCCGTTTTGGGCAGGTATCGCTTCTGTGTCTACTGGTTCAAGGCCAACAGAACCCTGAGGCTGGCATATGGGAAGCAGAGCTTCATCCTAGGTGGCGACCCGTCCAGCAGCATCACCCGGGAGAAGGAGAGTCAGAAGACTGAAAGAACCAGCTCCTCCATCTTCAATGTGTCCTACATCTCAAAGGGCGGGAAGAACACCTCCCTTGAGAGTGCATCTGAATACCTCTTCCCTTATAGAGGCAATTATTTTAATGAAATGATTTGTTTCATCCCCAGCTCATTTTAGCCATCAGCAGAGCACTGGTGATGTCCCAGTATATGGTATAGCATGATGATATAAAGACACAGCTGATGGGTGATGAAAGGGGACATAGGTTTAGTTGAAGCATTCTAGAGGTAGACCTGAAACCCAGGCTTCCTAAAGGTTAGATGGAGATTTTCAAATGTTTTGCCCCTTAAAACCGTGGGCTTTGCAGAGGTTTTCAAGGTTCCTGTCTGTACTGCTAGGCACCCAGCTAGCCTCAGCTAGCCTAGTCCTGATGGCCTTGAGGGGACCCATGCCCCGGGCAGCAGTAGAAGCCCTCTGGGTTGGGGTCTCCATCAGCTCTCAGGGCTCGGGGTTACCTTGTAGACCTCTGCTTTCTGCTCCCACCAGGCCTGTGCCTGGCTGGTTCATGGCATGGGGAATCTGGCTCTTTCCATGCATCTCACAGCGTTTCCTTTCATGTGCTCATCAGACTCTCTGGAGATCATGCCCATTTGTGAGGAAGATGTGGAGGAGCAGCTCACCACCTTGGACAGTCTCCTCACCCAGCCCCTGGAGCCAGCAGTGGAAGCTGCAGAGCAGCGGATGCTTTGGCGGTGAGTTCCCAACTTGTGCCGTTCCTGCTGGTGTGGTGTCTGCCACATCTTGCTCACTGCACCCCTTCCCCAACAGCAAACTCAGGGAGCTGGAGACAATGCTGGCCAAGGTGGAGCTTGAAGGGCAGAATCAGACTTTTGGGAAGGCCACCGTACACGCAACTGTCCTGAGGGTCCAGCCCACTCAGGCGCCTCAGCACCTGGCCTTTGCTTCCCAAAGAGAGGTGGGTCTTGGGCAGCCTGCCCTGGTGGTCTTGGTCTACCGTCATCCTTTCCCAACCTCTCTCTTGACAAATCTCTCCTTGCAGGAGGGCAGAGAGGTCCATGGGTTTGTGGTAGACCTGCCAAGCAGCCTGTTTATGGTGGCAAAGGAGAGGGAGGATGTGGTAGAGCACAGAGTGCTTCTTGTGGACATCAACAGGCAAACCATGTTCCAGGTAATGCCCATGTGCATGGCATGGTGGCGTGTCCTCACCATGCCAGAGGCTCCAGTGGATGCTGCCCAGATCAGGGTGCTGGTGCTCACTCAGAAAAGATGCTTCAAAAAGGAGCTAGAAGCTTGATGGGGAAAGAGACATGGGACCTCTTTCTTGGGGACTCTCACATGCTTCATGTCCAGCAGCAAGCCCTTCTGATGCTGCCATTGCCTCCTCTTCTCCCACAGGATGAAAACAGCAGCCATGTCTTGGGTGACAAGGTGGTCGGCATCTCCCTGGTGGATGTGGTGGTGACCAATCTCTCCCACCCAGTCGTCCTTTCTTTATTCCACAATCCACTGCCGGTAGGTGGGGAAACAGCCTCATTGAACCTGGTCCCAACAGTAATGGAGGAGTAAGGAGAACTCAGGCCCTGCCCGCTTAGAGAGTGGTACCCATCCAGCAGATCCATGCCCTTGGCCTGCCTTTACAGGTCTGCTATGTCTTCTAGGACTGTATCACGATTTTGGCTTCACCATGTGCACTGGTGGTGGTGCTGCCTGCTCCTGTACAGGAGATGCTGCTTTGCAGACTACAGCCTACAGCCCAATGTTCTGGGCTGGGGGACACTTTGAGTTAACAGTCCTTTGGCTCATTCATGGCCTTGTCAGGTGCCAGTTCAAAGCTGAACCCTTTGGAAAAGGGGACGTGGGAGGAAGCAAGCTGCCAAGAGGACAGTTTCTGCCTGGAGCCTACTCCCGTGATAAGGGAGGATCCCATTTGTCTCCAGGAACTGTCTTGCCTCCCTGCCTCATGTTCTCCCCTATCAAATGTGCTTGCCAGGCAATAAACCCCCATCTGCATCCTGATCAAGGCCCATGGTTTTCTCATTGCAGAGGAATGTGACCCCGCTGTGCGTCTTCTGGCAGGAGGACACCACTGGTGAGGCACTGCCTTTGCTCCTTTAGTAGGACACTACAGACCTGCTGGTAGGGGTAAAAGTCACTCTGCACCTCCCTTCCTCACTCCAGCTCCATAAATCTTTTCCACTGAGCTGATGTCAGGTTTTGTCCTCCATAGCTAACCCAAGAGCTTTCTGACCATCTAGGGATGGGTCAGCTGAGTGTGGTGTCTGAGTGTGTGTGCTTAGCATGGGACAAGCTGGGACTTTTGTCCTCTCCCCTGCCATGGACACCTGGCCCTGAAGGTTGACAAACCCAAAGAAGATGTTCCTGCAGCTTACTAGATGCCCTCCCTTTCTCTTGTGCAGGCAGCGCTGGGAGCTGGGACAGCTATGGTTGTACAACAGTGACAGGGAGCAGCCAGACAGACTGCAGATGCAACCATCTCACCTACTTTGCCGTGTTGATGGTGGGTAGTGCCTTCCTGTAGCTCCCTATATCATGCCCACCGGCTGTTGTTCCTCACCATGTTTCATTCCTCCTTCTCCTCAGGTATCTTCCCCAGAGATCACTTACATACACAGAGATTACCTGAGTATCATAAGCGACATCGGCTGCCTGATCTCAGCTTTGGCATCCATTTGCACCATCTTCTTCCTCTACTTCAGGTCTGACAGGTCATCCCATCCTCCCTGTTTGTGTCCTGTCCATTGCCTGCCCTGTCCATACCTGGGTGGGCACAGTGCAGTCTGTGGCCTGGCTAGAAGTGTGATGAAGGAGCCATGCTTGAAGATAGAGGAGTTCTCCTCTCCAGAAGCCACACCCTTGGTCAGGTCTTCCACAAGATGCTTGAAAACACTGTTTTCAATGATTTGGGAAAATCAGATTAGTTGTTATGGATCTGGCAAGCAGAAACCTGCAAAGATCTTTTCAACAGCTCAGTGGAGAGCATAGTGCCTTCTCCCAAGTTGTGTTACTGATCCTATTTGGATGATTCAGAGCTGAAATGATGTTGCTTCCTACCCCACAATGGCCTAGACCTGAAATGCAGTGATCTGCAGGGACCTGAATTTGTATGTGTAACAGGTGGTCCCAGCTCTCAGGTCAGACTCTCAGCCCCTGTCCTCTGCTGTCTCCTGGTTCTTCTGGCAGGGACCAGTTGCCCTGTGTGGGGCTGTTGGGTGTTGTGGGACACCGAGGATGCTGGCCAAGCACTGTAGTGAGGTCTCATCCTCCTCATTTCTCCAGAAGCAAGCAGCGAGATCAGATCACCAGCATGCAAATCCACATGAACCTTCTGGGTGCCATCTTCCTCCTGGACATCACCTTCCTCATCTCTGGGCACTTGGCTTCCAGCAGCAGCGAGGCATTCTGCAGAGCTGGGGGGTTGTTCTTGCACTTCTCCCTCCTGAGCTGTCTCACCTGGATGGGCATTGAGGGCTACAATCTCTACCGGCTTGTGATTGAAGTCTTCAACGCCTACCAAGACCACTTCCTCCTCAAGCTGTGCCTGGTGGGCTGGGGTAAGCATGGGAGAGACAGTAATGCAGGGATAACAAGCTGGAGGGACACCTGGTTAGGTCTTTCCCACACTATAATAGAGTGCCCAGATGGGGATGGAGACATAGCTACAAGGGAGCAGATGTCTAAGAGCATAGGAGGGCTCTCTGTCAAGAGACTCACTGGAGAAGGAGACTCAGTGTCTGAGAGCAGAAGCTGGTGCTAGGTGCAAGGTTGGGTCACCCTGGGGAACACCCAGGAAAAGAGGCATGTGAGAGCCACTGCTTGGGGTCTTTAAATAGTAATGGGATGCTCTCTTTCTGAAATAAACACCCTGGACAGCCCAGAGGAGTGGGCTTGATGCACTAAGCACCCATGCATCTCTGCTGTGCTTTGGACAGGAGGCTGTGGTAGGAAGATCTCCTGACCTTTTGTGGCCTAAAAGTCTATGACCCAGGGAGACCCCCAGCTGGGGTGCAGCACAGCTCACTCATAGGCTGGAGCTTTCTCCAGGCATCCTTGTTGTGTGCTCCATCTTCAGTTTCCTCTTGGGAGGGAGGACATTGATTTGTACCCTACATGGGGAGAATAGGGCAATAAATCTTTCCAGAAGGACCAAGGGCCAGGGACAAGGGTGGCTGCTTCACTCTGTTCTTACCACTCAGGGTTCCCGTTCTTCATTGTGACATTGATCTTCCTGGCTAGCTGGACAAACTACGGTCTCCTCTCCATTCCCACCTATGAACCCGTTGGTGGCAAATCCAACAATGCAACCATGTAAGTCATGGCAAATGGGTTGCCTGGTCTCTGGTCTTGGATAAAGTCAAATGGCTTCATGTGTCCTTACAGGCTTTCCTTAGACCACCTTTTCCTTCACTTTTCTTGGACTTTGTACAGGGTGGTGGTGGTGGATGCCCCCTCCCTGTTTAACTAAGCTGGGTGTTGGGTTTGCACCATGCCATCCTGCTTCCTCCTTCCCCATCAACTCATATCCCTGTGAGATGACCTAGCATAACCCCCTGCTCTTTCTCTTCCCTCCAGATGCTGGATCACAAGCCCCTTGATCCATAATGTCGTGAACCTGGGTTTCTTCAGCCTGGTGTTCCTCTTTAACTCGGTCATGCTGGGGGCCATGGTCCGGGAGATCCTACGGCAGAACAAGAAAGGCCACAGGCTTAAGCACGTCCTGGCCCTCTTTGGGCTGAGCATCCTGCTGGGCATTCCCTGGGTACTGGTCTTCTTCTCTTTCACCTCTGGTATCTTCCGCCTCATCTCCCTCTACATCTTCACCATCATCAACTCCCTCCAAGGTGAGCATGGGATGCTGGGCACCTCCAAAGGGCACTGAGGTTTTTTCAGGGTATTGGTGAGGTGGTGATAGGGTATGAGAGGAGCCATCCCTGTCAGACTGGCTGGCAATCTTGGTTGCTATGGGTCCCTTGAGGGCATTCACCCACCCTTCCTCTCCCCTCTTCCAGGTTTCCTCATCTTCCTCTGGTACTGGGCCATGGTGCTGCAGGCAGGAAAGTCCCCTGACTTGCAGAGCAGCTCTGACAGCGTCAAACTGCAGCCCAATGTCAGCCAGAGCCACCTCAGCTGAGGTGGCTGCACCATGCCATGCCAGGGCTCCTCATATGGATGACAGCCATGGGAAGGACCAATGCTATCTGCTTTGCTACTGCATCCACCTTGTAAGGCTGCTAGGAGCCCAGGAACATGCAGCAGGCCCAGCCTCTGTCGGCCTCCTCACCAGTTCTCCTACCCACTGCATCTTGCTGGGCAGCAGCACATCCCTCAGCTTAGCATCCTCGGGGCAGGAGGCAGGGATGCTCATCTGGGCAGCGGAGCCTGTAGAAAGAGGAAGGGGCAGGGACAGGGTCCCTGGTGCCTCCAGATGTCCTTTCTTGTGCCCTGAGAGCAGGGATGATAGGTGGGAGAGGCCCTTGCTGGTGATCACTGAGAGGTGAAGACAGAAGTCCCCAGTGAAGACAGAATAATTCTTCTCCCACAACATCCTCCAGAAGCTGAAATAATGTATATTTTGTATTTTGATGAATGTCTATTTTTGAATGGTGTAAAGTTTAATGAGTGCATCCACACACTAGACTTGTGCCCATTAAAGTTGCTCCTGCTCAGACCGTGGCTCACTGCAGTCTCTCTGCTTGGCATGTTGGGGGGTTCTCTGATGGAATCTCCTCTTTAGCTGGGGTTGTCCCGTCCTTGGGGCAGGGCGTGGTGTTTCAACCTGTAGGATCCTGCTGAGCTGGGACCAGTAACAGTGCTCCCAGCAGCGCACTGTTACCCAGTGCTGTAGGGGTCAGGGTAGTGGAAGGGGACACTCAGGAAGCTGCTGCAGTCTCTGGAGACAGTCACTACCCACCAAAGAGGGAGGCTTTGCAGAATGGGAATTGTGTCTCCAGCCCACCAGTTTCCCTTCCAGATGCTGCTCCACTTGCAGCTCCTCCCCCTCTGCCTGGCTTCTGGCCAGGACATGGGAACATTCCCAGGAAGGGGATGTTTCACCCCTAGCAGTGTACCCCGTTTGGGAGAGGGATGTCCTGACATGTTGCTGGTGGGAGACATTGTCCAAGGATTTGGCAGGATGGGGAGGAGAAGGGGAAGGAAAAAAGCCCTGAGTCAACTGGGAGAGGTGTCTCAGTGGAGCCATGTGGCTCTGATGGCTACTGCTTTGCTGTAAGCTGGGGCAGGAGGTCGCTTGCCAACCGACAGGAAGGTGTGAGAGCTTGCAACTCCTCCTGAGGCAACAACTGTGTCCTCATTTTCCTTCTGCAAGCCCTGAAGGAGCTCAGGGAGTAGCAGAGCTGCTGAGATGAGGGTAGCAGGGTGTTGTGGCAGGATTGGTGGCAGCCAGAAGACCCCACAAAGCACCACGAACCTGCTCCTGAACACCATTCTGCTGCCTCTGGTGCTGCCAGATGAGTGGTGGGTGAGGGGGACATGGGCGCCCAAGTGTATGTGAAGAGGTCTGGGCTCAGGGGGTAGGTTTTCCATGGGAAAGTGTGGACCCAAAGACCATGGCAGGGTTTCACCCCAGAATGTGGCCAGATCAGAAAGATTCCCTGCTTTCATTGTGTTGGTGGCAGGAGTCATCGGCAGCTATGAAGAATACCACATCCAGACCATGAACGACCAGATCGTAGTCCACCTGTATGTGCACTTCTGCCCACAGGGCTTAGGTGGCCCTTTGGCATGGGAAGCTGTAACCAGGTCCTGCTGGGAGCACAGCAGATGGGGGTTGTGCCCACCCTGCTCAGATTTACATTGTGCTTCTGCTTCCATAATTATGATTACAACACAGCAGCTTTCTACAGCTGTGGTAACTAGCACCCACCACCACCACCTCTCATTTTGAGCCTCCCTGGTCATGCCCACAGGACTCCAGGTCATGGAAGGACATCCAAGGTCCATGTGGAACTTCCACAGACTCCTTCCCAGCTGGGCAACATGAAAGCAGCAGATCCTCACCACTGCCCCTGCTGCTTCACCCTGGCCTTGGCAAGCCCCACCAGCAAGAGGGTGTCACTGCATCCCCAAACAGCCCTGGGAAGGCTCCAGGGGGTGTTGCCAGAGCTAGCAGAGCCACTGGAGCGGCCACGGTTATCTCTTTTCAGGTGTACTATATCACTAGCTGGGGCTACTTTGCCCTCATCTTCCTCTTCAACATGGCTGTCTTTGGGGTGGTGACTCAGAAGAGCTGCTGCCTGCAGGGACTGTGCAAGGGGACTGTAAGGCCTGCAAAGTGGCCCTGGTGGTGGCAGGGCTCTTCTGCCTGCTGGGAGCTACCTGGGCCCTGGTGTTTCTCACCCACAGCACCTCTTCTGCGCCCATGCTCTACCTATTCACCATCCTCAAGTCTCTTCAAGGTCAGGGCTGGCTCTGAGGTGGACTTCCCAGGTGTGGGTGGGGAAGATGGAGGAGGCAGAAGCCAGCCTGACAGTGAATTGACTAGGGGTCCCAAAGCACCAGCCCCTTCCCAGCACTGTCATGCCCTTCCCTTTGCAGTGCATGTCAAGCAGCAGGTCCTAGCCACTGGTGTGGAGTTGCTCATGGCTCCCAACCACATCCACTTAACTGGGGGTGATTATCCCCTAAGAGAGCCATTCCTTAGTATGGAACATTACCCACCCAGATCATGTCCCAGCCAAATGGCTCACCTGAAGCATAGGAAGACCCTTCTGCAGGAGCAGGAGTGAGCTGGGGGTACCCCAGGAAGCATCAGGAATATGTCAGCAGCCTCCAGGCAGGATGCTTCCCACCGTCTCATCCTGCTGCTGCTGAACATCTGCCTTCCTTTCCCAGCAGGAGTCTGCATATTCATCTGGCTGATTGTCCTCTACTACCCAAAGTCTGACCCCCTCTCCCACATCATCAGACGTGACAAAACCAGCACAGCCTCACAGGACTAGCTGCTGGCTAGACCTCCCTCCCTGCCTGCATGTGCAGCTGATGAGAGCAAGCTTTAATCCTGCCACACGCAGCTTTCCATGGAGGACAAGGACTGAGTTTGCCCTTCAGTGGGCATGATCCACCTTTGCAGGGCTCTTTGCTTTGCCTCTCTCATTCCCTGTGGCCTACCCTGGGCTCTAGGGATGTCCCTTCTGCCCAAGTCCCTTTGCTGCAGCTCCCTCATGGTCTCAATGTGCCCCTGACCTCATTCCTGAGGAGTTCTCATGTGGGCGAGGAGGGAGCTCACAATTCACCTGCCTTCAGCCAGGATGAAAGCAGCCCCCTCTTTGCTAGAGGTGGCACCTGATGCTGGACTGGACCAGCAGTGGGTTTTCTTGCTGTTGGAGGTATGAGGATTGACCCAGGTGGTTCAAGTCTGAGAACTGGCAAAAAAAGAGCAATCCCACAAGCTTCTTTGCAGTATGTCTTTTCCAAATGGGCAAGAGCTGAGCTCTTCAGGCAGGGATCTGCTGGAAGTCCCTCCTGCAAAACGCTCTCTTTTTTTCTCCTTGTCTGAATTTTACTATTAAGTCTCTGCCGGTTGTTTGAGCATGGCAGATTCAGTCTTTGAGGCTCACAGCATTGTTTGTTATTTGCTTTATATTAGGGATGTATTGATGGGAGAAGTTCTGCTGGGAATTTGTCATGAATGAAAGGAGAAAACTGTCGTGAAGGAAGAACTCTGCATGGACAAATGTGCTGCTCACGCTGCACCCGTGTCACGCAGAACAATGTGAAGCCCAGCTGTTGTGTGCAAGTATCTAGTAAAAGTATCTCCACCTCCCCAGGTACCTGGGTGACTCTCTAGGGAGGAGGACAGCAGGAGGAAGGAACCTTCCATCCCTGGCTACTTATTTCAAGTCTAGAGAGCCTGGGCCAGGAGGGGATGAGAAGGTTCTGGGGATTCTACAGGTAACAGAAACACTCTGATGTGACATCCTTCAAGCGCTATTGGCATCCAACCAACATCTCCTTCCCCAGTAAAACCTGTAAAGAAATGGGCAAGAGCCTCTCTGCTATATCAGGTTTATTAGGGAATAGCCATTCTCTATACAGTTTGCCGCCTGGCACAGGTGGCCACAGCAGCTACAATGAACACACCAAGCGCGCACAGCAGGATGAGGGCCCCAGGGAGCCACAGGTTGGGTCCTGCCAAAGGGGAGAAAGGCTGGTTACACATCTGGGTCCCTTGAAGTAGTGCTGAGCCCTGGCTGGGGGTGGGTTCAGGGGAGCTCATCTCCTGTTAAGGCTAAGAGCCACTGGAGTTGCAGGTGCTTTGGGTTCCTGAGGGCACTAACAGGACTTGGTCACCCGAACTAGCCTCACCTGGAACCTCCACCCACACCCACTGCCAAGGAGCTCTATTTAGCTTGGCATTCACACCTAGTCTGAGCCACGATGCGGTGGACTTGCCTCCAGCCCTCGTCCTGGGTTGCTGTTTGGATTTCCTGGATTGACCTCAGCACTCAGAAGGAGGCTGCCTTACTAGTTTGATGTGGAGGTCTAGCATGTAAACCCCAGTTTTCCTGGCCTGGGATGCTACACTGGCAGCCTTCTGGCTCCTGCCCCCTTCCCATCCAGCTCCCTGACTCAGCCTGCCTGATGCCTGGTAGGGAGTCACTCATGCAGGTCTAACCTCTTTGTGTTGGCCTGGCTTGTGGAGCACACTGTGCATGGTCATGACACCTGAAAGACTCCATGCATACATACCCCCCAGGTCCTCTTGGTCAGTCCTGGAATAGTGGATCTCTCCTCTCAAGGAAGAGACAGCTAGCAGGTGAATGGGCCCATAGGAGACAATCTTACTGTAGTCATCCTCCAGTGCTCGCTTACTCTTCCAGTGCCTGGGGCATTCCTGTCAACAAGACCAAGGGAAGGGTGATGGGACAAGAGAGTAGGGGAGAACCCTGCCCTGGGGACAAGAACTGTCTTGGTGGTCACCCCCAGCAGAGGCACAGTTGGGGCTGCAGCCTAGGGACACTCCAGGCCTCAGAGGATGAGAGAAGCCGATTCCTGAAGGACCTGAGCCTGCTCCTCCCCAGGTCCCAGAATAATTCTCTCTTCCGGCAAATATCCAACAGACAGAGGGGAGGGGGAAAGGAGCTCTCTGGTGGGTTCAAGCCCCTGTATCTTTAGTTCAAGGTGCTGGGGTGAACTGGGAGATGTTTATTGTGCTGAGGCACCCAAAACCAGAGCAGACCCCCTTCTCCAAACAGCAGGGGAGAAGGGAGATGTCCCTCCCCACGCAGGCCACCGGGAGAGCTCACCTTGGAACAGGGCTCCTGGCTGTCAGGAACACAGAGTCGGACACGGCAGTACAGGAACACCTCAGGGAAACCAGCAAACTGAAACATCTGGAAGCTGAACTTGGCAGTAGCGCTCTCTCCAATAACATTCAGGTATGTCACTGTCTCATCATGGGGACACCTGGGACACGATGGCTGAATCAGCAGGGAGCAAATGAGGGGGAATATCCCAGCCTGGGACACCAAAGCACACAGGGACTGGGCACAGCCCCCAAGATTTGCTGAACAGGACAATTTCTGTCTTGGTGCCAGCAGGGATGCCTTTCTTTGGCACTCTGTGTTGTGGGACAAGCTGCCACCAGCGCAGGGTCTGGCTTGTGTGGCTCTGTGGGGCTTCAGCTGCTCTAGAGGGATGCAGTGAGCCTGGTTGTGGCTCCAACTTCCTAGATACCTACATTACCCACTTAACCTGGCTACAGCCGGCAAATGATGCAAGCTCTTCAGTAGATACCTCTGTGTGTATCCCAGCAAGATGCCCTCTCTCCCTTACTTGTCCTTTGTCTCCCCAGCTGGTCAGGAGTAATACTAGAGAGAAAGCAGCACTACTGGCAGCAGAGCTGGGTCAGGAGAGGGAACACAGTTCAGAGCAGTTAGTGGGCTCATCTATGGGGCTGGCCCACCTATTCAATGATGGTGTCCACCATAGGTTCTGCCTATGATGGTGTCATTGCTCCCACACAGCAACCTGTCCTGTTCATGGTGCAAGGAGACCAGATGTATCCACAGCACCCCACTCACCCCTTCTCAATGAGCTTGTGCCTCATGTCCTGGTAGGGATCAGCACTTGGTGTAGCCCAGCAGTCCTCAACACTTAGCAGGTAGTATTTGAGCTGCTGCTCTCCTTCTACCTTCAGCAGGACATAGACCGTGTCCATGATGGGGATGGGCGTGGTCGGCAGGTGATAGGGCTGGAGGTAGGAGGGAGTCTTGTACAGTCTCATGCTGACATTGAAGTGTCCTTCTCTGACCATGAACTGCACCAGCCTGAGAGGAGAGGAGGAAAGCTCAGGAGCAGAACAAGAAGGCAGGAAGGATGTAGCGCAAACTGATGCTGCATGTGCCTCTGCTCCCAGGAGGAACTTTGTGAGACCCAGGCCCTGAGCTGCCTCCTGGTTGCCCCACACCATGTGCAGACAGAGGCAAGGAGCTCCAGGGGTTCCTACTGACCTGCTGGCCAGTGAGGACTAAGAGAAAGGCAACCCAGGGGCTCCTAATCTGCACCTCCACTGGGGCCTGGTGCGGGCATCTTCTTGTTCCCATCCTTTATTTTTTACCTAGCTGGTTTCAAAGCAATGAGGATAGGGGAAAGGTAGAGTGTGTGTGACCCTCTGTCTCTGTTCCAGGCCCAAATCTTGTGTTGGAAAACTATGCTGGGAAGACAAAGGAAAAGACTCTGATGTGGCATTGCTCTCAGAGCTCTCTAGTGGCTCCCCAGAGCCTTTGCAGATCACTTCATTGAAGGCATCTATTTTTCTGCAAGCTCACAGATATGTCAGCAGCAAGGTTCACCTTGTGAGGAACCACTCACTTGTCGACAGCAGTGAGAGCGAAGGGCAGTTTCACCACCTGCTTGTAGGCATAGATGCAGGAGAAATGCACCTCCAGCTGAAAACTCCGTGAGATCACGCCTCTGTGCGCTTCCTGCTCTGACTCAATGACGTTGGAGTATGACACATGGGAGCTGTTTTTCTGGAATGACACAGAAACCAAGTCTCCAGACCATGTCTAAGCTCATACACAGAGCTCCAAGCTCTGGTTCAGATGCTGCAACTCAGCTGTAGCTGCTCCAGGCTTCCTGAATGTCTGCTGGGGCTTTTGCTCAAGTTCCATGTCCAGGGCCTACTGGCAACCATCACTGGAATAGACAGGAGTCAGCATAGTGACCACAGGTGAAGGCCCTTCTGTGTCCAGTTTCTCTGCACCCTCCCTGATCCATGAATCAAGTGAGGGACCAAGGGGCTATAGCCAGGGCTGCAGAGCTAAGAGCATGCTGCCAGAGAGCCAAGGGTGCTATCAGATAGTAAAGAGCACAGTGAGACTTCTGTGCTCTGCTGAATAAGACAAGATGTGTTGCCAGCAGGGGGGTTGATGGAGGCAGAAGAGCTTTTTGACAGCCCCCAGGGAAGCCTTCCAAGGGGAATGAAAACTTTATAGCACCCAGATATAAACACAAAAGCCTTCCAGGCTTCCCCTTGCTGTCACCACTTGGCATGTCTGCCCCTCTCACAGCGTCAGCGCTATGCAGAGAGGCTCTGCTGGATCCTCACCTGAATCACTGTTCCGCAGGCAGTGTGGTTTTCACCTGTGAGAGTGGCTGCAAAATAAAGCTCATCCTCTTCTTCCCTTACTGAGACCTTGCATTCCTGGTTCCTCAAGTGGATAAGTTCCTGAGGGATTTTCAGAAGTTCAAACACCTCCTTTCTCACCATCATCTTCATGTGCTCTTCCTCACAGGCCAACTTCATTACCACATCTGGGGAAAAACACAATCTGCAATAGCAATAAGGAGGAGGCCTGAAGGAGCCCTAGATTATGGAGTTGTAGCGTCATGGAATGGTTCAGGTTGGAAGGGTTGTTCCAACCCCGCTGCCCTGGGCAGGGACACCTCCCACTAGACCAGGTTGCTCAAAGCCCCATCCAACCTGGCCTTGAACACCTCCAGGGATGGGGCATCAGCAGCTTCCTTGGGCAACCTTGGCCAAGGTCTCACCACCCTCACTAAAATCTATTCTAAATCTCCCCTCTTTCAGTTTAAAGTCATTACCCCTTGTACTATGGCTCCACTTCCTCATAAACAGTCCCTTCCCATCTCTCCTCTAGCACCCTTTAGGTACTGGAAGGCTGCTATAAGATCTCCTTAGAGGCTTCTCTTCTCCAAGCTGAACAATCCACACTCTCTCAGCCTATCTTTATATGAGAGATGCTCCAGACCTCTGATCATCCTATGGCCCTCCTCTGGAGCCATTCCAATAGGTCCATGTCCTTCCTGTGTTGAGGACTCCAGAGCTGGACACAATACTCCAGGTGGGGTCTCAACAGAGTGGAGTAGAGCCTCCTCACCTCACTGGCCACACTTCTTTCAGTGCAACCTGGGATGCTGTTGGCTTTCTGGGCTGCCAGAGCACATTGCCAGCTCATGCTAAGCTTCTCTTCCATGAACACCTGCAAGTCCTCCTCAGGGGTGCTCTGAACCCATTCTCCGTTGAGCCTAGATTTTTGCTTGGGATTGCCATGACCCAGGTGCAGGATCTTGCACTTGGTCTGGTTGAATTTCATGAGGTTCACATGAGTCCACCTCTTCAGCCTGTCCAGGTCAGAGAGGCTCCAGGTCAGCTATGGGATGGCACTGTCCGACCAAGCTCAGACCTGCTTCCCAGCCTTGTTGGAGGCTGCTGGTAGAGCACTTCAGAGACATTGGACAAAAGACAAACCTTTGGGAACGTGCAGAAGTTAATGTGGGTCTGTCATTTTGTACTGGTTGCCTAAGACCTGCACATATCCATGGCCGCTGTTACCCTGAATAGGCACAGTCCTTAAGCCTAAGACATTAAAGACAGATGTCATGGGTCTGACCCCCTTCAAGGGCTGTCTAGAGAATCACTGTAGTCTGTCAAGGGCACCAGACAAGGGCAGTGATCCCCCTTTCAGATGAAGAAAACACAGTTTTTAACCAGTGTCTGGAAGGAGCCTTCACTATAGCCATGATGGAGTGCATGTGGTTGACCTGAGACTATAAGGCAGCTGTGCTCTGAAGCATGCCCTGCTGTCCTGGCATGACTACACCACAGCATGACTTCTTGACAGCCAAAGCTTCCTTCTTATAGGAATTAAGACTTCTGGGAAGGAAGGAAACAGCCTGTGACTAGGTCTTGTACCAACTTGTAGTCAGGGCATAGTGGTGGTGGTGGGGAATGCACCCGGACACGTTCCATGGAGCCCCTGCACCCCTGCAGTGAGGACCAGGGGTACCACCAATGCACTGTGCCCATCACTCATTCCTCCAGTGCCTGTGGACAGACTGGGGAGGGGTCACTACCATCCCCAACCCTACCTTGGCAGAATGTGCCTGTGAACCCCGGTTTGCAGCGGCAAACTGGTCTGTCCTCCATCATCTGGCAGTTCCCCTGATGCTGGCATGGGTTTGGCAAGCAGGCGTCTGGGCTCCTCTTGAAATGGAGGGCAACCCCTCGCCTCAGGTCATGTGGGCTTGCCAGCTCACCTGCAGCAAAGGAAAGGTGAGTAAGCTGAAACACAAGAAGAATATCTTCCCAATGCAAGATGCAAGTGAACTCGCCTCACAGCATGAAGCCCTGCCCAGCTCGCACAGGCTGAGATCCTCACTTAGAGCCAGAGCCAGAGCAGGCAGGAATAACCTGACACCTCGGCTTGCCTGGGAGAATGTGATTGAGAGCCTGGGAGACCTCCCCAGCATGGCCATAAACTGGATCAGAGCTATGGAGCCTGGCACCAGCGAGCAAGGAGAGCAGTGGCACATCACAGTACCTATGCCTGTCTCCACAGGTTATATTCTGTACATGGCTGGGGTGGAGAACTCGAGGTTTCTGCCTATTTTGCACCCCAGTTCCTGCCCCAACCCAGCCCTGCTCTGTTGTGCCCCCATTAGCAGCCTTCAGCGGTGCCCAGAATGAGTGACCTGGACACAGATCAGGTGAGGGTTTGACTTCTCCTTTCCATACTACTCATCCATGACCCAGCAAGGACAGTGTACAGGGATACCCACTTTTGTTGCCTTCACAGCCAGCCAGGCAGAGGGCAGAGACCAGCAGCAAATATCTCATGGTCCTTTCCTGTAAAAACAAGCAAGTTCTGGGTCACTCGGGTTTTTTGGATGCTCGCTGGAGATGTTTGCAGTCATACAGAAAGAGCCAACACTCAAGCATTGGTGCAGTAATTTCTGTACTGTATTTTCTCCAAAAACTCTAGGTTCAATGGCACAAAGTAATTTACTATCCTAACAGGCCAGATCAGCAAAACCTCCCTGCCGGGTTAACACAAGGGTCAAATACTGCCCTGAATTTAGGTAGCTATTCCAAAAAGGGGGTGGGAGAAACCAGATCTCGGACCTGGCATATGCTGACAGTGATAAAGCCACATTTCATTAAGAACAGGCACTTCGAGTTAAACAGCACAGCTGAGGCTTCAGTCCAGGTTCCCCAAAGAGGAAAGGAGTTTCCCTCTTCCCACTACAGCTTTTTGAAGAGATAGAATTTGCAAAAGGATCCTTGCTTTTCCAGTAACTCCTACTCATAGCAAGGAGGCAATGAAAGAAAAAGTCCAAACCCCAAAGCCTTGAACACAACTAAAATTAATGCTAAAAAGCCACAGATTAAGTCGATCTTCTCCATTAGCATAGATAATGGATTTATTTGGGGAAATTAACGGCTCAGTGCTGGATGAGCCCTCGACACTGGAGTCTCCCTATCAGAGACATGGACACTTGTCAGCTGGGGCTGGTGGCTAGAGCAATGCTCTGCCACCCCTCTGCCTTGCATGTGCAGAGAGTGGGTCAAAGCCAATGCCAAAAGCTCCACTCCGGTCTGGAAGCACATTGCCTACCCCCTCTGCCCAATCCCAAGCAGCTGCAACCACCAGACCTCTTGAGAAGGAGGGTTTATTCCTCACTCTGCTCCAGGCTCACTGCAGCAGTCCTGAGAAAGTCCCATCAGCGTCAAGGTTTCACCTTGCTCTCATCCCACTTACCATCACCAGTCCACTTGATTCTCCTCCACCTCTGGGTTGCTCTTGTGCTCCCACTGCATGTCTTATATCACCTTCCAGCAGCTCATCCTTCTCCCCCACACAGACACTGCCTCTGCGATTGCACAAGAGCCAGCTTAGCATCCTTCAGCTGTAGCTGGGGAGGAAAGAACTCCACGGCAGTTCATCCTCTCGTACGGATGGCCCTTCTGATCAGCTGACGGCTTGTGAATGCTGACCCAATTCATGGCCCTGATGGGGTGCCAAACAGAGGGAGTATCTGCAAAATCCCCAGGAATCTGGGGTTTTGTGTATCCAACTGGCTTTGTGGCACCTGCTTTTGACACAGCGATAACAACAGATAGCACAGTGGCACACGCGAAGGCCAGATAACTGCATGTTACTGAATCAAGCGGTTTGCAACGACAATGTGCGTTGGTGTTAGATGTTTTTGTAATGACTTCTGACATCTAAGATCTGGCAAGAAGTACTGGTGAGAGACGGGGTGGGGGGGGGGGATGAGGGCTTGGTCCTACCACACTTTAGGAAACAGTAACCAGCTGCAAATAGCAGTAGTCATTCAAAGGGGTGCTTCATGATTGATAGTGACTATCTGTGCATCCTTAGAGCTTTAATTACTACAGCCACCATAACATAGCAGCAAATGTGAACATCCATCCATCCAGATTTTTCCTAAGAACAATGAAAAACAGAAAACAGAAGTGTTAAGCACCTGACGCTGCTGACATCCTAATGAACTACCGATTTAAGAAAAAGAAGGAAAAAAAAAGTAAAAAAAAAAGGACTCCTGCCACCCGCTGCTGCAAACTTTTGGGGGGAAAATTTTGC
>VZTM01015701.1:229485-247059 GCA_013400555.1 Jacana jacana | reverse complement strand
AGGGCTGGCGGTGGTGAGGCTGGGGGAGGCGGCGGACGGACAGAGGAGCAGCAGCTGCAGCCTGGCAGTCCTCGGGCCTGTGGGGCTGAAAGAAGCGGTGGTAGAGAGGCCGGGAGCAGCGCTGGGCCCTGGGAAACCCCTTGTGCAAGGTCAGTGCCTCCCTCATGCTGTCTGCGCCTCAGGAGGTCAGCCTGACCTAAAGGAGGGAGAAGCAAACAGCCCCTAACCTTCCTGAGATGTAATTAAATAATATAAACAGCCCTCTGTCCTTCGGAGGCTGGTGACTCAACTCCAAAACATGCCCTTCCTTCAAGGCCCCTGAGCAGCTGGCCAGGCTCAGAGCAACCCAGATGGCATGGGCTGTCAGCAGGTGCCCAGCAATGTCTGGAGCTCCTGGGAGCTGCTTCCCAACTGGCAGCACTCCAGGCAGGACTGAGGACACAGCATTTACATGGGAAGCAGGGGCTCACCATGATCTGAGGCTGGAAATGTGGATGTGCGGTCCCCTACTGAGTCAGGCTCCCCTTGTTCTGCCATCTCCCCCACACTCAGGGGGGGCCCAGATCATGCAGCCACTTACCAAGCCCAGCCCAAACTCCCACTCAGTGCTCCCTTTACTGTTGCACTTCTGGCTGCCTCAGTTATGCTCATGTACTAAATTCCAGGTGGGAATTCTGACCATCTACTCGGCTCTGATAAGACACCTATCCCCTCCTCCAGTTGCCTCCAGCTCTGGGACCACCAACATCAGAAGGACATGGACCTGTTGGAAGTGGGGCCAGAGTAGGCCAAGGCCATGGAGAAGCTCCAGGGGCTGGAGCCCCTTTGCTGTGAGGACAGGCTGAGAGAATTGGGGTTGTTCAGCCTGGTGAAGACAAGGCTCTGGGGAAACTTTAGAGCCCCTTCCAGTACCTAAAGGGGGTCTAGGAAATCTGGGGAGGCACTCTCAATGAGGGAGGGGAGCCATAGGACAAGGGGGAATGGTTTTAAACTGAAAGACAAGACATTTAGAATAGACACTAGGAAGGAATTATTTGCTGTGAGGGTGATGAGATCCTGGTCCATGTTGACCAGAGAAGCTGCAGATGCCCCACCTCCAAGGAGGTGTTCAAGACCAGGTTGGACAGAGCTTTTTGAGCATGGTCCAGTGGGAGGTGTCCCTGCCCATGGCAGTGTGGTTGGAACTAGATGGTCTTTAAGGTCCCTTTTAACTCTAACCATTTTTGAATTCTATGATTCTAAAACACGGTCAGAGTGCAGGTGTTGCTGTATTGCTGTGTATCTGTTATATACCCCTTAATTCACCCTGGTGTGTGCATTTCTGTAGTGTCTAGGACGATGCAGGATGGATGTCCTGGAGGAGAAGGAGGAAGAGGAGCAAAGAGAAGAAGAGCTGAAGGGTTTGGAGATCAGTGATCACCTCCAGGATGTAGAGATGAAGGTGTCTGTAGAGCAAGTCTGTGTCCCAGTTGGTGTACCGTAAGTCACTTTTGTCTGTCAGTCACTGAGATGAGCAGAGAGGGTCCCTGTGGGGCCCATGGGGAGATTGCACACGTGTGGGTGACATATCCGGTCCCCTGGCACATGGAGGGGAGTGAGCAAGTTTCGCATGCCTGGTGTGTTTGTCCAAAAGTGGGCACATGTGAGTAAAACAAGATAACTCACTTCAT
Source organism: Jacana jacana (assembly GCA_013400555.1). Classification (NCBI taxonomy): domain Eukaryota; kingdom Metazoa; phylum Chordata; class Aves; order Charadriiformes; family Jacanidae; genus Jacana; species Jacana jacana. The sequence goes on along the minus strand of VZTM01015701.1, from coordinate 245,389 downwards.
TGTACATTCATTTGCTGCTCTATCATGACACTATATAAAGACACCCAAGTCTCTGGGTATATCTCAGCTTGGCATCACTCCAGAGAAGCTTGGCTATGTCAAAATCATATTATTGGATATGATCCCCATGGCTTTTCCCCTGGGGAAAATGACCTAGCAGGTCATCTTGCCCAAATTGCTCCTGGCTTATTACCTGTGTCTTTCTGCCTCCCTGGAAGTGATTTTAACTGGAGCTCCATTGACACGTCCCAATTACCATCCTCATACAAGACAAATACCCTGAAGGAAAAGAAGCTGCTGCACATCGCTGACCATTTCCTCCAGCAGTACACTCACCTCTGTCCTGACCGCAAGCCGCTCTTCCTCCACCCAGTCAACGAGTGTGGCGTGGAGGTATGGGGTGGTGTGGGGCTGGGCACAGGGAGCACTTGGTTTCCATAGTGTCGAATGCTGGGAAGGACAGCAGCCCTTTCTGCCCTCCCTCCTGGCCAAAGGGAATGGGAGCCCACTAGCCATCCCACAGCACACTGATCAGGCACACAGCACCCTGGGAGCACCCCAGCCATCCAAATCCACAAGCAGGTTGTACCACACACATTGTGATGGTGCCATGTAGGCTACAGGCAGCTTGCATCCTCGCAGCATGACAGGAAACAGGACAGGCCACAGAAACATAAAGGAAAAGGAAAGAAACACATAGTTAAGTCTTAGGCTTAATCACAGATATGGAATCTTGATCCAGAGTTAGGTCTTAATCGAAACTTAGAAGTTACAAGGAAGGAAATAAATGTGGAAGTTTGTGGTCTGTTTTTTTGGACTGGGCCCAAGCTGCACAACTCTTGTCAAGTTCTGCATCTGATGCTCTCCTGGGCATCTGGAATCGCTACTTTGGACCAGCTTTCCCCCAAATTTACTGTATCATTGACATGCAAAGCAAAAAATGCTGGCAGATGTAAAAGCTGAAAAGGGTAGTAGCTATTTGTTTTACCTGAAAACTTAAAGAAGAACTGGCTCTCATCTGTAATGTCTGGGATGAGCTTGAAGTTTTGACCACAGACAAGCAGAAGGCCTCTCAACGCCATGCACTTTCCATTGAGGAACAGGCGAGGAGGCTTACTGACACCGTTGATATGCTCTAGGGAGGTCCTGAATGTGAGCTGTGACATCCAGGGGTGGTCAAAGGATGGCATTGGACAGCAGACTCTGCCAAGCATCTGTTGGCTAACCAGAGTCTTGTTGCCCTACAGAAGTTTGTGAGCACAACATTGAGGCCAACTCTCCTGCCTTATGCAGAACTGTACCACTGGGATGGCTGTGCCAGCTTCGTCTCTGATTACCTCATCATGGAACCCCTCGAGTCTCCTATCACACCGGTAAGAAAGGGGCTGCAGTCCCATCAGAAACAACCCCATAGTGGAGGTGACAGAAGGGCCTCTTAGCGGGAGACAATGTGGAAACAGTAGTGATTTGGATTACAAAGGTCTTTGACCCCTCCATCATCCCCTCATTACTTAGGCAAGCCCCCCAGTTTTCCCACGCCCTGTGTGCTCTGTTTGGACCCATGATTCCTCTAATCACAAATACGGTGTCGTGTTGTACCTGTCAAGTAATTGAGCACTGCTTCTACAAGACTGGGCCTGACCTTGCTCTCAGTCACTCCATATCTGGTCTGCTGTGGGTTGCAATAGCAGACAAGCTTCCCCTCCAAAGGCACCTATAAAATCCAGGGGATGATGCTTGACCTCAGTGACCAGTTCTTAGGGACTTTAGACATCTCTTTCCCAATTTTGGGGATGTTTTGGGGTGGATGAAGGGAGATTTCTATACTGGCAAGAAGAGGTGATGTCAGTTAGGGGAAGTTCTTGGCTGGTATGAATCAGCCAGGGCCAAGGGTGCACACTCTTCTCTAATAAGGAAAGCTGACACCCTGCAGAGTGCCCCAAATGATCTACACCAGCTCTGTGCTGTCCAAGTGTGTCCCAAGTGTCCCAGGTGTCAAGAGGAGCTCTGGCACTTTACAACCACGCAGACTGTATCTCCATGTAGTAGATGGAGACTGCCTCGATCACCTAAGCTGATGACAGAGCTCTGGGTGTAGACTGTCTAGAACCTCTCTATATCCAGTATGTGCTTATTAATCCCTTTGCTTAGTCACTGGTGAGGGCCAGATGGGAATATGTTCCCTCTTTTGAATTATAACCTTAGCTTATGGCTCTTTTGCTTTGAAACTTTTTTTGCAGACAGACCAGCTAGAGCTGTAGGTAAGCCCCACTCCAGAGTTGTGGCTAGCATTAGATTTTCAGCAATTTGACAAGCTTGTTCTGTCCATCTGTCCTCATGGTTATATTTCTCACCAGATTTGCGGGCAGAATATCCCCAGATCACTTGGCAGGGGGCACTTCTGGGCTCTGTGGCATATATAGCAATTTCATATAACAGATTCCCTATGGATGCAGAGCTCAGGGATGTGGGCAATGACAGCCCACACACACACATCTTCCCGCTCTCTGCCAGGTGCATGTTTCAGCTTCACAAGACAAGCATTGAGAACCTACATTTCTCTCTTTCAAGCCCAGTTTGCTCTATTCCCCAACCACCATCCTGAAATACCAGCGAGGGAATTGCTTTGACTTCAGTATGCTGCTGTGTTCCATGCTGATCGGGGCTGGGTATGATGCCTACTGCGTGCACGGGTATGCCACCCGCGAGATATGCACCCTGGACGAGACTCTAAAGCTGTGCCCACTGCTCAGGAAGCCACAGGAGGTGAGACCTTCAGTGAGCGGGCAGGGAGGAGCCCAGCATTGCATGTGCAGCCTGTTTGTTTCCAGTGAGCTCCAGAGTTGAGCTATGGAGAACATCTTCAGGTCCACATTGGGTTTCAGTCTGTATCAAGCAGGAACCTCGCTAAAGGGATTGACTTTTAGTGTGTAGTTCACACACTTTTGAGTGATTTTCCACAGTTCTTTGAGAGGCCTCTTTGGCTTCACTGAATTTCTGCTTACCAGGTCCAATACTGCAGGCTGCTAAGGGTTGGGAACTGGGAGGTACCTGTAAGCTGTGCTTTTTCTCCCTTCTCTTGATCTCTGCTGGGTTTCACTGCAATACCCTGCTTTTTGTGGAGGCAGAAACCAAAAGAGAGGATGAAGAAGTCCACCAAGTATAAAGTCAAGTCCCCACCAGACCTGCAGAGCAAGTTTGAGTTTCAGCAGGAGGCCAAGAGGGCAGAAAATGAAGCTGCTGAAAAGAACAAGGAAAAACAAGTGGATAAGTTCATGGTGAGTTAGTGAGGTCCACCTCACCCTAAACGCCAGGAGCAATAGCTGAGACACAGGTAATGGCTAGCCAAAGAAAGAGGTCACCACCCTCTGCCACAAAGTATTACACAACCCTGATTGTGGCCATGAGAACTTGGCCTCTGGGAATGCAGTGTGTGCTGGCACAAGAAGATGGGTATGTGCTACATCACTCTTCTAAAGAGTGTTTAGGGCCTGGAGATACTTAGAAACAGGCAGAGGGGAGATTAAGATTGCCGTTGGGTGTGACTAAAGTGACAATAAAATGGCAATAATTATTGCTCTGTCCTCTGTGTTACAGGAATTGGAAAAGCCCAAGCATGACCCTTTGTATGGCTTACGGGTACACGCATGGGTTTTGGTTCTGTCTGGGAAGAAGGAGGTTCCTGAGACTTTCTTCATCAACCCCTTCACGGGAGACAGCCACAGCACCATGGATGAGCACTTCCTTGGGATCGAGAGTGTCTGGAACCACAGGAACTACTGGGTGAATATGCAGGACTGCTGGAACGGCTGCAAGGTAACAAGCCCTTAAGCACCCTGTGCCTGGGAGGGACAGCTGGGCTAACCTGAGTCATGGGGAAGTCCAAGATCAGTGGTGATCCCAGTTTCCATTTGCCATTCCCTGGGCTGGCTCTGGGAGGCGAGTGGTTAGAGCAACTTGACCTTGGGGCCACGCATGCCCTGAGGAAGGAGACAGAAGCATTTCCAAGCAAATTCCTCTCATCTGTAGCAGAGGCACCATTGAGGAAAGGGGTCTACAGGCTTCTAGAACAGGGGCAGTCTTTGGGGTCCAGCCAAGGGTCTGATGAGCCAACCTTACTGAGATCAAGGGCTTGTCTAGGCTCTTTTACCTCTCTGAGCCCAGCCATGTCCAGAGCATCACAGACATGCAGGAGCAGTGTTTTATTTAGTGTCAGGCCCTTGAGTCTGCTCCGTAGTTAAGTGGGTTTCTTCTGTGTGGCCTAGGATCTCATCTTTGACTTGGGTGACACTGTCTGCTGGGAAGCTATGCTTTTGGGGAGCAACAAGACTCTGCAGCTGCTCTCAGATGCTGAGGAGAAAAAGGAGTTGTCTGACAGAGAGTTGGACGATGTGGTAAGTGACCCAGATGATGGTTCTCATGCAGTGGGGATGCTGTACGGAACTGGTGTGTTAACAGGCCTCAGATGTCTGCCTGCCTGCTGCCTTCTCCAGGTTGGATCACGACTGCTCTAGCTGGGCTTTGACTGGCTCTTCAGATTCCTTCTCCATCTTGAGTAGTTCTGATGTTTTTTGAAGGTGATACTTCTGGTGTCCTAAGTGGCTAGGGATATCTATGGGCCTCCAGTGCATTGTTCTTTAGGATTAAATAATTTTAAAAAGAATATAATACAAACTTAAGATTTTCTGGACACACTTTCTCTGTTGGTCAGCACCTTTGTCTCCTGGCTGCTGGGTGGAGTTGCCAGCAAGATGTAGAAATAATGTATGTGCTCTAATAAACCAAAAACGGCTGTATACTGGAAGTAGAAATGGTATGTTGTCCCAGTGGGAGAACACAGCATGATAAAGCAGGCATTGCACCAGCACAGTGGAATGGAGGAACACCAGTAACAGTATATTCCCTCCTGTTATCTATCCTCAGCCTGCACTCCTCACTAGGGAGGAAAGCACCTTCCAAGGCCTACATAAAACAAGCTGGTAATTAGTTTGAATGACGATTGTCACATTCATCCCCTATCCAGCATGAGCATTGGCTAGAATACAGTTTCATTCAGATGGAGAAGGGCTGTGCTATTGAGAGTGTGGGAATGCAATAAAGCTCTCCTTCCATGTGACCTGCTGTGTGCTGCTTGCCTCTGTCCTAGGGCTGTCTGTGACTGACCCAGCTCTCCTAACCTTGCCACTGTGTTCCCCAGGACCAGTCTTGCACTGAGCTCTGATCGCTGCACTGCATTCTTTAGAATCAAAATGCCTCCTGGTGCAGTAAGAGAAGCTGCCAAAAATGCAAATCTCTGCTTGTGTTTCAGCAGGGAAAGGAGGAGGGAGACATGAGTTTTGACATGCCACCTTCCTGGGTAGCCCCGATTGAGATATCTCCCAGAGGTATGTATTCTTCCTTTGCCTTTTGTTTGGCCCCAACTAACCTTGTAAAGGGTACCTGGGACATTTATCTCACCCAAGAGTTATACCCTCAGGATGAGGGTACAGCAGTGAAGTGTGGAAGACAAAGGCAGCAACAGCTATTGGTCTGAATGTCTGCCCTCACTGCACTGTCTCATCCCCTGCAGAGAGACACAGTGTGTTTTCCTGCTAGCTGAATGCTTTTACCAGGGGTGGACTTTCTGCTCCTGCTATGCACAAGGGCCTGCTCTTGCACTATCAAATACTTGCTTTGGGAGAGAAAAGGGTTACTATACTATTGTAAAACTATAGCACAACAGGCAAAGTCTGAACAGCTTAACTGGCAATCAATAAATGCATGGTTTCTCTTAGATCATGGTTTTCTCCCTCTTGAATTATTTTTTCCTGGGGCTGAGTACAGGTGAGTCAGTTTTTTCTGATACCTCTCTTGTTTACTGCAGAGTTTGAGACCTCCTGTTCTGAGGGGAAGAAAGTGATCCTGTACAAGAAAGCAAAACTGGAGAAATGGGCACCGTACCTGAATGGAAATGGGCTGGTGAAACGCCTCACGATCTATGCAGACTTGTACTGTAAGAGGGATGAGGGAACACACTGGGTGCCCTGAGCAAACCCAGCCTGGAGTGTGCTCATGGGAAGCCGGGGACAGTCACTTCCTACCAGTCTCTCGTGCTTTTTATCCTCCTTTCTCCTTTGTGGGGGACTTACCTACTGTATCTTCAAACGCTTCATCATACTCACTGGCTGTCAAGCTCCAGAACTGTCCAGCATTGATAGGGGTTCCTGCCAGAGTTTGAATCTGCTTTACACCCCAGTGGTGAGGCTGTTCATGTCACAGGTCAGCGGCTTGGATTTCCAGTCTTCAGAGAAAAGGAAGGCTGGTTTGATTTGATCCAGTAGCATCACTATTCCCATTGGTGTTGACAGGAGCCAAAGCTATGGAGTACAACTATTTCTGTACTCCAAAGCATTATTTTTCAACAGCTGGCCCAAGAAACTGCAAATTCCTAATAGGACATACAATGTCCTGTCCTCAGCCCTGTTGGACAGTGTACTGTCCCCATGTCATTTCTCTTCATGAAATGTTTGGGATGGAATTTCTCTCCCCTAACTGTGGCCATCTGCTGTGCCACCTTCTCCCCCTGAAGTAATTACTTTAGTTCTTGTTGATGGAGAGGAATAAACCCTCTTAAGATATAATTCATCTACTCAAATATAGATTAAGATTCATCTACAAAATGCCCCTGGGCATTGGGCCAATTCCAGTGATGGTCTCACATGGCCTTTGGATGTATCAGGACACGGGCTGCTTGTGCAGACACCAAGAGATCATCAGATGAGTCTTACCACAACAGTTGTGAAATGGTTTGTCTCCTACCAGGTACTGAAGTAGTGGAGGTGAGGGAGTGGTTCAGAAACCGAGAGGACATGTTGCACACGAGAGAAGTGAATAAGCAAACACAGCTGACCACAGATTACTTCAGCCCAGGACATCTCCTCTGTCTTAAAGGTATTCCAGCTCAGCTGGGCAACCACTGCAGCTGATGGGACTTCATGTGAATCACTTCTAGCAGTGGCAAAACCCCAAAGTTGGGGGGGCTGCAAACTTGTGGGACAAATCATCTAGATAAATAAAATGGACTCCAGCGGAGAGTGGGTTCTAGTCCTGGACAGTGTTCCCTCCCCACAGCAAACCAGAAGAAAAATACATACCTATCACATATATAAGGTGGTATAATTTGCTTTTATCACTAGAAATGATAGAAGCAGAAACTTTCTCCTTAGGATTATATTTGGTCTCTCACTTTTGTGCAGCTGGGGAAGGAAAAGTCCTGCATCAAGTCTGTTGCTAAAGCAGCATTTCACCCCAAGGGGCTGCACCCATTCCTGGTTTGGAAAGAGCATGATCCAGGCTCCACTCCCTCACTGCTGCCTTACTGTGTAAGGAAGGCAGTGGCCCTGCAATGCTGTCCTGCTGCCCTTAGGCCATGGAATATTGGTACAAAGCAGTGAGAACATTTCCCTCTTACACTTTTATGTGCATTTGATTTATTGGTGCTGAAGAAAATGAGACTTCCTCTGGACACACTTGTGTTCACCGTACTAGGGTTGCTAATTCTGAAAATATGCAATCTCTGTTATGTCCTTAGCTCACACCTATACATCGCTGGAACCTGAGACTGAATATACAATGGAGTTTTACAATGAGGTGCGAGTTGATGGCCTCCAGAAACGTGTTGAAACTCCTAATGAGATGACAGAGTACTTCGTGGGGCGGGATGACTTCCTGCACGTCCGGTGCACGGAGTTTGGCAAACGACAAAAGAAAATACATCTGGCTGGCACCAGAACTGACATTAACTCCCGGCCTATAGTGGTATGTCCAAGGCAGAAACAGCAAAATATGTCACTGTGATATTTATGCTATGCAAAACATAGTGCTAGGGCTTTAGGTTCATTTTCAGTGGGTACAGCCAAGGCAAAAGTCCAGATGGGATGTCCAAGCCTTGTTCATCTGCTGTGTCTTGCAGTTGCTTGTCTAACAGAGAGCTACAGTGTGAGCAGTGGTCATGAACTGCACTGAGCAGCTAGAATGACACCAGGAAACTAAGGCTCGGTAAAAGTGTGTCAGAGGAAAGAAAAAAAGCTTGACTAGTATTTTGGAATGAAATTTTTACAGGACTCAAAGCTAGTCAAGTGATTTCCTGTTCTGACTCCAAGCTAATAACATTTTAGGCTTCTGATGCAGTGTCCTGTCACTCTGATTTGTTACTAGCAGGTAATCTACTTCTTCCTCTCATCAGGTCTGATTGGAGAACAGAAGAGGGAGGAAATCCAATGTCTGGCAGTATGATCAAACATTTCACGTGCCAAGACAGAGCCATGCAGTGGCTGGCCTTTGGACCAGCACCCAGCATGCTTTTTCCTTCCCTATGTTGGGGAATGTGGGAAACCTTGTTTTGCTCCAAAATACCTTGTTTCCTGCATTGCCCTCAGGCAGGGATGCATCCCAAGCTATACTTCACCGCTTTGAGCTTGGAGAGTATACTTGGCTCCACAAATAGGAGACTCCTGCGTGGCTTTAGGCAGCTTTGTGCTTTTGTTCTCAGGCACAGGAAAGAACAGTAGGACCATGGGCCAAGAGATGCCATTGTAGTCCATGCAAAAAAGCCCAATTTTTACCTTGGATTTTTACCCAACTCTGCAAACTTGCCAGTTTTCTGTGTTGGCTAACCTACTTCTGTCTCTTTGTCTTCATCTCTCATTAGCAAATCAAGGAGTGTTTCCACAGAAACCCAGAAAAGCCTGCTGAAGAAGATGTAGCAGAACGTATCTTTCTGATCACAGATGATATCATCCAACTGACGTATCACCTCAAGGATAAAAACATTACTGCCTCAAAGAAGGACTTCTTCAAAGTGGCAGAGGGGGATAGGAAAGGAAATGAAATGGTCATGAGCCCAGAAATGTGCATCACATACCAGGTATGGAGAAAAACTACTTTATTTTGAAGGTTTTCTACATCACAAGACACAAAGGAAAGGTGAACTGTCAGTAGATGAACTACATGACAGACTCCATGGTGTCCCTCTCCTCCATCTGCCCCGCTCTGTCACAGACAGCCTCCAGGCTGACAACAGTGATGGGGCACGCAGAGCATAGTGTAGGGTGAAAGGTCATCTTCCCAGACTTGGTCTTCCCAGACTTGGCATGAACACAGCCACTGGGATCTTGCAAGATGCTGGTTGAGCAGATGTTGCACTCAGTCCTGTGGATTCATGGCAAGGGAAGCTGAAATTTCCTCTGCTGTTCTCTCTTGAAGAAGAGACCATAGTAGAGAAGCAGAGGCAGACATCCTGGCTTCTAGCTCCAATTCTGCCATGGACTTCTTGGGTCACAGAGTTTACCCAGCAGATGCAGAAGATGCTGAAGCATAATGCAGTACTGGTAGATAGATAGCCTTAAATGAAAGATACTCCAAAACCAAGAGGAGTGCTGTCATTAAGGCAGATGCTGTCATTCGGGGCTGGGGGTGTGTGTGTCACTCACTAACATCATTGATGTGAGTCTGTAATGAGGGACAGAAATCTGTCAGTAAATTCTACAATGATGCTGCACAGTCAGGAAAATCAAAGTGAGATTGCAAATACATGATTTTAAATGTTATGCACTTTAAAAAAAGTTTCTGTTTTCCATTGGGGAGAATACACAACATAATTGCTGGATGAAAGCTCGCTGTCCTTTCATCTCTAACCTTGCTAAACCACATCCAGGCAGCACCAGCAAAGCGCAAGCTGTGCCATCTGGCTCACATTACTGATGGATTCAAAACTGAAAGGAATTCTGATAAACTGTTCACCACAAGCTAGATGTTTCACTGGTGGAAACTGGTGTCACTGCATTGACTGTAGAAGAGTTGTGCCAACTTCTGTAAGCAGGGTACCTGGTACCGTGCACAGAGCGCACTACTCTTTCACAAGCTTATCTGCTTCCAGGCAGGGTCTTCTGAGAAAAAGGAGAAGCTGCTCCATCTGTACAAACTGTTGCAGAAGCTAACAGTGGAAGAGAAGCAATTGAAGCAACAAGTCCAGCAATCTGAAGCAGAGGTAAGAGGGATCTGTCACACTGTTGTCAGGGCTGGTCAGGCATGGAAACAGTTTCAGCTGGATAGCTGCCCAAGCATTCTCAGCATAAACTGTGAGAAAAGTAATACTCTGGTGTCACAAAGCTGGTTTCCATGCTGAATTATCAAGCCTGCAACCCGGTCATTGTTCAGCAAAGATGTAGCTTTAATATATTCATGGTGAGTTGCTGCTCTTAGTCTTTATTCTCTGGGAGGAAGACAGTTTCAGGGAGCAAATGACAGCATAAGAAGGGGGGCATCTAGAAACATATCTGCCTTTTGCCTGGGAACAACACCAAAAAGAAAACCTATGTAATGTCGTATCTCATTGCTAGGCATTTTCAAGAAGGCCTGTCCAAAATCTTGAAGTGATTTTTTGTGGGAGCAACTGTAGAAAAATACTTCATGAAATACATTGCTTGTATTGCTAATCACACTGTGACTGGTGTAACAAATCCATGTTCTTAGAAGTCTCTGTATGATAAATACAACCATTCTAACAAATGAAGGCAAAGCTGTCGGATTTTATTTTTTAAAAAATATTTTGGTGAGGAAGAGGAATCCCTCACAGAGCTGGAGAGAGACTCTCTCAACAGGATATGAATGTACTTGTAAAGATCTTTTATATTTAACCTTATGCTAAAGTTCTTGTATGCAGCTTCTGCTCTGTTGGCAGGGCAAGCATGTAAAAGTACTGTCATTTTGTGGGAAAGCTGATGGTCTTTTTTCTGATTTTTTGGAAGGTGTTAAATATTTTGAAGGTCCGTGAGAATGAAGAAACTAATGTTAAATTGTCAGTTTCAATTTATAATACAGAGAGGAATGAAAAGAGAAGACAACAGCACGAAGCCATGGTAGGTAGACTGCATTAATCCCAGTATTTATTACCTGTACACAAAGAAACCCAGAGCAACCCTTTTCTGTCTGAGGAATTCTCTCTGAATAGCTTTCTGTATCATTAAAATATACTAGGCCAAATCCCTAGCAGGCGTAAGTCAGCACAGGTTCAGGTGGCTTCCCATGAAAATGTCCCATGACCATGCTGTGACCTTCTGACTTTCTGCAAAAACTCGCATTACCAAGAAGGTTTACTGTTTTGTTTAGTTAATAAAGAAAACAATTAAAAAGGATTAGTTAGTAGGGATTATGGAGGGAGTATGATAATGGATTCCAAGCTGCATCTTTTTAGACAGGGCTCGTTTTATTAGGCAAATATGCACTTTTTTTAGTGATATAAATTGATTATTTTCTTAGTTTTCATTATTACTTGCAAAGCCGATTTTGTTCCAGGATCTCTGTTGAGAAATTAATACCTTCTGAGTTGTTGTGGACAAATGTTGTGGACAAATACAAAAACATTCAAGAATAATTACTTGCGATTTTTCTATATCTCTAAGATTATATTTGTGAATGATTTTTAGACTGAGCTTTCCTGAATAGAGTGGTTATAAAAGGTGATATTAAGTTTCATACCAAACTTCTGGCGTGAAACACAGAGGCAAAGATCCAAGAACCACCCATTTGCCAGCCTGCAAGCTGGTATCAATCACAATACCCTGTCCTCATCTATTTCTGTCCAAACACAAATGCCTTTTGTAAAACCCTTCTTGCACCTCACCTCACCTCATTTCTCCTCTACAGCCAAGGGAATTAGTACAAATGTTAAAAAGGACAATAGAAAATAAATGACAGAATAAAACCAGCTTTGGGAAGGGGCTGGTATTGCAAAGTTAATGCAAAGCAGTAGTTTTGATCAAACTCTAGGAAAAAGAAACATTATTTCCTGGGGGCAGAGAGTAGTTTTGGTCTTAGCTTTTATTTTGCCTTATCACAGGGTGCTCGGGCAACTTGGGCAATATGTTCTTCTGTCCTTTCTCCTCCAGAAGAACACAAGGGAGGATGAGCTCTGGGGTCCAGAGGAACAGGATCTGAAATACCTGGCACCTTTTCTTATTCAAATGGGCCACAGAGAGAAAATGACAAAGGTGCAGGCCCAGCGTGTCCGAGATGGCTGCCTGACTGATTTTAAGCACCGTCTCATTAATAAAGCTAACATTATCCAGGCTCGCTTGGAAAAGGTATTTCCAGCCACGCTCCAGGATGTGCACATTACTGGAGTCTCCTCTGCAATGGTGGGAGGGTAGCATCTCTGGCAGTAGGCAAGAAACAAACCTGTAATACATGCCTATATTTTTGGTGGTGTTGTTGTTGTCGTTAGCATGTGAGATCAATGAACAAAATACCTCCAGGGTGACATTTAAACCCTATCTCAATTGGAGCTGATTTGGTTCTCCAGCGCTTCTTAACTACAGTGAGGCAACACATTCAGCTTCGCTGCCTCTTGCTGTTCCGTGTTTTATTCCCCTTGTTTTCTTATTCTATGAGACCTCATCTCAGACTTGCTGCCTCACATGAAAATAGAATCATAGAATCGTCTAGGTTGGAAGAGACCTTTAAAATCCTCTAGTCCAACCATCAACCTAACTCTGATTAAAAAAAAAAACAAAATCTCCTCACTAAACCATGGCACTAAGCAGTATGGCAGTCTTTTGAATACCTCCAGGGATGGTGCCTCAACCACTTCCCTGGGCAGCCCATTTCAGTGCTTAATAACCCTTTCAGTGTAAAAATTGTTCCTAATATCCAATCTGAACCTCCCCTGGCACAGCCTGAGGCTGTTTCTTCTTGTCCTGTCACCTGTGACTTGGGAGAAGAGACCAACCCCCTCAGATTTGCTGTTTCCTTCATCTCAGCTCCTTGTACTTTAAGTTGCATTTTCATGTCCCTTTGTTCCTCGCTCTCCTCTCCATCACCTTGACCTCTGGTTGCTTGTTCCCCGAACAGGCAGTTGAAGAGCTGCAGAAGAAGGATGAGTGGTTTCAGAGAAACCAGAATCGGCTCAGTGCAGAGGAGGAGAGTGACTTCCTCACCCATCGCTCTGAAACTACATTCCAGATCCAGATTCTAGCAATGAGGCTCAAGAGGTACTGGGAATGGCTGCTTGAGGTCTAGCAGCCAGCTGCCAGCACTCACCACTGAGGCTGTTCTGTAAAGCTTTCTGCTCTTTGTCCCATTGCAGTTCACTTCCAATGTACCCTTCTCGTTCTAGGGAAAAGCAGGTGGCACCACAGAAATACCTTGCTCTTGAAGAGAAGCTGCACAAGGATCCTCGTCTCGCAGAACACCTTGATTACACCTAATTTCTTTATTCCTTCACAGCAGACACTGGAAATTCATGCTGAAGCCTGTTAGAAGCAGCCTGGAAAAAAAAAAAAAAAGGAAGTTTTCCTACTTGACTGCAGTAAATCTTTCATTATCATCAGATTCATGGAGATTTTAATGAACTTGTACCATTCCACTGTCTTACTTTCTTCTCCCTCTTTTGTTTTAAGGCCTGTCTACAATACATCGCTTGCCTTCTTGTGCAATTCCATCATGGTTGAGGCTGAAGCCTGAATGAGACCTTAGCTGTAAGGTCTGTTTCAGAAGTTGCTACAAGTGATGCATGCTGTATTGCAGAGCTTTTCTTCCCCAAACCTGCTGAGATCAGTAGCAGGATTATTTGAGAATCCTGGTCTTTTTCGAGTATAACAATATTTGAGCAAATTTAAAATTTAGTTTTGTACGTAGCATAAGTAAAGATTTTGAACTTGAGTTCAAAACTTGAACTTTTGAGTTCACAACACATATAAAAATACTTTGACCTCATTTAGAGCTATTAACTACAAAACCCAGCAAAAACTAATACATTGACAACCTTTGGATTCTAACATCTTTATATTTGAGTATGTCCACTCACTGTTCACAAATACTGGCAGACAGGGGAAAGTGTCAATAGCAATCCAAAAAGCATTCCAAATCTAAGAAGTCTTAAGCAATCAAGTGTTTTGGTTAATTAACATTCTGTGAGATCCCCAAATGGAAGTATGTGTGCGCCATGTATTGGTATTTACGTAGGTCTCTGAGCCTGCTAGGAAATGCTTTCTGATGTCACCTCATAGTGATCACCTCTAATGGTCACTTGGAGTGAGGAGTATATTGACTGAAGCAGGGGGAAGGCTGGGATACAGCAGAATAAGTAAAGTCACAGCAGAAATACACCACAAACCAGACCAAATTAAACTTCTTGTTTTATGGTGGCTGTCCATTCTAAATATAATAGATACACTAAAGGGCTTTTACAGAGAAATATCCCCCAATTGCCTATTTTATTGCAACAGAGTCATTTTCTCTTGTGTTGTTTCTGTCATGTTTCAGAGGTGAACACACTGTTAAAACCAAAAGCCACCATTAGCTCATTAGGCCTAATCTGAGTATCTTGGATCATCATAGCATACCAAAGTACCCGTATAGACAGCCCATTAATTTAGGTGCCACTTGAAGGATGCAGTCCATTTGGAGCTCAGAAAGGGAGAACAGGGAGCTCAGTATCTCCTGTGGGAGAGAACTGTAGTGTTTGACACCCACCACAGCAAGTTCTTGGGTCTGGCTGGGCCTCCCAGCTCCCAGTTTTGGAGCTCTGAGATGTTTTGTGACAGCACGTTGTGTTCCAAGCAGCAGCAGCCTGTTTCACATTGTTTCTGACATATCTGCATTCCTCCATCAATGCCTGTCTAACATGGCAACCTGGCACAGCCAGAAAGAGGCCAGGGAAAGAGAAAGCTCAGAAATGGCTCCCTGAGAGAGGTATTCCAGTAAGAACACACTAGTGAAAAGGAACATCAGGAACTAGCCAAAATAATTTCCACATCACAAGGACCATGAGTTGCTGAAGGACAGAGAGCTCAGGGAAGTGGGGACTAGAAAACCCTAAGATTGCTCAATGGAAACAAAACCGAGAGCAAGCCAGCCTGCGGTTACAAACTCATCAGTGTTCCTTCACTACCAGAAAAGGTACGGAACAAATTAAATTTTAAATCCTCTGCCCAAGAATTAGGGACATAGCAACTGCCCAAATAATAATAACCAGCTAATACGTATTATTGAGGACTAGTATCTAATTTGATTTCCTCTTTTGATGGAGTAACAGGCTTCAGAGGAAGGGAGGGTGGGCTGAAGCGGCACAACTCCTCCTCATCCAGGAGCACTTAAAAGACGGCTCCTCCGGGGGCGGACAACGACGGCCTGCCCGGCTAGCCGGGGAGAGCAGGAGCCCGAGGTGCTGGTGCCAGCACTGCCTGGCAAAAAGGCAGAGAAGGGGGGATTCTGAGAACTCCGCTCCTGACAGGGCTGTGCCCGTAACGCGTCTGTAACACAATTGCCCGGCGAGGCGAATCGTCTCCAGGGCACAACCCCCCGATGGCTCCGTCATCGGCACAAGCCGCCTCGGCCGCCGGCAAGCCCTAAGGCAGAAAGCCGGGAAACGGCACCCCAACTACCACCACAGGAAACCTAGGCCGAGAAGCAGTACGGCTCCCCACCCCGCAACCGCGCCACAAAATGGCGGTCCCACAACTTTCGCTCGCCGCCCTCCTTATTGGCTGTACTTGAAAGGCTCCACCAAGAAGCTGCGTGGCGAGTGGCCGGCCGCTCTATGGTTGCTAAGGCAACCGCCCTTCCCTCAGCTCCTATTGGCCAAGCGGCACGGAAACCAGCCAATTGCAAGGCTCGGCTCAGCGGGGCCACTGACCCTCATTGGCGGCGACCGGGCCAGGCGGGGCGCGTCTCGTCGCGTCTCGTTTCGTTGTGAGGCGCAGGTTGTCAGGTGGAGGCGGTGGTGCTGGGGAAGGGGCGGGGGGTGTGTGGTGTCAGTGCTACTGGAGCCACAGCCGGTAGGGCTGGGGCGGCCGGGCTGGTCTCGCCAAGCACCGCCGACAACAACAACAACAACAACAACAACATCGTTCAAGCGTCCCCCGGG
>VZTM01015701.1:212838-229477 GCA_013400555.1 Jacana jacana | reverse complement strand
CCCCCCCCGGCCGGCCCCGCCCGCCGCTGTGCCGGTGAGACTGCGGCGACCCTAGCAGCGCTCCCCGGCAAGGCACCACCCTCTGGGCTCCCCGCTGGCCCCTCGCTCCCCTGATGGTCCTCAGCGGTGAGGCCTCACCTCGCGCCGCCGCCGGGCCGGGCGGCGGGCTGGGCCCCGGCTCCGCGCTCCTTACCCACCGCCTTGCCATTTGGGGCTTCGCCGTAACTCTAGCTGGTATCTTTCTGCCCGCAGGGTGGCTGGGGAAGCTCGGGTGGATGGCCTGGCGGCGGTAGAAGACGGAGAGGCCTCACCGGGAGGAGGAAGGCGCTTCTGCCCTGCCCGTCGGAGCGCCATGGCCGTGGCAGTCACCACTAAGACGGCGTGGAAGCTGCGTGAGCGTCGCGGGGCTGAGGGAGGACAGCGGGGGTCCGCCTGGGGGAGGGCAGCGGAGAAGGCGGGTTGTGAGAGGAACCAGCTAATCCCCATCCGGGATGTAGGTGTCCCGGCCCTCTCCCCAGGTTGCCGACTGCAATTTTTAACGCCTAGAAATCGTTTTAAAAAATATAGCTGTATTGTGGAGTAACGTAGGGCCTTTACATTGCTATTTTCAAAGGACATGGCCTGTATTTTTCGCTGTAATGACATCCTAAATCTCGATCTAACCCTACCTGTAGCACAGCTACAACCAAGGGAGTGATGGAAACCCAGATCCAAAGCCTGGGCAGTGGCAGGAGGTCCTTTGGGGTCAGTTTATCCCTTTTGGGGTGTCCTTCGTTGCTGCTCACTTGTTACAGAAGGTGCACTAAGCACTGCTGCGAGAGCGATGAGATGATCTTTGCAGGACCTGGAGGTCCCATGCTTTTGAAAATTGCTTGCAAAAGACAGTACGAATTGGCTGCTTTTACGTCTGTTATTTTTCCTCAGATGGAGCAGTAAACAGCTGCCAACTATAACTTCTGGCTGCTCTGCTGCTCACCCATGAGTTGTTTTGTCGGAGCTGTTGAGGAAGGCATAGAAGCAATGGGAAATGATGGGTTGTTCAAAACTGCCAGCTTTAGACTCGTGACCTGGTCAAGAAATTGCCTAGCAGAAATATGGCATCCCTGACTGCACTCAGGTGGCTCAGATAATCAACTTAGTAATTTTGTATCTTTTTTGAGCAGAAAGCCCGATTGCTATACTTTCTTGCCACCCCTGCAACTCCAGTTAAAGGAAAAGCTGGAAGTTGGTCAATCTCTGTTCTCTTGTAAGTGGGCAGAAGTTCTTGATCTTTTTTTTTTTGCTAGGCTCTGCCCTGTATTAGCATCCTCTTCAGAGCAAGAGACATTCTGAATGTTAGAAATGTTTTGGCGATACTAAGCTTAGTATTATTGAGCTGGTGAGTGATATCTGATGCCAAATGGTGACTTGGTCTGTTAATACTAATTGTACTCTTTGTTACTTTCAAGTCTGTGTGTACATAAATGCTTTACTTTGGAATTGTCCTATGGAAGATTGGTCTTTCAACACAATACAAGAATGTTTTCAGATTTGCCTTTCTCATGTAATTTACAATCAAGTTACCTTTGTAATTTGAAAGGTATTTCTCCAGCTGAAGTGAAAGTTGCGTGGTTTTACTTTTGAAAAAACACTCTGAGAGCTTGAGATCAAAGTACCTGTAATTACTGCAGCCACCTAATACCCTTTTGATCAGTGTTCCATGTAAAATTATCAAATTTTACAACACCAAAACAATCCAAACGAAAGCTGAGTTGATTACTACCTCGCCTTTTTACAAACAAGTTTCATAACTACTGGTGTGCAAATCTCATGAACTTTCACAGGAGAGAACTATAAGATGAAATTGGTAAATACATCTGCCAAAAAACCCTGCCAAAAATCTGAATGAATTTTTTAAAAATTGCTGTGAAACTAAGATCTTTAAGCAAAGATGCTCATTTGGCTTCTGTTTGGCCCCAGACTTACTTCTTTCCGATGAGGGTTCCTTGGAGCTTTGTTACTTTGAAGCCCCCTCTGTGTCGGAGCTTTCCCTCAGCTGCCACTTTCTTAACAGTCTTTTAGTATCGATCACATATGTTCTTTTGTGCTGTTTTGGGCACTTTCCTTCCTTTGTCACATTTTCACGCTGTGCATTGCTAAGTTTCACCTTTATAGTGGGTATGTATACCCACTGTATGGCAATGTCTCTGCCAAAACAGAGAAGGGAGTTCCACCTATCCCAGCTGCCAAGTCTGACTTATTTTGCTGTGTAAGGTAATAAATGATACTGCTGCTATTTTGCCACTTCTCCTCAGGTTGGACTCTCTGCTGCTGTTTTCTTGAGCAGGTTTATGTGGCCTTTTGCTAGATGACTCTGCCTGCTGCGTATTATTCATATTATTGCAGCCTCAGAGACAGCTCAGCTTACTGAGACCCACCTGGGTAAAGCAGCTTCTGCACGCAGGTTTCCACGGTTAAACAAATCTTTTTAAAACTCTGGAACTTCTGCTAGTGAGAGAAGGGACTTTTTTGTAAGCCACATCAGTTTGGGAGGTGTGAAGCTTGGTCAGCAAATGTCTTAAGTGCAGCAGGCAAAGCCAAGAAGGACTGTTTCAAGCATGATAATAGTGTGTCGTCTTATCTGAGCTGTGGGCTGCTGCAGCTTGTCCAGTGGACAGTGAAAAGTTTTTCTAGGAAAAAAACCTCTTTTTAGCCCTTTGTGAAGGGTGAGGTGAACATTGTTATACTAGTCTGTAGTAACTCTTTACTTTGTTTTGTGCAGAAGAGATCACGGCTCACAGCAGCAATGTATCCTCATTAGTCCTGGGAAAAAGTTCAGGCCGGCTGCTTGCAACTGGAGGAGATGACTGTCGGGTCAATGTATGGTCAGTTAACAAGCCCAGCTGCATCATGGTAAGAACAGGCCTGTTACCCACTTCTGGGAGGTGGGAATATTTATTCTGAGATGTGGAGGGTGAGAATGACAGGGAAAAAGTTGTGAGTTTTATCTTGTAGTACTTGTGAGTAGAATTTACCAGCACAAAGCTGGATGACTGGATTCTAGCTAAAGATAAGGACAGAATTTGGTAACTGGTGATACCACTGCTCCAGGGAAGAATGGCTGGCTGGCTGCTTCAGCTGGGCCAGTGCTTGCTCAAGTAATGAATATTGTCCTTCTGTTACCAGGCTACACATAATTAAACACAGTTTTGTATAAGGTCAGTTTTATAGTGCAAGCTACAGGGGCCAGTTTTATACCCCAAGTTTGCCCTCATCAGGGGAAACGTCCCCAGCAGGATGCCTTCCCACCTGTCCCACGGTCACTGTCAGCGCAAAATTTGTGAGAATAGTTTGCCAGCTCACCTGTGGCCTGGGGAAGAGTAATGCTGGGCACAGCATGTTAGAAAGAGCAGAGTTAGCTCAGTAATGATCACTTAAGTGCACCATAAATATATTATCAACTGTCTATCCTATATTGCTCGTCGCTTATTTAACTAACAATGTAATAATGTGCCATGGAAGGTATTTTTCTAGCCAGTGTGAACCTTGTGAGGAAGAAATCAGGCAAGTGTGGTCAAAAAGGCTAAAAGGAGTATGCACCTACTTTATTTTTCCATTCACTTACTGAGGTCAAGTGTGACAAGCTTGAAATGGGTGCAAAAAGAGTTCCTCACCTTTGGCAGCGCTGTGCTTCTTGCATAGTTTAGCTAAGCTGTGTCTTTCCAGGCCCTTGGTGGTGGCAGGACAGCAGTTTGGAAGCAGAGTATTGCTTACCATGAGAAGGAAAGTTAAAGGACTAAGTGTCTCTGTACTTTCCATGGGAGCAGAGAGCTGGAGCTCTCTTATGCTGCCTGGAAACCACAGGTGGTAGAAGCTGGTGTTTCTGAGAAGCAGGAACTGACTGGAGCTGCTGAATGGCCATTCTTGCATATCAAGAGAATTTTGGTTTTTGGTGTTTGTGCTGTATATTCATCTTTGGGGCGTAGATTGTTATGATTCTGATGTGTAGGTGTTGGGGAGGAGGGAGAAGAGGGACTTCTTAAGAAGCATTGTGACTTGTTCCAAGTGTGAGCTCTCTCTCTAAGCAGTGACCATCATAGCTGTAGAGTATGATCAGTTGTGTGTGAAATCCTAAGAAAGCCCCATGAGAACAGGCAGCTTTCAGTTGGCATTCCCAGCTTTGTACCTCTGTGGGAGGCACAGAGCTGTCTATTTAAAAAGAACTGTTTGAGGATGGAGTAAAGCACAGAATATTGCTTAGCTGACAAGCCAAAAGTCTGCAGTAGTAGTATTGTTTTTCTAGAGCTAATTTTAAATATCCTTGTGTTTAACTAAATATCTTTATTTTCAAAATGCTTATGCAATTTGTAAGCTCTTTAGATGCTCAAGGATGAAAGGAACTGCATGCATGTGAATTACTACCTCATGCCTCAAGTTAATACTCCAGTAATAGCACTGTGCTATTACTGTGACACCTATTGCTGGCAGCAACATATGGCTCCTTGCTTATGTGGTGGTTTTGAAGTAGCTCTGCTTTTGCTCTTGCTTTGATTTTGTAACCGGTTCATGACATCTATGTGACCCATTTAGAGCAAACACAGTGCCATTGCATTGCACAGCATAATTTTTCTAATATAAGCATGTGTCAGCCTTGTCTGGGCATCTGCACCTAGTGTTTAACTGCCCATATCTCTGTTAATTTATCCTTTAAAAACTAGTCAGCATGCCCTAGAAAGTGGGATAACATGGAAGATATGTGCCCAGTGCTGTGTGCAGTGATGGTCTGTAGGATGCTCTGCCATACTGGTAACTGATGAGGAAAAAGGGTCAGTGGCAAAACCAAGTGGTCCCCGGCTAAATACTTTAGTTGCTAATTAAGTGTGAGCAGTGCCATTGTGGACAGGGTTGTGTCAGCAGCTGTTGACTGTGACTGGTGGTTTTCTTTACAGAGCTTGACAGGCCATACAACGCCCATCGAGAGCCTGCAGATCAATACGAACGAGGAACTCATTGTTGCAGGGTCCCAGTCAGGGTCCATTCGAGTTTGGGACTTGGAAGCTGCCAAAAGTATGTTTCCAAGACTTTTCACTTCTGATAATGCATGCTTTTTGGAATTTTTTATGGTTAGTATCTATGCTGACCCAGAAGGTACTTGGTCTGGAACCTGGCGTTGCTTTCATCTTGATTTCCAGCTCTTAGAGAGATTTTGTGCCCTTCCTACTGAGACTGCAGAAATGTGTATCCACGCTTGAGCAGAAATTTGTACGTTTATTCTGGAGACTGATCTGAGGAACTAGTTTCTAGGGTTTTGACCTTAGTGTTGAAATCTATATTCTAGATCAGTTTCCATGCATGTATAGAGTAACTAGGCATATAGAATTTATATTCAAAGTCTCAGCTTAAAATTGTCAACCTTAATAAAAGAATCCAAAATCAGACTGGAAGTTTCAAGTCTACTAGGTTTTGCACAAGTCTAGGAATCCCTCATTTGCTGATCTCATGTTCTCGTTCTTAGATTCTAACGTTTATTCTGTTCCTCAAGTTTATCTTGTTCCTTCAATTTTTCTCAACTTCCGGTCTTGCATGACCATATACATAGACAAAGACCTAATTTTTAGTAAATTGTAAAAGCTGTGAACTCAATGAACTCTGATCCTTTGAAGGTCAACAGTTGAGTCATATCTTATTTACTGCATTTTTCTCAAATCCTAGAAGAAGTTTGCAAAGGTGTCACAAATCCCTTGCCTGCATTCCAGCAGGAATATGATAAAGTGACTGAATATTCCTTACAGGTTGCTACCTGTTCATAGGAGGAATGTATATTAAAAGTACTTATATTGTCTGAACTGAGAAGGCAAACAGCAGGTAGCATAAATAATAAAAAGCAGTTTTGTCACTTGGACAGTTAGCATCAGTTCAGTTATAAAATAGTTTTGCTCTACCAGTGGAGAGTAACTCATCTGCCTGAATTTATTAGGAGACCTGCGAGCCAGTGTCTGTGCAAATGACCACTTCACCTCTGGCTCAAAAGCTAACCTCTACCATGGGAATCATCAGACTGTCCTGGATGATGGAAGACAGAAAGAGATTGCCCCTGTTATTATCTGAGCAATTTTTCTTCCTGCATTCATCTTTGTTTTCAGAGATACAGTATACAAGTTCTACTGGTCCTTTCTGGTTTCCAGAATTACAAGGGGTGTCACTTGGTTGATGACTTGCTGAAACACTGATCATTTTCATTTTGTTGTCTCATGGTTCCTGAGTGTCCCTTCCAGGTCTTTGAGATGCTTCTTGCAAGGGGCAATTGAAGGAGTCCAGGCGAATATTGGGATGTAAGAGATGGAAGGAGTGCAGCTGAACTGCAGCCCGCTGTTTGGGGAAATATAACTGCTATATATTTGTTTGCTCTTCCTTCTCCCTACTCTGCCTCTTCTTTTCCCAGTTCTTCGAACCTTTGAACTAGGTCACAAAGCAAATATCTGCAGCCTTGATTTCCATCCTTTTGGAAGCTTTGTGGCATCTGGCTCATTGGACACAAACATTAAGGTAAAGCTCAGCTTCCCCTAGAGTTTACCCACTTGCAGTCTCTTTATTCTGAAGAGTGCTAGAATGTGTTTTGTGCTGAGCTGTTTGTAGATGCTGTGCATCATTTCTCTGTGTGTGGGCAGGTGTATTTTTGAGTGCTTGTGAAATTCATGCATGTATTTTTAGTGGTAGCTCATGAGTGTGACTCCTCTGTTGTGGAATGTGGCTCCAAGTTAGGTGCCAGCCAAGACGTGTCAGCAAGTGCAGACGTCCTGATTGCTGTGGGTTGCATCTGCTTCATTGGGCTGGCATTTGACTGTAGGGACTGAGCTTTTGTAGTAAGAAATACCTTACAGAAGTGATTCTTATTTGGGGAATTAGGTTAGGAAATACCCCTGACGCAACCCGGGGTTTAACAGCCCCCTCAGCATTTGTGTTCTGTGGTGTTCATCGGTGTAGTGACAGGCAGAGCGCTTGTTTTGATGGGACTCTGGGGCTCCCCACGTACTGCTCTAAGCATATCTTGTCTTTGATTTCCTTTCCTGTAGCTCTGGGATGTAAGAAGAAAAGGCTGCGTCTTCAGGTACAAGGTAAAATGCTTTTTTCAGTCTTCAGGCAAAGAGGGGAGAATAATTTCTGTTGAGGACTTAGGAACATCCCAAAAGCAATTATGTGCCATTAACTTCCTCATTTTCCAGCATAAAAATAAGAGCTGCATGATGTGTGGAGTGGATTGGCGAACCTCTGCTGGCCTCTGAACTGTGTGGGAATATGAAATGGGTATAATAGTTGATGTTCTGTTGTCTGACTGGGTGCATGGAGACCATCCATGAGTGTTTCTTTATACTCTGATACTACCATGTACTGGTATCTCCACTGCACCAAGATGCTTCTGTTCTTGGTGTCCTTCTCTACCAAAAGAACTTTATATTAATTTTGTTTAGAAGCCAGCTTAATGACACAGTGCTTCTATCTGACCATCCACAAATCTGTCTAATTTAAAACTGATTCTTGTTAATTAAGCCAGCTCTGCGTTTACCATTCTTAAACTGACATCAGAAATATCTAGATGAGATTACACCCATTTAGTGTGGATGGATATAGCTCTTGAGCATAGTGCTTGGTGTTCTGTGGACTTTGTGAAACTGTGACTTGATTTTATGTTACTATATTGTACAGGATTGAAAGACAAAAGCAAGAGTTCCTTCTAAAAAAAAACAGAACAACAACAACAAGCAAAAAAACCCAACCCCAACAATTCCCCTCCCCCTGATCAAAACAAAACAAAACAAAACAAAAACTACTACTTTTTTCTTTTCCTTCCACTTCAGGGTCACACAGAAGCAGTCCGATGTCTCCGCTTTAGTCCTGATGGGAAATGGCTGGCCTCTGCTGCTGATGATCACACTATAAAGGTAATTTATTGTGACAACCTCCTTATGTGCTTGTGGGATGTAGGAATGCTGGGATTATCTTTTTACCAAGCATTAGGAGCACTTATTTATAAACACCTTTCGTTCATTAGGCAGCTGGCTGAGCCCTGGGGCTTTGCAGGGACCTGTTTTGCAGTCTGTTTGAGTATCATGTTCAGTGGCCCACAACATCCAGAAAAGAGCTGCATGGGTTGAAATCCAACAGCCACATCGGTGCTTTGCCTGTGAAGGTTCATGATAGAATGGTGGTAGAGTTGTGATACCTGAACATTGGCCTCAGTCCTCTCAGTAACTGTTAAAGAAAGAATTGTCCTCTGCACATTGTTTAACCGCTCCAGTTTCTGGCTCTGCTCAGTTAATTCAGTAGGAGTGTGTTATCGTACACTTTGCATGGGATAATCAGTCTGAACAACTGAGCAGAGCAAGAGAAGAAATCCAGGAAAGCATGGACTGAAGCAGCAACATTGCTTTTTTCAGATGTGGTATGGAGGAATATGGGCAAAGGACTGCTTTTTGTTTTCAATTTCGCATGAAATATACTGATCAGTCATTTCACTCTGGATTTTTTGGTGGAAATCAGGGTGCTGGAAGAACAAATGGTGAAGGGATTCAGAGCTTCCAGTTTTTTGTTTGTTTGCTTTTGAGATATCATGTGCAAGGTGAGGCAG
This sequence comes from Jacana jacana, assembly GCA_013400555.1. Lineage (NCBI taxonomy): Eukaryota > Metazoa > Chordata > Aves > Charadriiformes > Jacanidae > Jacana > Jacana jacana. Next base: position 220,872 of record VZTM01015701.1, on the reverse strand, counting down.
AGCTGTTGTATTTTATCCTAGTCTCTAAATATAAACCAGAAAATTCTAGGGAACAAATTAAATGGAAAATTTAAAAGAGAACACTATGGGGAAAAAAAATATTAAAATAATGCTTCCTTAAATGGCTGGGGTGGTATTCCTTCCCTGATCTTTGCTTACTTTGACAAACTTAAGTCTGCTCTTGGAGGTGGAGGAGCGTTAGAAGGTTGCCAAAACAAGGAAATCAGAAGTGTATTAGAATTCTCTAACATTTAAATCTTTTCAAGAGTCTCTCTCTTCTTTCAGCTGTGGGATCTGGCTGCTGGGAAGATAATGTTTGAGTTTGCAGGACATACTGGCCCAGTAAACGTTGTTGAATTTCACCCCAATGAATACCTTCTGGCTTCTGGCAGTTTTGACAGGTACATAACGGGAGGGAGAAAGAAGGAAATTGTGGATGTCTGTTCCCTTTCCCAGTGCCTTTCTTCTTAGGAATGCAGAAAACAGAAATGTCACACAACTCAAGCCTGCCACTGCAAGAGCCTGACATCTTGTCAGCAGCACATCACATCTGTGATGCACAGAATATGGACATCTTACCTTCTCATCTAAAATTGATGTTGCCTTCTGCTGCACTAGAAAACAACTTGATAGCCTTGAGCATCTCACTGATACAGCTGACATTCTAACTGCACAGCAGGCTACCTTGCTCAGCTGGCAGGGTGTCCTCCAAGCTCTGGGTCAGCTCTGAATACCTATCTGTATCTAGAGCCTCTAAGTATCTGTGGCTGGGTTCACAGATCTTGGCCAGACTAATCTTCTGTGTAGGTTCGTCATATGTGCACAACAGCTAAAGTCATTCGAGCTGTTAGCACATTATTTCAGTAATGGATTCTACAGTGTATTTTTAGAGGGATGAGTGATGATTTTTTTCAATTTGTTGTGTCTACAGGACTGTTCGGTTCTGGGACTTGGAGAAGTTTCAGGTTGTGAGCTGTATTGAAGAGGAGGCTAATCCTGTCAGGTATGTTAAATTCTCAGGCTGTGTACTTGGCAGAGACTAAAGAGGAGGAAAAGGGAGGATTTCCTGAAAGTGAGACTTTACTGGGGTGAAGTTTGGGCTTCTGGAGATGTTGCAGAGACGAACAGCAGATTGGTAGGTTCATTGTTAAAAATGGGGCTAGAGGTGTTCACTGAAGTCAGGGATACAACCCTGGGGTCCTTGTGGGACTAAGCAATGTTAGAAAGCTGTGCCTAATTCCCCACCTGCCTTCCTCCCAGGTGTGTGCTCTTCAACCCAGATGGCTGTTGCTTGTATAGTGGCTTCCAGGATTCGCTACGTGTGTATGGCTGGGAGCCAGAGCGCTGTTTTGATGTGGTCTTGGTGAATTGGGGAAAAGTAGCCGACTTGTCTATCTGCAACAACCAGCTGGTAAGGAGTGGGGGAGGCAGCTGTGAAGCACGAGATATAATCCTCCTGCCTCCTTGCAGGCCTTCTGACCCTTGAGCTTGTGTCAGACTGTAAGTAGCCAGGGCTCAAATTGGACTCAGCATATAGACAGAGCTTGCGTGTTTTTGCTTTCAGCAGCCACATTCTCTGCTTCATATCTCTTTGGCTTCTAGAGGAAAGAGCTGGCACTTGGTTTCACCAGTATTTAGAAACTGTGCTTGGGAAAAGTTTTATTGTAGGCTTTCATAAAACATTGGCAGCTTCAAATTGAAAAAGCCAAAGTATTGAACTGAGAAACTCTCTCAAGCACAGTTGCTCAGGGTCACTCTGTCATGCCTGCTCCCAAAACAGCTGGCACGTACCCTTCTCCCTGGTGAATTACCTTGATCTTTTGCTCTGCAGATTGGAGTTTCTTTTGCGCAAAGCACAGTCTCCTCCTTCGTTGTGGATCTCAGCAGAGTCACAAAGTCAGGTTCCATTCCTCATGGGCTGATCAGGGACAACGAATCTGTTGTGCTGCCTACCCTCACAGGATCCTCCCTTCGCCGCATCTATGACAGGCCCTCAACTAGCTGCAGCAAGCCACAAAGGTGAGGGGATTTATTTGTTGAATTTCAAGATTTTAAGGGAATGTACAACAAGCTTAGTGCTCTTGCTCTCTCTGACAGCATCCATGGTCTTGCCCTGACAGCATCTCTTTTTCCACAGCAGAGTGAAGCACAACTCGGAGAGCGAGAGACGCAGTCCCAGTAGTGAAGACGACCGGGATGAGAAGGAATCAAAGGCTGAGATCCAGAACCCAGAGGATTACAAAGAGATCTTCCAGCCCAAGAATGCTATCTGTCAGTACCAGGTTTTATTGTGCATTTTGAGTGGTGTTAAGATTAGAACTGTATGTGCTAAACTGTTTTAGTAGAAGTGTGCTTTGGCTTACTGTAATAGAGGTTTTGCCTGCAACTGGGAGAGCATAGAGAACTTTTTTATTTAGTATTCTTTGCTTGGATGCTGAACCACAAATCATGTTGATAAACTGCTGGAAGGTGGCACCTTTACTAGGGTGCAATGATGTCCTGTCAAAGCCTGGCTCAGAATGCAGAGCTCCATTGTAAGCATGCAGGAATGACTGCTGTGTTACAGAATCTTTATTAGCTTAGAATTTTGATATGTCAGAGATTGTTGTTCAGGAGACATAGTGTAATGCCTGTATCTCATTAATAGTAGTTATTTTGATTTACTTATGTAAATCAATTTTCCAGGAGGTGATTTTTTTCTAATGTCACTTGTGACAGGGCTTTTATTGTAGTCCTACAGCAGCAACGAACTACACGGGTCACTTTTTTGTCCCTCCCATCCGTGAAAGCCAAAAGCCTTTGACTAAACTCAACAATAGCATCAAGGCCCGAAGAAGCTAACTCTCTTGCTGTATCACTGACTGCCCTAATCTGTGGAGTTGTTGGAGATCCCCCAGCTCCATGGTTTATTTATTGCTAATCTGTAGCCTCAGACTCTTCTTTATTTGGTTTTGGGTTTTTTTCCTCTCTTTTTGTAGGTCGAACTCCTCCTCGAAACAATGAGCCCTTTCCTGCCCCTCCTGAGGATGGTGAGTATGAAAATGACACATTGGTAGGAATGGGGTTAATGGCCCTAAAAAGAGGCAGAGATGCACATCTGCAGAAATGTCTGCTTGTAGTCTAGCTGTACAGAACCTTTTCAGATTCTCTTGAAAGAAGCAATCAGTTTCTGCTTTCCCACTTCTTTTCATCTCGGTAGAGCCTGTAACTGCAAAGGAAGCAGTGAAGCCCATCCAAGCTGCAGATGTCCAGACCCCGTTGCCAAAGCAAGAACTTGTACGTACTGTATGATCTGTTGATAGCTGCTCATGCTCTCACTCTGAAAGATACGTGAGTGCTTGAGACTTTATGATTTCTAATCAAGCTGATTCCTTTGCTGAAGAGCAGTAAATATGCTACTTCAGTCTTTGTCCTGCCATGCTTCTTGCCTGAGCAGTAGAATCAAAGGCCAAGCCTCCAGCCAGGTGATGGTTCCATTGCTTTTGTTTGCTTCTTGCACTTGCAGCGATGTTTTTCCTTCCATCTCAAAATTGAGGTACTCTGAAGAGAACCAGGTGCCAAATTCCTGCAAGTGCTTGAACCTGAGGCTGTTTGTAGCCAAAATCACAGCTGGTGGGCCAGGATACATTATACTGTCTTTAGAATTCCCTCTTTGACTTCGGGCTGGCCACTGCCCATTTCCCTAATTTTAGATGTTGATAACAAGGGCAGCAGTTGGCATTTCTGCTGGGGCATCTCCCTGTTTTTTGCAAACCTTAATTACATCCTGTACCTGAGAAATACTTTATTGCCTCTTAAACTATGCTAGCAAATTGGAGACTGCTTCTGCATTAGGTGAAAGTGAGTCAAGAAAAAGAGACATCAGACTAGGAGCACTTTGTTGCTTCTGGAGCTTTTATCCCAATTTCTTTTGCAGCCTGAACCAGTTCAGAGGCCACCGATTGCCTCCTCAACTCCTTTGCCCAGAACAGAGCCATCGGTGATTCCTGCAGCCAGGAATGAGCCCATTGGCCTGAAGGTCTCTGACTTTCTACCAGTAAGTGTCTCTGGACAAAAGTTTCTAGCCAGTGTGTGTGTTGGGTGGCATTAGAAAAGGAGTTCTCTGAGATGCGGGACTGCAGCCTGCAGTCCTCAGTACTGAACGAGAACGTGCAACCTCCTGCTCTCCCTCTGCTTGTGTAGTGCTTCCCGTGCTGGTTCACTCTCCTGTCTCCCAGCTGCTTTGCTTTGCAATTCCTGTGGAATTAGAACCCTGGGTTGCTGGAGTGCAACCATTGCAATTGACAGCAGCACTGGTCCATGCTAATGAGAAATGTGTTATCAGAGCAGAGAGTAAGGGATGAGACAAAGACACTGAGCCATCTAGACAGTGATTCATTTAGAAAATTGGTGTCTGCCGTTACATATACGTAACTATTTCAAGAGTCTTTCCCTCCTGTGTCTCAGAGGCCTCTTGACCTTGCTTATAAGAGTGTTCCTTGTTCTGAAAAGGGAGAAGGACCAAAGCATCCTCATGATACCAAACTTTAAATGTGAGCAGAGGAAGAGAGATTCCAATGTGCCTTTCTGTGCCACGGTGCTCTGTTATGCTCCTCCACTAGTGTCTGTAATTTCAGGCTGTGAAAAACCAAAGCCAGAATGAGCTTGTGGATGAGGAAGCCATGTCCCAGATCAGGAAAGGTCATGAGACGATGTGTGTGGTACTCACCAGCCGCTACAAGAATCTGGACACCGTGCGGGCTCTATGGAGCACCAGTGACATCAAGGCAAGGATGTGGAGATATCTAAGGCTCCTGAGGGGAGCAGCTGAGCCATGGTTTTGGCTTGTCTGGTGCTGATTGTGCCTCTCACAAAATGCAGGGTCTCACAGCTTTTTTCCCCAGACAGTGCACTGCAGAGTGCTGCTGTGTCCCACCTGCGGTTGGATTGTCACAAAGAAACATGGAGAAAACTTTCTCATGTGAGACCTGTCTTCTCATCTTTAGCGTACTCCACGTTTCCTCTACCTTGTTTTTGAAAAGTGGCGCTTGATATTAATTGCATTAGTAGCCAGTTTGAGCTTTGTGATAGATGACTTCTTCTTCCCCTTCCCTCTCAGAACTCCGTGGACTCTGCCGTGGCGATCAATGATTTGTCTGTTGTGGTGGACCTCTTGAATATTGTCAACCAAAAAGCGTGAGTCCTGGGTTGGGGCAGTCCCAGGGGTACCTAAGCCACCTGGCTGTGCTCAGAGCCTGTGTTGGACCCACCACGTGTCCAGTGGGCCCTGGCAGTGCGTAATGCATGAGCTTGTACTCAGATCTTCACATCTGTGGTGCCAGCAACTGCTGGAGTTGTGTGGGGCTTTTTCTGTAGCCAAATGATGTTTTTCAAGGAAAAGCGAAGTCTTAGCAGAACCACTTTATGAAGCCCTGAGTCAGTAAGTCAGAACCTGCCACTTTCTGTCACAAGGGGGAACTAGTGAACTTGTTTGGTAAACTTGGGTGCTGCTGCCTGGACTCTTTCTCCAGAAAGTATTAGGTCGCCTCAATCTCTGGTCTCAAAATATGTCCTTTTCAGGTCTCTCTGGAAGCTGGATTTGTGTACTATAGTTCTGCCGCAGATAGAGAAACTACTCCAAAGTAAATATGAAAGGTGAGGCCTCAATACATGGTGCGTCTGGGGGAAAGGTGTAGGAGAGCTTTAGGAGAGCTCCATTGGGTATTTTGTAGCTAAAAGAAAATACTAAAAACTGCTGTACTGTCTGACAGCAGACACAGTACAGTGCCAGTGAGTAGGGGAAAAGATTTGGAAAGTATGCCCAGGAAAGAAGAGTGGGATATTGAGATTTGGTGTAGGTGTGTTGGATTGGAGGCAGCTCTGGCAGCTAGGAGGGTCAAATGAGTGTACAACAAGTGGGCTCTGTGCACTGATGCAAATGAAACTGTTGACTTAAGACAAGGGGAAATGAAATCCTGCATTAGCCTTGAGGTCAGGTCACTTGGAAGATTGCTCTGAACCTCATCGTTAGGTGGTAAAAAAAGTGCAGGCTCTCTCTGAAGATGGAGTTTCTGCCTGTCCTTCCTACAGGGAGAGAGGCTTCAGATGAGTCACAGGACATCTCTGCTCTTGAACAGAAGGTCGCACGTAGCAGGTTAAGGGCTCGTGTTATCAGCACTGTCTCAAACCAAGCCTGTGTTGGTACTTGGCTGTTGCTTTTCTCACCAGGTTACGGGTGGTGGAGGGGGTTCATTAGAGTAGATCATCTCTGGTGAGTGGATGTGAGTGAGGGCTGTGTGCTGGGAGGACAAGAAGGACATTCAAGGGGGGCCCAATTCTCCATTTTTTTAGTTATGTGCAGACTGGCTGCACCTCCCTGAAGCTCATTCTCCAGAGGTTTCTGCCACTGATCACAGACATCCTTGCTGCACCACCTTCTGTTGGAGTGGACATCACCAGAGAGGAAAGGTGAGGCACTTAACTCTGCTTCTTCCCTCTCTGAGCCAGCCTTTCTCTTGGGTGAGCTTTGCTCCTCGCTTTTGAGGCTTTGGTACTAGACTAGGCATGCCTTCCCCTTTGTCTGCAAACACCAAACCCTCCCTCTCTAAGAAAAAGACCAAGGATTGTTTTTCCCCTCCGTCACTGTGTATTGAGTCATAACTAAACAAAGTGTGAGAGTGTGAGGACAGAAACCACCCTTTGGTTTCACCTTCTACCTCACAAGACATGTGAGTTGTCAGCCAGGCCCTGGATTTCCAGTTCATTCATGGGATAGCTCTGCTTTTAGAATTGGCCCTCCAAAACCAGCTCCTCCTTCCTCCCTGGGCTTTACTGCCAAAGGGGAAGAGAGGAGTGAAAGAACCCTTCTGTGGATTCCATTCTCCTGTGTCATCAGGATGTGGGCTGAATATGTGGTGTTTCTGCAGAGCCATGTTCACATTTCAGCCTCCTGCAGGCTATTTGCAGTGTTTTCTCTCCTGGAGTTCTTGAGTTGCATCTTTGGCACTACAGGAACAAGCACATCTCTCAAGCAGCTGAGGATTCATTATGTGTCTGCTCTCCTGGTTTTTTTTGTGTGTTTTTTTTTTTCCTTCTTCAGGCTCCATAAATGCAAGCTGTGCTACAAGCAGCTAAAAAACATCAGCAACATTGTCAAGAACAAGTCGGGGCTCAGCGGCCGCCATGGTAGTGCCTTTCGGGAGCTACATCTCCTCATGGCTGTCCTGGAGTGATGGCCACCTCATGTGCAAACACAGGTGGCCAAGCTCCTCTCTGCTTTTGGTCTGGCTGGATTTCACTTCTTTCTGTGTGTCCATCTTTCCCCTACAGCACAGCAGGGAAGTGGAATCTCACTGGCTGGTCGCCTGCACAGCCCTGGTGCTTTATGGGCCAGATGGAGAACTTGAGTGGGGACATGCCAGTACTGTTGAGGGGACCTGGCTGGCAGAGGCCCTGCAAAGTCCCTGTAGGGAAGCAGCTTCATTACAGCTTCTCATCTTGGCACCAGGCTCTTGGCTACTCTGTGTCTGTGCTGGCCTTTCCCTGACAGCAGAGCTCCAATCCTGCTGTCACCCCTCCTTCACCCATGTGTGTTGTCAGTTCTTGTTGCTTGGCTCTGTGGGCTGGGGCCACCCGGCCCTGCTCTTTTTTTGTGCCCCACAAAAGCCTGCTATGGGGTAGAGTGACCATTCCCTGCAGAAGGGACATTTTCAACTGATGTGTGGAACCAACCAATTCGGCTTCATTGAAAGTGGGCCAGGATGCTGTGCTACCCTGCCTGGTTTAGTCTTAAGAACTGGTATGGAGAAGAGGCTTCTCTTGGCTTCTCAGAACCCCCTGGTGGCACCAGAATCACAGAAGATGAATGTCTTCAGACTGTTGCTGGAATGTGAGCTCTGCCTAGATCTGTCAATGGACAGGGCTGAAATGGGACTTGTTCTATGTGTCTGCCTTTGCTGATGAGGATTTGGGAGGGTGGAGGAAGAGAGGGATATGGACTCTAATGTCTTTCTATGTCTACTGGACCGTTCTTAGAGGGTTTTTATTCTCCCCCCC
>VZTM01015701.1:141212-212814 GCA_013400555.1 Jacana jacana | reverse complement strand
CCCCCCCCCCCCCAATAAATGTCTGCCAGAACCTTTCTGTCCCTTTTTCTTCTTTCCTGTGGTGAAGGAGGTTCCTGTTGGTGCTTCCCTTGCTCCTTCCAGCCTGTCTCCCATTTTATATACCGGAGCCTGTTCTTCAGGAAACTGTAACTTATAATGAATTTTATTAAAAGATTTGTAACCTTTTTTTAAACAAAAAGTTGTGTTAAATGCCTGACTGTCTTGAAGTAGGGTTCACCTTGGCACAGCTCTTGGCTGGGAGCGTCTAGGGAAAGCAGAAGTCCCAGTATCAAGTCTCATGGGGCAGCTGGCCATTCCCACCCATCCTGTGGTGACTAAGTGCTCGTGGTGAGCCAGTCAGGGAGTCGGTGAGTGAGTGAGGGAGACAGCGCTCAGCTGGTGGCTTGCAGAAACCCTGAGGGAGGTTTCACTTTGCCTCATAGGTCCCAGACCATAGCACAGTCATCATTTGTGGCTTGTCCTTCTCCCTGGCCTGATGTAGACGTCTTCTCCCCAGCAGATCTGGCATAGTGGCAGTTCTTTGTCTTCATGGTTTTCTGTGAGCTCTGGAGCTTGGGGCTGGTGTTGGGGGATGTAGGAGACTTTCAGGTGCATGTAGTGAGGCCAGCAGGAAATGTAAAGTCCATCACTTCCTTGCTGATGCTTCATCCAAATGCTGTCAGGTTTCAGGATCAAAGGGCGGTGTCCTGCTCTGGAGCAGGAGGAGCTGGTTCTGATGGCAGCTCACGCAGCAAGAAGCTCTGGCATTGTTCCATCGCAGGACAGCTCCACCACGGCTGAAGGTGCTCTGAGGACCAGGGAACTGGTGGTGTGCGTGTCCTGCTACCCCAGCTGGGGCTCTTAGGGATAATCCTGTGCTTGGATCTGACTGAGGTGGAGTGAGTCTCCATCAGCCCCCAGAGCTGGCAGCAGCTCAAGATGGAGCAAGATGATGCAGTGCTGGGGCTTACTTAGGATTTAACAACTCCATCTCCTACTAATTAAGGGAGTGCAATAGCTACGATCTAGGGGGTTGCACTGGCAGGATGCTCTGTTGACAGCTGCAGGAGGAGTGATTTAATGGGTTTTTCTGGCCAATTGCTGAAGGAGCTGGAAGGGAGACGCTGTGCAAGGGGAAGGGAGCACCCACCCTGAGCAGGGCTTAAACCCCCTACAGGGAAATAGCAACACAGGAGACTGGCTTTAACAGTTTATTTAAAATATGTTTTGTTACAAAACAGGATTATTTCTTTTTTACTATTAAAATATGTAGAAACATCTAATCTTACAAAAGGCTAAATTTCTTTTTCCCTTTTTTTTTTTTTTGAATAGAATAAGCTATGGAAGAGTGTGAGGAGAGGGGCTGTGGTGGGAAGAAACCATCAGTGCATCCAGTTGGTTATTTGCAGCAGGAGGAAGTGCACTCATGGGTGAGTGCTCAGAGGTGCAGGGGGCCAGTGCCATCTCCTCTCACCCCCCCATCAGCCACCATCCCCAAACATAAGCCAACAGGCTTTTGGGCTGGAGGTTTAAGGTTTGTTTTTTCTTTTTGTTTTCCACTTGTTTTCCATTCCAAGCCATGAAAACAGGGTACAAATATTTCAAACCTTTTCATTTTGACCACACTGATCTTTCTTGACAAGATGTACAGTTCCTGAACTGTACCTGTACAATAGCTTCATTCAAGATTGCTAAACCTACCCTGGTGCTGTGTAACATGGGCAGCCCTCCCTCTGTGCTGAGGGTCCAGCACGGGACCTGGCAGCACCAGCACCAGGATGAAGGGCAGCTTGACTCATGCATGGCACTGGGGTGCCTTCATGCAATGACAGGGCTTGAGAAATCTATATCGAAAGGAGTTACTGTGATTTTCCTGTGGCTTAAAATGGAGGAGGTGCCGCTTCCAAAGGCAGCGGGCAGCTGCCTGGACTGTTTTGGGGAGGCTGGGGCCAGGCTGGCTCTGCAAGGGGAACAGATATATGTCAGGGGATTTGTCTATCTCTGAACACCTCCTCCAGACAGATAGCTCCACTGTTGTAAAAACAAAGCTGGAGAGAGGGAGGGAGCACTCAGCAGCACCTCACTCTGACTGAAAACAAAATAAAAAGTCTCAGAGCTGAGGGTCAGAAGGGGGCAGATCCCCACCTAGGGCCAGTGCCCCCCTTCTCTGAGATGCCAGATGCTTCTGGCAGACCCTGGCCATGCAGTGCTTATCGTAAGAGGTGCTGTCACTCTCTGGTCATGGATCCTGGTGTGTGAAGGGGCAGCACCAAAACCTTCATTTCCTCCAGCAGCTGGCTCTCCATAGCATATTGGTGTTGGGGCTGGCACTCATCACACGGGGGCTGGCCTCAGCTTCCCTGAGGGAGACATGCATGGGTCACACTAGGCAGGGGGCATGGCTGTCACTGCCCCATCCCCATCCAGCAGCATTTCAGCAGGTGCAGCGTTGAGCTGGTACCATAAGCAACCCCACCAGCATCCCTGCACATGGCACAACCCAGGACCCCTGCCTGGGAAGCGGGGCCAAAGCAGAGCCCTCCACCAGCTCCCATCCACAGACATTAGTAGCTGCAGCTGCCCCTAAGTCAGGCTGGAAGCAGAGAGAGCCCCAAGCACTGCCCTGCAGCATTGCTCCCCCCACTCCCCACACTGCACCTGGAGCTGCCTGCAATGCCTTCGCACCAAGGTGCTCTTTAGGAAGTGCTAACCAGGCTCCTAATGGTTAATTAGCCATTATTTAACAAGAGGAGTACAAATAAGGCTTTGCCTGTCAGTTTCTGGCTGTGATGAGGCTGGTGGTGGAGCCTGCTCTGGCAGAGGGACTCCAGCTGGGCACTGGAGTGGGGAGCAGGACCACAGTGCCTCACCACCCACCTGAGGCCTGCAGCTTCCTGCGAATGGAGGCAACGCGGCTGGAGAGATGCCCTGGGCCAATCGAGGACACGTGGCCTCGGCCGGGGGTTGTTGCAGTCCCTGGAGAGTCACCCTGGGGGGAGATGGGGCACAGCCCTGGGGTCAGCCCATGCCAGTTCCCAGAGGGAAGGAACCAGGCATGGGTTTGCAGGCAGATCGTGCCTGCCTGGGTAGTGATGCCCAAATATGCGCTGGGGGTACCAAAGGACTGCTGCAAAACAGGACTTGGGATCATAGAACCACAGAATCATAAAACGGTTTGGTTTGGAAGACATCTCTAAAGGCCATCTAGTCCAACCCCCTGACATGGGTTGGGACATCTTCAACTAGACCTGGTTGCTCAGAGCCCCATCCAGCCTGGTCTGGAATGTTTCCAGGGATGGGGCATCTCCCACTCCTCTGGGCAACCTGAGCCAGTGTTTCCCTGTCCTCAAGTTAAAAAAATTTCATCCTTCTATGTAGTCAGAATCTCCCCTCTTTTAGTTTAAAACCATCGCCCCTTGTCCATCTTGGCTTGGTGGCAGGTGCCAAGGTGGCAGCATGAGCTGGATGCTATTGCCTGGGGACAGCCTGTTCCTGCCAGGCAATAGTTCCCAACTGGGGTGGCTCCAGGGGGACACCCAAGAGCAAACAGCTCTGAGGTCTGTCCATGGACGACAAAACAGGGGGACCTTCCCCAGGGCAAGGGCGAAGAGGAAGAGCACCAGTGATCCCTCTGTTACCTCCAGCTGCTCCTGACTGGGCCAGGAGGCCAGCTCAGCCTTGCGGGAGACAGGCCCCAGCTCCACAGAGCGAACCCTCTCAGCGAACTTCAGGGAGCACAATGTCTCGCTGGTATTCTTCTCAGCAGGGGAGACCTGCGGGCAGGCAGGATGCAGAAAGTAACCCTGCCAGCTGCCTGTGCAGCCCCAGCGCTCCCCTGCCCCAGCAAATGTGCTGCTGCTGGCTCAGCAAGATGCTATTCTTAACCCATGTCTCCCAGGATATCCCACCCCATCCATCCAGCCCAGCATCTGAGCCAGCCAGATCCCCGGCATGAGGGACAGCTGGGAAAAGCTGCAGCAGGTGGCAGGGGCTTAGACAACCCCTGAGGGGGCTTGGTTTGGTCACAGGCAGCCGGGGGTGGGGGGAGGTGTCACAGGGCAGGGGTGACAGAGCTGCCAGAGCATAAAATCCTCCTGGCAAGGGAGGGGATGGAGCAATGCCAACACAGAAGGACACTTCCCTTCTAAACAGGGAGGGCAGGATCAAGGACCTTGGAGTTCATCCCCCATCCCTCCTCTCATCTGAAGTGCAAAGCTGCCCCTGGCACCACAGCTGCAGACTAGATGATATCCCCACGTGTACACCCAGTCCCCAGGTCCTGCCCCCAGCATCCCTCCCGGCTGCCCCAGTGCCAGGGCAAGCAGGGACCAAGTCTGTTCCCAAAAACCACATCAAACAGCTGCAAGGATGCCAAAGGTGCTGGGTACCTGCACCATCATGAGGGTCTTGCTGTCACCGCTGAGTGAGTCCTGCAGCAGGTAGGTCAGCTTAGAGTTGCGGAAGGGCACATGGGCCTGCCGGGAGCGCAGGGCGTAAATGACATCACCCAAGGCTGAGAGGGACTTGTTGATGTGCTGCGCCTCGCGGAGCCGACTGCCCTCTGCACCTGACCGCCCCACACGCTCTGATCCTGCCAGGTCCACCAGGTTCAGCTTCCCTGGGGACACACAGCCAAATCCCCAGCAGCTGGGTCAGTGCCTGGCCCCACACACCTTAGGGATGCTGCAGCACAGGCACCCCAGTGAGGGGCTTGTCCTGTGGCACCCACCTGTGGTGCGCAGCCCTGTGCTGCGGTCAAGGCCACGGACAGTGACGATGAGGAGGGCATGGGAGCGGGAGCTGTGCTCGTTCAGGTTGGTGCACTCTGTCACCCGGTTGACGTGGCCGAACTCAAAGACCTGGGGAGAGCATGGGGAGTTGCAGGGGTGAAGGCCAGCCTGCCCCAAACCTACCACAGCAGCCCCTGTCACCTAGGGATATAAACCAAGCAACACAACCCCACAAAGTGCCTAGTCCATCAGGGTGATGACCACTTTCAGGTCTCAGCCTGGGTGACACATCACAGGCAGAGGGTGACAGACAGTGTACTGCAGTCACAGCCAGCATCCTGCTAATCCTACAGGAGCCAGTCAGGCCTCATGCTTTTATTTCTCACCTCCCTGTGGCTCCTTCCCATGGGACAGTGACCGTCACATCGCACCCGGGGACCTATTTTGGGGTCTATTGCTCCCCAGTCTTCAGAAACACTCCCAAATCTGGGGGTCATGCAACAGAGACAGCACCCCACCACCATCCCCCTCACCCCCAATTCATCACACCCCTAGTGCCACCCTCCTGCTCCCACCACCCTGTCTCCTCGCACCTTGTTGATGTCCTCCACACTCTGTACCCTGAACTCGGTCAGGCCAGGCACGTAGAGCTGCCCACTGCCATTGGGGCACAGCTTGATCTCCAGCTTCTCCTGTGGCTCCTTCCCCAGCAAGTCCCTGGGCAAAGGGGTACCTGTCACCATCCTCACCCTGCTCCTCTATGGCACAGCATTTCTGCTACTGTGTGCCAGGGCTGCCAGAGCAGCCCTCTTCTCCCAGGGATGGTGCTCATCCTAATTATCGACCTCAGCTCTCCGGCTCCCCATGTGCCTGCTCTCCCCCCACAACCTGGACCATGTTCTCATCCCATCCACTGCTCTTTATTGCCATTCCTGGTCCCCATTATCCACATGGATGTGCTTCCAGCCTCCTCCCAGCCCATCCTCCTGCAGCTGGTCAGGGGAGGAAAATATTTCTCATGTTCCCCGCTCCCAGTTAATGATTTCTAAATATAACATCCAGGGAGGCAGGGGCAGGGAAGAGAGGGGGATGCTGCATCAAGGCTGAGGGAGCAGAAGTGATGGCAGAGCTGGAAGGCTGTATAAGTAGCAGAGGTTGAGGGTGAATGATTTGAAAGGGCAGCATGTAATAAAAAAAACACCTAGAAATAAATTTTTGCATGGCCAAATCCAGCACCCAAAGCCCTGGGAACAAGATGTGCAGCCAAGGCAGGGTTCATGGGATGGGGAGGAGAGCAATCTGACTGATGCCCACCCACACTGGCTCCCCAGCAGCTCTGCTTGCCCCCCCAGAACACCTTTCCTCCCTCTGTACCTGAGTGCCTCATTGTAAATCTCAGCAGCGCTGACACTGATGGCATAGTCCCAGTCGGCTGCCTTGCCCCGCACCTCAGAGAACAGGAGCTGCAGGGCCCGCTGGTTGATCCCTGGGTTTGCTGCTGTTCCCTGATGGATTGGGGGGAGAAATAGGAGGAAAAAATCTTGTATTTTATTCTGTGGGTCTTTTCTAAGCAGGAGCAAAGCTCAGGGGGGTGCTGCAGAGGGCTGTACAACACCCTTGGCAGCAGCAGTGACCATCACTGGTGTACACCAGGTCCAAGCTGGCCACCAGCCTGGTTTAGGGAAGGTGCTGAGACAGGGCACCAAGGGATGGAAAGCTGAAGAAGAATTCAGGTAAATTCACCTCCATTGTGTAGGTTTTTCCTGCCCCTGTCTGCCCATAGGCAAAGATGCAGACATTGTAGCCATCGATGCAGGAGGTGACCAGGGCTTGAACCTCCTGAAATACCTGAGCGGGACCAGGGAGCATCAGGAGAAGGTGGTTGCATCCCCAGCTCATGCCAACAGCATGAACAGCAGCACCCACCTCCTCCTGAGATGCTTTTGGGGGGAAGACTTTATCCAGCTCAAAGGACACCTGCTTCCCCTTGTGCAGGAGGTGCAGGACAGTGTCATCATCATCATCAAAGGTCACCGCGTTGGCTGCCTCAGGGCCTTCACCGTCCTCCTTCGTGATGGGGCGGACTCGCCCAAAAACACGGATGTTTCCTTGGGTGGGGGGATGCAGGGATGGTGTCAGCTCCAGCGCATCCTGCTGCCACCCCCGGTCAGTGTCACACACCGAGCAGGCTGAATGCTGCATTCTGCTGCTGATAGAAGCATCCCATCGCCGACCCAAGCATCTCATATGGACATGGAGCACCAGGAGGGTGACGCTCCCCTGTCCTTCCTCTCCCCACTCAGGGACATGCTGTTCTGTGATGGGACCCGTCACCCCCCCACGCACCTTTCAGCCGCACCAGCTCATTGTGACACTTCTTGCGGAGCTGCAGCTCCCGCCGGTACTTGCGCAGCAGCTCCCGGTTGGTAGTGTTCACCTCCTCGATGGCTTGGCTGATCTGGGAGGGACAGAGTAAGCGGTTCAGCAATGCCCCCAGCATTCCCACCCTGCACAGAGTGGAGGAGCTGGAGTGGTGGTCGCCAGGGGGGGCTCACCTCAGCTCTGGCACTCTGTAGGGTCTCCTGGAGGAGCAGGGGGAAGTCACGGACCTGACACTTCAGGCTGTTGTAGTCGTGGGTGAGGGTGCGCAGTGCCGGCTGCAGCGTCAGCAGGTTGGTCCGGACGCCTGCAGTATGAGGTAGGGTGAGGGGCAGGCAGCACAACCCCCAGCACTGGCCAGACAACTGTGCGAGCCCTCCCTTCCTCACCTGCCAGGTTTTCATGCACTGCCTTCATCTCCACTTGGGCACGGGAAAATGCCTCTTCAATGGCACGGTTCTTCTCCTCCTCCATTGCCTGCATCTCCTCCAGCATCTGCCCATGGGCTCGCTCCAGCTCTGCCTCATACATCATGATCTGGGAGGGGAGCAAGGAGCATAAATACTGACCACCCGCTGCTGCACTGTGGGGTTCACCCACAGGCTGTAATCAACCGCAGTGGAGCTGGATGGGGTGATTTCTAATTTACACCTGTTGTGCTCAGACCTGAGCTCGGAGCTGAGCCACTGTCTTTTGGGAGTTCTGCAGCTGCTGCTCCATCTCCTTCAGCACCTGCCTCTGCATCCCCACCTGCTCCTGCAGGTACTGGTTTCGGGACTGGCTCTCACATAGGGCTTGCTTTGCTTTGGCTGACTCCACCTCCACTGTCTTGATGATGTACTGGGGAGAAAAGCACCCAGAGATGGGGTGTACTGAGGATGCAGCACACAAGTGGCAAGGGTGATGGTCCAGGGGGCAGACTGTAAATTTACAAAATAACGGTGCTGTGCTGATGTGCAGGGCACAGGGGTGGGTGGCACTTGCAGGACACGGACTGGACACCTCTTAGTACCCAGCTCAGCTCCTTTTGCCTGGCTAGGAGAGCCCCATGGTGCCCACCTTTATCTGCTGGGGCTGGGATTTGAGGCTGGCGATGGTCTCCTGGCTGTCTCGCAGCCGCCGGCTGAGCCGCTCCTCCTCCTCAGCCCTCTCAGCCAGTGAGTCCTTGAGCCTCAGCTCCACCTCGGCCAAGCGGTTCGTTTTTTGCTGCACCTCCAGGTCCAGCTCTGCCAGCTTGGCCCGTGTCTCCTCTGCCTCTTGCTGCAGCTGGGACAGCTGCTCCTGCAGCTCGGTGTTCTCCTGGCCCTAAAACAGTACAGCCAAGGCCACATCACCCACTCATCACCCTGCTGCCACCACTACCACCACCACTGTCACCACTGCGACTCACCTGGAGGTGGATGCAGTCCTGACATGGCACCTGCTGCTGCCGCCGCAGCTCCTGCAGCTCCCCCTCGCACGCCTTCATCTCCTGCCGCAACCGCTCATTCTCAGTGACCAGCAGGTCCTTCTCCACATCCGTACCACCCTGCCAGGAACGGGGATGGATGCCTGCTGCATCCCAGGGAGCCCCTGCATGCCACCCCTTGCCTGTTGCTCTCAGCAGAGCCCCCCATCTGGGGAGCCCAGCCTGATACACCCCATGGTAGTAGTCTGTAGCCAGCCCACCATACCTTGGAACCCCCAGTCCACAGCATTGGGCAAGACCTCAAGCGTGTGGCACCCCAGGAGCCCCAGGGCCACCACAGGAATCAGCGAGCCCCGAGTGTGCCCAGGAACGCCCCAGCCTACCATATCAGGAAGCCCACTCTATGCCCAGGGGCTCCTCAGCCTGCTGCAGCCAGTGAACCCCCAGCCTGCCATATCAGGGAGCCCACCCATTGGCCAGAGGGGCTTTCTCTTCCCTCCACTGGGGAGACAGGACCACCAGTCATGCTATTGTGTTGGCCCCAAAATCCCACAGATTTTCATCCCAGAACCTCTCTCTGTCAGCTCTCAGGGTCCAAACTGCGACCCTGGGGAAGATTTAGTCCTTCTATGCCCTCCTCGTGTGAACCCCCCTCCTCCTCAGGCACCCACAGCTCTGGCGTCCCTTGGGGCAAGGGTGGCTTAGCCCAAGCCTGGTGGCAGCTCACCAGCTCTGAGTGTAGCCGACTGATCTCCTGGGCCTGCTCCAGGAGCTTCGCCTTCAGAGTATCAACCTGTCAACATAGGCAAGGTTAACCAGGAGGAATCTCAGCAGCTTTCAGAGGGGACCCTGTAGTGCCACCCCAGACACTGATGTCCAGTCTGGCTTGCACCTTCATTACACCTTAATTTTCCACCTCACTCTGAGCGTCTGACTCACATGAGCTGATCAAAACGAACATTAATGAAAGGCTTGCTTTGACCTTGTTTGACCATGGGTATAATTTGTCAATGCTGAGCATTAGGAGAAACCATTATTAAAAAAAAATACACCATTGTCTTTGAAGAAGGAAGAAAACAAACCTATCCACAACAGTAGCAAGAAGTGCCTCGTGCTGCCCTTCAAACAAGCTTCACTTTGCCTTCGTTATTTTTCTTTCTAGGAAAGTTATCTTGGCAGAAAGACAGAACAGGACCCTAAGGAGAAGTCAGGACTCAAAGGAGAAATCCATGTGTCTGAGTCCAACTGGAGGATGCTCCCCATCCAGGCAGCTGGCCCCCCCCATGAAGACCAGGCTGCCCTTCCTGCAGCTGTATTTCATAAATCCTCCAATCTTTTGAGCAGGGACCAGTGAGGCTCCCAGAGAAACGTGCAGTTAGTCAAATTAACAGCTGCAGCACATGCTTCACAAAGGGCTCCATCCCTCCTCCCTGCGCCCAAAACCCATCACCCTCTACCCAAAACGTACCCTGGAGAGAGCTGGACCCAGCCACATGCTTCACCATCATCCCCCTGAGTCCCAGCCCAGCTCCCAGTTTCCCCATGCCGGGAAGCCACTGCACCATCAAATCTGTCACACTGACACAGCTGCCTATAACTAGCTTTTTCTAAGCAAATGGGCCTCACTAGACCATAATTTAGGAACTTCTGATAATACCAAATGCAGATGTGCTGACATCGTGCTGTAATTAATTATGGTAAGTTATTAGGCCCCACCCTTGTGGAGCCAGCAGCGTGGCAGGCCAGCACCTGCTGTGCCCCCCGCATGAGTTCTGCGTGCTGGGAAGAGTGGCTGCTCCTTGCCAACATCAAGAATGCCCAGTCCGCTGCCTGGGCAGGAAAATCCCATTTCCGTGTTCAGTAGATTATGAAGATATTTTTAAAAGAGGGGAGGGACTAGGAAGACAGAGTCACAACTTGTTATGGGGAAGCTGCCACCCCGGCCAGCAAACACGTGTGCTGGAGCCCGCCTACCACTCCCCATGCCAGCAGTGCCTGGAAATGCTGATGTACCTCCACCTCCTACCTGCTTGGGCATCTCCGGCCACGTCCGGCTCTCCAGAGGTGAGAGGGACTCCTTGGCAGCTGGATCCAGCTCAAGCCATGGCCCAGCCATCCCCAAGCTCTGAAAGTTTGGGTCAGCACTTCGCTCCAGCCAGTGTTGGCCGCGCTCACTGCCAAACTGACCGGCACGGGGCTGGATCCTGCCAGCACTCACACTTGTGTCATGCAGACTATACCAACCAAATGCAGGACAATTACCTCCACCTTTTTGACACCCGTTGAACAAGCAGAACCTGACTGTAACAGCTTCCACAACAGCCACATGCAAATCCCTTTATGAGCAGCCAGAATTTCAGTCTCCCTGGGACAACCCAGGTCTTCACGCTGAGGATGCGGCCACACTGGCTCAGAAGGTGGTTTTGGAGGAGTTCTGGTTGCAACAGCGAAAATGCTCTCCCCTTCAGCAAACAATTCTGTGCTTTCACATTTGCTTTCCACCTCCTGACACTCGAAAGTCACTAAAATTAATCTGCTGTGTTGGTCTAGTGAGCTTATCCTGAAGCAGCGGTGTTCCTGTGCTGGGAGGATGGACTGCAACCCCAATGCCCTCCCAGCTGCGTCACATCCGTGGAGCCACGAGTCCTCACCAGCATTACTGCGGATGTCAAATGGGGGCTCCAAGCATCCTGAGGGAGGGATCCACAGGGATGGGATAGAATCCATCCCAACCATGGTGGGATGGCTGCAGTGCTCAGAAGCACCTAGCTCCCAGACCAGCCCTACACAAGCACACAGAGAAAATGCTCCATGATGGATGTCCTATGCTCCTTCCAAGTATGCCCCTCACTAATGTCAAGCCACTGCACTGTGGCCAAGCCACAGCCTGAAGCTGGTGACCCCAACAGACCCCTCCATGTCCCTCTGTCCCCACCATACCTGACTTTGCAGCTGGAGAGAGTGGGAGAGCTTGTTCTTCTCCTGGGCAGTGAGCTTTTCCCGCAACTCCAGCAGCTCCTCCTGTAGCCGCAACTTCTCCTCCTGCAGATGTGCCATGGAGGCCATCACCTTCTGGATCACCGGGAAGGGCCGGGCCACTGGCAGGCTGGCACGTTTCCCAGTGCACAGCCTCCCTCCTGCAGCGAGAGCAAAGACAGAGCCTGTCAGGATCCGGCTGCCTTGCTGGGGAATAGGATGCCAGCGATGGGAAGAGTCCCCAGGGAGCTGCGGTGGTGATGGGACAGCAGGAAGCGGGATTTGCAGGACCATCAGTCTCACAGAAAGCAGTGGTGTGCCAGGAGGTGTATCCCAGTGTGTCCCACGGTGCCGGCCAGGCTAACGGTGGGGGTCTGGCCAGGTGAGCCCTTTGTGGAGGAAGGAGACGAAGGGATCTGCCGATACAAGCAGAGCATCCCAGGCCGTAACACAGAGCACCTGCCCATGCCACCACACTATGACCCAGCCCCATCACATGCCAGGATGTTGCTGCCTCACTCAGATAACAACCGCCTTCCCCATGGTGCTCTGATTCATCCCAGCATTTTTTTTTTTCTGAATGAGCAGGTGCTGGTGGAAAACCAGTCTGCAACTGTGTTATTAAAGACTGCATCATTATATGCAAATATAATGGAAGCCAAATTAAAATTAGACAGGTACCCTGGATGGTCATATTGCCTAATCCATATGTTTGGTTTTCTAACCTTCCTAGTATTATTTTAAACATCATTTTCTGTGTGTTAATAGAGCCACCAGTGCTGACAGAAGCCAGTCTGGCCATACATCAGAGCCTACCAGATGAATCCCTAAATGACTTGGTAGTTCCAAAGAAGAAATGAGCTGGCCTGAGTCATTCCCCTAGCTCAGGCAGGGGACTGTGAGCTTACCTTTAAAGCCAACACACATAAAACAACTCCAAAACTTCTAAAGTTAACAGGAACACCAGCTCTCGCCCCTATGAGAGCATGCAGTTATCCCTGAAGATTGCGAGAGAAGATTGTGAAGATTGCGAGAGATACCAGGGCTCCTGAGGACACACTGTGTGTTTGCACACAACATCCATGCTAATCCTGGGCTGGGACTGAAGACAGAGCTGGGTTCAAAGTCATGCCACCAGGCTGCAAGTCAAA
This sequence comes from Jacana jacana, assembly GCA_013400555.1. Classification (NCBI taxonomy): domain Eukaryota; kingdom Metazoa; phylum Chordata; class Aves; order Charadriiformes; family Jacanidae; genus Jacana; species Jacana jacana. The sequence continues at coordinate 200,170 of VZTM01015701.1, read as the reverse complement.
CTGCCAGGCAAGGGTGATCCCACATGGATGATGCACTCCAACACCTTTATCCTGCAAGAGCATCCTTGGGAGAGGAGCTGCTGGCAACACCTGTGTTATATTCAGCAGTGGGCTCTGAGCACAGCAGGCATGGCATGCTGACCCTCCCGTTTTCCTAAAGGTTTGAAACCTGTTTGGAAAGGCAGCTGTTTCCATGGCTCTGCCCCATTACCATTGCCATGCAGATTCCCTTCCTCCTGCATCCTTGTCTCTTCCGACCAGATGCCCTGGGATCTGCTCAGAGATGCAGCCAGGGCCCATGCCAGGAGCAGCTCCTGGGATGTGCTCCAACAAGCCCAGACAACATGGTCCTGATGATGAACAGCAGGGATTAACCTGTCCTGGTGCAGTCATGTATGCTGCAAGTTTCCACAAACACTGCATTTTCCTTAAAAGGAAGGAAAGAGCAGTGGGTTTGCTGGTCATCACCTGCTCCGTTCATTCAATTAAATAATTCATTGGTTGCCTGGTGTCACCTGACAGCTGGCTGGTTTTTCATCTCTGCCAAGACCCACTCTCCCCGGTGAGCACAGCCACACATCTATGTGCACCCCAAAAGAGAACCCTGCACCCTGGTATCCACTGGCAGGTACTGGGCACTCATCCCATCGCATCCCTCCTCTCAAGCACCCACTGGTAAATCCCAGCTTCCCCCTTACCTGCTTTCTCCAGGTTCATGGTGCAGGCTGCCTGGACTGGTGTGACAGCTGCTGGTTCATGGGGGGACACCAGCGGCTTGTCTGTGGCTAATGCCAGAGCCTGGTGCTCACTCCCCTCCCACTGCTCACCTGCCGTCTCTGGCAGAACCTGTATCCATGAGAAGAAACAGGATGGAGAACTGAGATGCAGCGACCATGCCCATTGTGGTCGCATTTCACCAGACCAGCCAGGAGGAGCAAGCAGGGGGGAGGTCACAAAGGACAGGACAGTAGGATCCGAGGAAACCCTGTCTCCAAGGGATTTGGGAAGATGCAGTGATGAATTTGTTGTGTTGCTTTTAGTTCTCTCCTTACCTCAGCTTGGTCATGCAGTTATACTGAATATTATTGTTCTCTATATAGACTTTTTTTTTCTTCTATATAGCCTTAAAAAAGAAAAAAGACCCTGCCTTGCCAGCAGGCTTGAATGTGAAGTTGCTCACTGGTGAGCCATGGCTCGGGTAATGCCACACCCTGTGGGATGCAGCGCAGCTCCAAGAAAAACCAAAGCAAAAATCTGGAAGGAGGGAAAAGACTATAGAGAAGGTCCCAAATCTCTGTAATTATCATATCACTTGCTTGCATGGAAAAAAAAAAAAACAAACAAAAAACAAATCAAATGTGAGATAAGAAGGTGTTTTCCTTCTTTTTCAAAGAAGAGGAATCTAAATGATTTGCCCAAAGCCCAGAACAAACTGGTGGCAGCAACATCAGTACACAGTGTTCTGACACTGTCCCTGGCTTCAATAGCCTTCCTCCTCTTCCTCCTCCATCCTGCTGGCAAACACCATCTCATGACTCTGCATTTTCTCTTCACCCTTCACCCTTAAGCTCTCCTGACCTAAGTAGACCCAAAAGTGACCCAGAAAATGTTATTCTGGGCAGTTCCCTGGCATTTTTTTATGCTTTACAAGTTCCCCACACATGCAGCAGCTCTGCTTGAGGCAAGCAGCACTGAAGAGGAAACAGGCTGTGGCGATGGGGGGAGACCAGCCAGGTATCCTCAAGGGATGGCCCAGCAGGCTGCAGGGCATCCTCTCCACCACCCCAAAAACGGCCTACCCAGCCGAGCCATGGCCGTCTCTGCACTCCTCACCTGCAGAGCCTGGCAGAGCCTGCTGGTGTCCGTGGTGTCCGGCCAGCTCACGCTGAGGATTTTGCGGTGAACTAACACCAGCAGCAGAGGGACCTGGGGAGAGGCACCCACTCCACTCCTGGTGACCAGCGTGTCCTGACCACAGCCTGAGATGGAGAAAAAGCGTCACTGAATCAATCTGAGAGTCCAGGAGGGTCACAGCCTTTGGCCCCATTCAGTAAACCCACCTCCTCCTCCCCGCTGCCGCCACCACACTGGTGAGGCTGAGACAGTGTACAAGTTTTATTAAAATGTTATTTATGTTAATTAGAAAAATTAGCCCTTAGGGGGCTGGAGTCTGGTTGCCAACTACTAGAAAAGAGAATTCAGGTTGTGGCACCTGTCTATCCTCTGCAGGACCAGATCTGTCCCCACACTGGGGACATCCCACCCCTGCCCCTTGCCAAGCTGTTTTGCTCCTGCGATCCTATCTCGGAAAAGCTGCCAAAGCTGGCTTGCATCACTGAAACCAGACAGACAGACCAGTGTCACCTCCCTCTGCTGACCCCAAATATTTCCTTTATTTGTCAAGCAGACAAAGCAGCAGTTCTCTGCCCTTCTGAGCTGCACAGAAGGAAAACAGGATCTCGAGGAGCTTTTCCCCATGGCTGTGTCCTCCTCTGCCATAGCAAAAGTGGCTATGTCCCAATAGGACCTGCTGGGGACCCTCTCCCTCCCCATCTGCCTGCCACAAGCACTCCCACCAAACACCACAGCCAGCTAAATGGCTTCTCTGGCAGGCAGGAAAAAAAGACCAACAACCCACAAGTAAATGCCACTAGTGCTGTTTTCTTTTCTCTAAAATCATCCAGAGGTGCTTGGGCCCTAGGTGGAAGCAGCATCTGGAAGGAGATGTGCCTCAATGAAATCAGTCCAGCGCTCTGGACTTCTTCCCAGCCTGTAATTAGGCGTAATATTTTGCAGGCACGCTGTGAAAATCGATTGTTTCTGAAGTGCTGCTGAATACCTGGATAAAAGGCATTGAGTTCCCCATCTCGGTACCAGCAGCGGCAGCTGCTGGGCAGAGGAAATATTGAAAAACACATTTTCAGAGGCTGTGATGCCAACCAGTGTTTGTCTGGGGTGGCCTGAATGCCAGGGAAGAAGCAGCTCCTGGCTAAGCGGCTGCCACCACTCAGGGATGGTGAATGCTGAAGCCAACAGCAATAAACCCCCCCTCAAACATGGGGATGTTCAGCCTTTCCCTTTGCCTAAACCCATCCAGCCCCACCGCAAGGGAGGTGGGCAGGGCTGCTTCTTGACAAGAGGCTGCAGGCTGGGGCAAGCAGCTGCCTGCCTGCCAGCTAAGCCACAGCCAAGAAAAGCCTTCAGCTAAACTCACCAACGGGGTCTGTGCACCAGGGAGGGAGAGAAAAGGAGCCCTTCCAAGGAGCTAAGGCCAGCAAGAAGCAAGGTCCCCATGTCTTCCCATTGCTCCTTTTTCTTTCTTTACATGAGACATTTTAACATCTCTCCCTAAGCTTCCTGTTTGGAAGGGCCAGGAGGGAGAGGAAGGCAGTCCTCTCTGCTTACCTCCCAGGCTGCCTACCACTTTGTGCCCGCTTCTGAGACTCTGTTTCTCAAATCCCAAGCTTCATCCGGAAAGAAATGAGAAAAATGCAGGCTGGCCTGTTCTCAGCCTCTCCTTCCCCAAGCGTGAGCGAGGGCGTGAGCATGGCAGGCTGAGCCCTAAGGGAGAAGGACAAGCCAACGTGCAGTACTCACCGTCCAGGGAAAGGCCCTTCGGCTTCCAGGTGGTTCTGGCAAAGGGCACAATTTTGCAGGACGCAATCATGGCATGGGGGTCCCCAGTGCAGCGACACCTCTGCAGTTAAGTGCAAGGAAAGCTTTCTCAGCTGGGAAAGCCCAGGGGACCGTGCTGGAGCCAACTACGACAGCAACCTTGTCCCTGACTTCCGAATCCCACGGAAAGTTGCATTAATCCCGATTTCCCTCCCGCGGCACTGAAAGTCCCGGGTTCCCTCCATGCTCCCAGTGGACGTGACATAAACCTTGTCGGTAATTAATTTACTCATTCCTCGAGCCCTTCCAGGTTCCTCCTAACCAGGAGGTGAGGATTATTTATTTAGGACAACTCCGGGACCCCGGACAGCCCCTGAAGCCGCCCGGCCCGCTGCCCGGCCTGCCTCTGCAGTGGAAGGGGGCGTGGAGCCTAGGGGGGACCTTGTCCTCCCAACCCGTGGCCCTGGGGGGGGCGGTCCCGGTACCGATCCCGGGGCGCAGGAGGCGCAGCCCCGCCCCGCCCCATGCCCCCCCGGTGACGGTAACGGTCCCGCTGCGCAAAGGCCCGGCAGCCTCCTGCCCGGCCTGTCCCGGTACCGGTGCCGATACCGATCTCGACCCCAATCCCAATCCCAATTCCAATCCCGGTGGTGGCGGCGCCGCCCGCTGCAGGCTAACGGAAAGCCGTGCTCTCCTTGCTGCCGCCCCGGGTGTCCCCAGCCCCGTCAGACAAAGGGAGTCCCGCTCNCCGGCCCCGCCCTCGCCCTCCCCCTCCCTCTCCCCGGCACTTCGGTCACGGAAACGCAGAGCTCCGCCCCGCTCCCGTTGCCATGGAAATCCCCGAAACCCCCTGACGTGGGGCGGGCGCGGGGCTCCTTTTTCCCTCCCGCCCCGTGTGGCGGTGGTCCCGGAGGCGCCCCTGTGCACGCCCAGCTTCTCCTGGCGGAGCCCTGTAGAGCTCAGGGGAGCCCTGGTATCCCCATGGCCCTTCCCAGGGCGTCCCAGGCCCCCCGTGCTCCCCAGACCTCCCCTTGTCAGGGCACTGGGGGCTCCCGTTGTGTCCTCCAGTACCTCCACTGTGTCCCTGGCCCTTCTCGCTGCAATCCCGGTGCCCTTCGGGGAGCCACAGTGCATCCCCTCCGGGCATGGCCCATTGGGGGGCTCCTGCCCCTCTCCTCCCGGTGCCAAACCCCAGCACAGCTGCAGTACAGTTCCCCAGAGGGTGATGGCGACCAGCACCACCAAGAAGGGAATGGTGGTGCCAGTAACCCACACATTGACATGGTGTGACAAATTGTGGCTTCACCCTCTGTCACATCCCCATCACTCCCAAGCTCCAATGCATCATGCTGACTGGTACCCTGGGCTTACCGGGGTCCAGGGACCCAAATTTCACTGGAAAAACAAGCTGTGCCTAACCCACAGGCATGAAGCAACACACAACACACCCTGAGACCTTTCCAAAGGCCCTGGTGTCAGAAAGGCAATAAAGAGTTCATCTTTAAATATGATTTATAGGCATTTTTAGGGTGTGATTTTTATCTACCTGTTACACACATGATCATTATGCTAATGTCTGGTTTGGGTGACACCAGTTACTCATGAGTTGTTCATGGTAATTAACTGGCAGTACCGGATATTGCCCACGACAAAACTTAACTTGGCATCCATGGCAGCAGCAGGCACCCTGTGCTGGTGGCCCATGTCCACATGCCTGGCATGGAGCTAGCACATGGGGCACATGGGTTCTGGGCAGCTTTGGGGGTAGCTATCCCTTGGGAGTTACTGGTTTGGTGCCAGCCCTGCAGGGCCAGGAAAAGGAAGGCTTTGGCTGCCGGTCAGGTGGTTTCCCTTAGGCCAGGGGTCTGGCACTTTCCACCTCAGTCACAGCCAGGTTTGGAGCAGGGTTCAGCCTTGTCGTTTCATCCCAGCATCTCTTGGGCATCCTCAGAGACTGGCACCCCATCTCCTGCCACAAGCCTCCCCCACATATGGGGGATGATGGGAAGTCACTGTTGGGGGGACAGGCCATGCCAGCCACTCACCCCAGAGAAAGAGGCCTAGGAAGGGTCACCTCCATGTCCCCATGCCATCCACCACAGCACCTTGTCATGGGAAACAAAAGGCACGCTGATCCTGCAGCTGCCTCCCCCAGCAGCTAGCGCAACAACATCTCTCCTTTGCTTCAGCCAGGGTTTATCGGCATGCCCAGTGCAGATGGATACAGTGGGCCTATACACACACATGCACATATATCTACCCATAGAGGCTCTAAGCAGTTGTGCTGATTTGCACAAACATCCTATGGTCTGTGCAGCTCCTTCAGCTGGACTGGTGAGAACACTAACACACGTAAAGTTACTTTTTACTTTCTGATAACAACTGTAACACCATGTCATCACTGACTTCATTTATGAGATGCAAGGGTAAATTAAATGTTTATGTAAATTACTTTAACTGGTAATTTCCCGACCTTTAAATACTTCAGGTTTTAATGGTATTGCAATTATGCTGTGCACCTAAATTGTATCAAGTACATCAAATAAATCTAAATTAATCAGGCACATATGTGAAAAATAACAATGAATAAGCATGGAGCAAAATTTGAGATGAAGTTTTGTGCCAACCCACATTAAACTCTCACACCCTCTGAGCCGCAGGGCTGATTTTTGGCGGCTCCAGCACACCAGGGACAGAATCCCCGGAGATCCAGGGCTGGACACCCACCGGTGGCCAAGCTCCATTTCCCTTGGCCACAATGCTCAAGGGAGTGCTGTAAATCCCATAGGATGCCCACCTGTTCCTGGGAGGGCTGGGGAGCTTCGGGCAGTGGAACAGCACAGGAGCCCATGCAGGCAGTGGGTATCCTGCTTGTACACCCTTCTCCACAGGGATCCATCCACAGCGGGATAATCTCAGCCTGGTCCCCTAGTGATGTTCTGTCTCCCGTTTTCTTGGATCTCATGTCTCTGTGACCTGAGCAAGCACTAGTTGACGACATCGGCGAAGGTATTTTTAGAAACGCTGCTTTGCAGGCAGGCAGAGAAAAGGCAGCAACACACAGGGCTCGCTGCCAGCAGCACCCTCCTGCCAATGCCCAGCAGGTAATAAGGAGGCTTTATATATCAATGACCATCAGTGCTAAAACAGAGCTGCCCTCCGCAGCACCAGTGTCACCAGCCCACCACAGGGCACATTGCTGGGGGATAGTGACCCTTGCACGTGTTTAGCTTTTTGCATTTAGCCCAGTCTTTTCCCCATCCAAAAAGTATCACTGCTGCAATACTGTTAAGTCAGGCTAGTTGGTTCGTCTGATTTGGACGAAGGGAAGCTCCAGCAACGCATGGCTGAGTGGAGCCTTTTGCATTAGGCATTTGTTCTGCCTCAAGCAAATATTTAACCTACATAGACAGCTAAAAAATCCCCCAGTTCCTAGCAAAATTTTAACTCCCTCTCCCCTCCCTTTGAGCAACCTGATAAACCTAGTCCAGGAATGCAGGCAGAAGCATACCTGAAGCCTCTTGTATCCTGGGATTCTTCCTGTAGAAAATTCCCACCACATGCACTAAACATTGTGAGAATGTGTCCCCAAAGCACAATGAGTGCCCAACTCATCATTCTAATTTTGCTCCTCCTTGAGGAGGTGAGGGGATTTGTCAGCAATGCTTGGCAATTTGCCAAGCTGGCACGAAACACCAAATCAGGAACAAACCCCCTACATTCTGACATTGCCATTTCATGCAAAGATTGGGGTTTTAAATAAGTCTTAGTTTGCTCCTGAGAAATTTAATACTAATTTTAAAGTTCAACAACTGAATTCATTAAACCCAGAGGCTCTGATCCTTGAGATAGGTTTGAGGTGAGCTGGGTGGAAAGCGGGAGCTGGGGAGGGGTGTCGCAAGGATTGCTACTGAAATTGGGTGGTGCTTCGGTCAGCCCCCTGGTGAAACCCCATGGCCAGTTAGGCCAGGTCTGAGCTGCTAGGGCAGGAGGAAGCAGCCCAGGACGGTGTGGAGCCTGTCCAGAGCCAAGGAGCCTGCCAGTCTGGCTGGGATCTGCTGTACACCATGGCTCGGCTGTGCCTGGGTCTGTCTGTCCCCCTTGGCCCTGTGTCCCACGAGTCTCCTTTATATCAAGCAAATGAAAAAAGCAACAGCTCTTTCAACCTACTCTATTCAGAGAGAGAAAATCCCTACTCTGCAAGATGCATCAGCCATCAAACAGGCGGCTCTTCCTTCTGCTCTGAATTCCCACTTTGGACTGCATTGCAGATCCACCTAACCACAACCTCAGCCTCTGTGTCTCCCTTTTACCTACCTTTTCTCTTTGTCATATTTTTCAGCTGGCGTCAGGTACGACGTGGCTTTGGCTTGAACACTCGAGCCCTCCCACAGGCAAAGCACAGCTGGGCTCATCCTGCACCACGCCAGGAGCTGCTCTGCAGGAGGACCCAGCTCACCTGCTAAGTCATTAATGTTTCACGGCATTAACCAATACAGGCTCCTGCTTGTAAAGCACTTCTTAGAAGCAAGGCTAAAAATAGGCACAGTGTGTCCCAACTGAGGCTGAAACTGTTGATTTGAGTGGACCCAGCGAGGGAGGCAGCTTGATACCAAGTAAATTCCATCCAGTACATTCTATCCAGCAAATGAAAATTAAGGTTGTGCCGGAAAGATCACTGCATCCCAAGCAGGAGGTCCTGGAGCTCCTGACCTGGCAGGAGCCTGCCAGCAGTCCCCTTGCTTATGAGGCATCCTCGGGACCCTCTGCTTGGGACCGTACGTTCTTTCTGCAATTCTTTCTCATTAAAAAATTAAAATGTATTAAGATAGAAACTGCAGGTGGGTATTTTTTTCAGAGTTTTGCCACTGATGCTGCTCATTTTCTCCTTGAATCCAAGCCCTCAAGGTGCCACCAAGACCCTGACCCTGGCTGGGTGACACCAGTGACAGTGTGCAAAGGCAGAGTTCAACAACCTCTGCATAAGCAAAAGGAATGGCACCCCATCCAGCTAGTTTAGGCATGGGCACCAATGAATCAGTAGGGCCTCTACAGGAAAGAGGCAAATAGCCTGTGGACATAAAGTAAATGCACCCATGTGCATTGTTGAGGGATACGGTGTAGGAGAGAACTTTGGGCTGATGGTTGGACTCAATGATCCCAAGGGTCTCTTCCAACCTAAATGATTCTATGGTTCTATGATTCTATGTAAAGGAAAATACTGTATTGGCGGGAAGTCCACAAGACAGGCTCAGCTGCATCCTGACTGCAGCGTGAAAACCACACTCAACAAAAGAGGCAGGATATTCTCTGATGGAATTACAAAGCCTTCCTGCTAACTGGATATGAATGACTGCCTGATCTTGAGCTATCTGCAAAATTCCACTGTGAGGCCATCCTGGCATGGACACAGCCATGCTGGTGATGATGCCACGAGGTCCTCCAAGCACTCTGGGTCACCTACAGATTTTAATGTGGGTGAATGAGGAATTGATTAGATGGTTGGTCAACAGCTCAATGCCCAGATGGAGATCAGTGACAAGTGATGTCCTTCAGGGATCCATCCTGGGACCAGTACTGTTTAATATCTTCATCAACGATAGTAGGATCAAGTGAACTCTCAGCAAGGGATGACACCAAGCTCAGTGATGTGGCTGACACACCTGAGGGAAAGGATGCCAGCCAGAGAGACCTGGACAGGTTGGAGAGGTGGGCCTGTGTGAAACTCATGATATTCAACAAAACCAAGTGCAGGGTGCTGCACCTGGTTTGGGGTAATCAGCACAGACTTGGGATGGAGAGACAGGGAGCAGCTGTGCTGAGAAGGACTTGGGAGTGCTGGTAGACAAGAAGCTCAACCTGAGTTGGCAATGTACACTGGCAGCCCAGAAAGCCTCCTGTATCGTGGGCTCCATCCCAAGCAGTGTGACCAGTTGGGCGTGGGGGGGAGATTCTGCCCCTCTGCTCCACTCTGGCAAGAAGACCCTCCCTAGCGCTGCCTCCAGCACTGGGGCCACCAACATCAGAATGACATGGACCTGTTGGAGTGACTCCAGAGGAGGCTATGGCAATGAACTGAGGGCTGGAGCCCCTCTGCTTGTGAGGCAGGCTAAGGAGAATTGGGGGTGTCCAACCTGGAGAAGAGAAGGTTCTGGGGAGACCTTAGAGCCCCTTGCATTCTCTAAAGGGGCTATAGGAAGGATGGATACAAACTTTTCAGTAGAGCCTGTGGTGATAGTGCAAGGGGTAATGGTTTTAAACTGAAAGAGGGAAGATTTAGACCAGGTAGACGGAAGATATTTTTTACGCTGAGGATGGTGAGACACTGGCTCAGGTTACCTGGCTCAGGTGACCCCTCTGGTCAGAGTTACCCATGCCTGGAATCATTCCAGGGCAGGCTGGACAGGGTTCTGAGCAAGGTCCTTTCCAGCCCAAACTGTTCTATAATTCTGTGTGCCCTAGGGATGTTCAGTGGGCACAGTCCAGCTGTTCTGTTTATTTCACTATGCACCAGCGTGTGGGATGCTTTACTACCCCCACTCTGCAGCTTTGACACCAAAAGTCCTCCATCAGGACTAAAACATTATCCTCCCATACATCATTGACATACGTTATATATAATGTATGTCCCTACATTTCTACGGAGGAGGCAGCTCAGAAATCCATAGTAGCAGTGCCTGCACCAGTTAGGCATCAGCACAGCCCCTTGGCAATGTCCAGACACCCATCTGCATCTGAGCCCGCATTTCTCTGGCACCATGTGGATGCTCCCACGACCTCTGTGCACTGCTGGGCGATTCCTTTCCTGCACCAGCCCACTGCATACTGTTGTGGCTCCCTGCTTAAAAAGGAAGAAAGCTGGTGTCTGTCTTGTTTAACTTACTTAACTTTCCTTATTGTGGACCCAACTGGGGCCATATTATCTTTTTTTTTCCCTTCTAAAGTATGATTGAGATGGTGAAGAAAATTGCTCTCAATAGAACGAGTCACCTAAGAGATCTGTGAATCTTTTGCCAAATTTTACAGGGGAAATCTTTTTTCTTCTTAAAAGGTAACACACAAATATATGCACAATTACTACATCCTGTTTCAACATAAAAGCATAATTTCTTGTTTCTGTGTTGCTATTTCAAAGACGTCATTCTGTTGCAGAAGACTATATCGTTGAAAACTGAAAATAAAATGCCAGGATCTCTCCTCAAAGCAGGTTTTACACTTAGTGAGGGTCTTCCGCTTATCAGCTAAGATGGTGGAATTTGGGGAGACAATCAAAGGAAGCATCCAGTTCCAGCCTCTTGTTAAGGCTGGGGGGAAAACAGCACCACAGCTCTGTGCAAGACTATTTTAGAAAAGAAAGCTTTTTACGTTTATGCCCAAAGAATATTAAACACGCTTTGGCTCTGCCACCTGCACACAGCGCTACGTGAGCAAATTTAATTTGGTACTCTTTATGAAGAGGATCAAACGCCCACCCATATTTTTCTGCATATGCCTTAGAAAGGAGTGGAATGTAAAGGGTGAACCCAAGTTCTCTCTGCCAGGAGATCCCAACTGGAAAAACAAGGAGACTTGTAAGGACAATCTGGCAGCCCAGGCACGAGGAGCAGGCAGGAGGGTTTATGCAGACTGACATGGAATAACTGACAGCTCACTGCTTTTTTTCGTGCAAACCTTCCTGTGCTTTCAGATCTATTTGGGGATCCCAGAGAGGTGTTGGCTAAAAAAATAAGGAGGATGTGGAGAAAGAGATGGTACACAAGGAGGGACTAAGGTATGGCTGGCAAACAGCATCTGAGGCAAGGTGGGACCAGAGGCTCACATATCTCTATTCAGCTGTCTTCGTCTTCAGCCCAGCAGCCAAAAAGTGCTGCTTAATTAACCCCTTGGGAAACAGCAGCAGAAGAAATAGAGCCTATGTGCAAACATCCAGGCACATTTCACTGAAACGACTCCAATCAAGAGGCATTTTGATGGTTTGCATCCCCATCCTTTGCTTTTGACGTAGCCTCTGCATGCTCAGCCCCAGCTTTACTCCACTGCTCTCACCTGTGGGCCCAGCCAGGCCAACCCGGGTCCCAGGCACAGTTTTTGGAAGCATCCTCCTCCATGTATCAGTCTCCACACAGTGCCATCAGGAAAGCAGAGATGCCCACCAAGGCTGTGATGCTTGTCCTCCTTGTCACAGACAGGGATGCTCCCTGCATCCTGCATCCTGTTCTTCTTGCTGCTCCGCTTGCTCCAGCCTTGCGCGGATAGCGCAGCCAGTGCACACAGAGCGTGCATGGCTCCACACAACCCACAAAAGGGGACCAAGCTCCAGGTACCCCACTGCAAGTCCAACTGGAAGCCTGGGAGTGAGACAGGCTGGTGTAGCTGTATTTGTGTAGCCAATGCTGCCAGCAGTGCTCTGGTGTGGGATGCTTCACTGTGCTCTTCCACGTGGTGCCACACAGCTGGCACAGTGGCACAGAGAAATCGTTGCCTTTTCTTCAGGGGCTTTGTCAACTCCTTCCCAATCTCAGGAGTCCTTGGGTGAAGCCTCCCAGCAGCTTTACTCTTCCCTTGTTAAGAACCGTTTGTAAATATGGTCCACAAATGTCCCCAGTGCCAGACACAAAGCCTAGGCGGCAGGGATCCCCAGACACCCTCCACTCAAGCGAAGACAGAGGACAGCTCCTCACACCCAGCACCACCTTTGCCACTGAATTCTCAGCTCAATCTGTGAGAGGAAATGGAGAAAGCAATGTCCCCTCCACTCCCATCTGCCAATGCATTAAGATAATGAGAGCCGATTAAAGTCCATCCCCTCCTGAGCACCATTGGTGCTGGTCAAATTGCTGACACAAGCTATTTAGTAGCATCAGCAGGCAGGTGGACTTTCCTCCCTCTGCAGACGCCCAGATTTAAGTGGGTTCACAGTTGCTTGGGTCTGCTTCTCTGAGCATTGGCAATTCATATTCCATCATCTGTTCAAAGATTGGCTCAGCCAGTGTCATTCCTTGTGGATCTGATCCCCCACCACACACTGTATGAGGACGATAGAACAGAATGGAGCTCAGCACAAAGGGTTCCTATGTGCCCACACCATGCCATCAGCCAGAGGGCCCGATGCACCAAATCTCTCTTGTTTCTCAAGGCAGGCAAGGTGGGAACCCCATTTCTCTCCCACTATTCTCCACCTGTGAGCACACTCTAGAAGACAGCAAAGAACAATAAAATTGGTGAGGTTTGCAAAAAAAGAACAATAATCAAATGCAAAGTCGCTGGTTCCTGCTCTGGAAGGTGCCTGCCAAAACACACAGATCATATCAGGCTAATTTACAAAAGGAAAACCACCCTAATTAGCGTTCAGGAAAGCACTTTAATGAGACGCACTTTAATGTAAAAAGAGAGTGCACCAAGAGGTCAAGTCATTCACGCCAGAAAAGCAGAAAATGAGGTAGAGTTGCTCTCTGTCCGACCAGTCTGCAGTACCACTTTCTTGCTTTCCTAATAATATTTAAGGTTATTTATGAGAAATTTATAAAGTGCAGATCCTCATGCCCAGGGACAGGGCAGTGACACTGGACACAGAGTGCTCTGACCACCATAATGCCAGATGTGGCCAGCTAACCCTGAGGAGTCTGAGTAGCCCTGGCAGATGTTTCCCCTGCTTTTGGGGCACAGGGTAGGTTTTGCGTATTGCCAAGTGAAGATAAGAAGCCCTGTAAATGCTCTGCGGCCCATCTCCCGTGGCTGTGAAGACAGCTAGTTACCATGGTAATAGAGAGATTCTCATGTGATATTGGTATTTCTGCAGCACAAAAGAGCCTCTTATGAGTAACTAGTCTGGCTGGTCTTCATTCCTCCAGTTAATGTTAGGACAGAGCAGCACAGCACTGCCCTTGTGATGTGGAATGGGTGTATTCGACCTGGGGTGAATTCGGACCACCCATGGGGGGACACATAAAATATGGGAGGTTCCATGGTATCCATATGGGATGCTTGCACAGATACCACAGCCACGGTGATGCTACGTGGAGGCAGATCCAGGCACCACTCCTGAGCAGTTGGAGTTGAAAGGGCAGTGGTGGCTGTCCCAGTGAGCTCAAGCTTGCAAAGTGGGCACCTGCAAAATGGGCCATACCATCCCCTGGATGTCGCAGCCCACAGCTGGCAGGGATGTTCCCCAGCCACCCCATAGTATCCCCACAGCTTCATCAGTCTCATTTCTCCAGTTTTTTACATTTCTCCCCAAAGTCCTTCCAATTTATCTAACAAAAGAGTTTTTATACTACAACTGTCAGCTTCCAGCTCTTCTCATGCATCAAGTATTTCTAAAAGAGAAAAAAAAAAAACAAAAACAAAAACAAAAGAAAAAAACCCCAAGAAATAACATAAGTCTAAGTATTTAGGCTTTCCTTCTTCAAATAACTGAAACCCAACGTGCTGGGTATTGCTCAGCTCTGCCTAAGACATTCACCCAAGGACATGAACCGATGTTGGAAAGTTTCATTCCAAAAGAGGAATGGGAGAAAAATGAGAAAAGGAAAGAAGGAGGAAAGAAGAAAAGGAAAAATGTCATCCAGCCTGAGCTAAGCCTAAGGTGTTGTTAATAAATTCTGGTGTGGGCACCTGTTGGCTTGTGTCCCTCTGTGCAACCCCTTCCCAAAGAATGGTCTGGCTTTTTTTCCAGGGTGTTAACTCCAGACAGACTGTTACTGTGCTAAAAAGGAACGGTGTGGTCAGGGCAGAGAAAACCAAACTCATATCGGCTCCATTTTAGAGGAAGATAAAAGGGATTCAGGGAGATATAATTGCAACCATGGTTCAAAGCAGATCATTACAACAACAAAAAAAAATAGTTAGAAAAAGTAGCTTACAGACTATTCCCAGAATTAGGACCAAGTCCTGCTGGTCAAGATCTTCAGCTTTCAAGGTTAAAGTGTTTAATTTTATTTCCGGCTTTCTAATTAAAAACCATTTATCTGGGCTTTTTATTTATATTGCAATTTCTTTGTAGACCCAAGTCTAATCCCCAAGCCTGCTTATTTGTTTTTACTTTTGTTATAACCTTGTAAGTGATTAACCTGCAATTGCACTTAATCTTTTTAAAAGATTGCTCTGGCTATAAATACAAAGAAGCTACCTGTCCTGTTTCTATCCAGAGGAAAACAACTTGCTCCACACTCAGGTGACTGTGGTGGATTATATTATTCCTTTTGTAAACTGATTTTTTTTAATGAGAGACATTTGTCCGCTCTAGGTTCATAGAAAACGTTAAATCAGTATAGCTTTTCTGAAAGACATAACAGGAGAGGTCATAAGGAATATGAATGCCTCTCCAGTATAAAATATATACATCTCAATTAAAAACTGTGTCATTATTAATTAAAACAGTATACATAAAGACTCACTTGTGATGGTGATGCAAAACCTAGCACATTCAATACAGATCCAATAAAAGCAAGCTCTGCTACTTCCTTTAACAGCTAAAATTCCACTTCTTTCACTCAAAAGCAGCAACAGTTAAAATCTCATGAAAGGAAACCTGGTTTCTATGGATATGTACCAGTGACGAATCCCCTAATCAGAAGTACGAGTCAGCAGGAAGACTGCAATGCAGAATTTCCAGGGTGTTGCACTGTCAATAAGCAACTGCCCAGCAAGATCCCGCAAACACTGCGTTAGTATTATTAGAGGATCTCATATTGAGTCAATCCAATGCTTAAGGACATTACAGAGGAATGAGCAAAAGCTAATAAGAAATGCAGTAGAGGTGTGTGGAGCATTACCAGATCCCTCAGGAGCGTTACGAGGGCAGCTGAAGAAACAGACCTGTGGGATATGCAAGCTGCAAGATATTCAATAGAAACAAATGCAAAAGAGACGATTCCAAATACAGCAAAACTGATAAAAGAATGGAATTACAGAATTCTTCAGAAAGCCAGTTTATGACAATACACAAAACAAGAGGCATTAAAAAAGCTGTTCATCTCTTAGCCTTCCCGATAATTCTAAATATTCCTGCAGAGCAAATAGATCTGAGCTCAACTCCCCTATCCAGCCTGTAAGCCCAACCCTACCTTGACCTTAATTATTACCTGGAAAATAATCTCTCCAAAGAACTAAAGCCATAAACAGATCACAGAGAAGGATAATTTCAAATTACCATGGCGTTCCAGAATTACCAGTTATGTATTCATTATCATCCAGGGCTGCATCTTGAAAACTAAGATTTTCAAGGAAGTATTAGTCATTTACTAAAGCTTTCACCCCTCTTTCTGGTCAACTCAGCAGCTTGTGAGAAGAATTACAGTTCCTGAAAGACTCAAGGAGAGAAGCTATACTGATGTTAGGGGGGCAAAACAATGGGAAGGAGCTTTGTAGCGATGTTTTTAAACCTGCAGGGTAAAACTCCATGCCTTTTCTGGTTTTTAGATACTTCTAAGCTAAAGGTGAACCAAAAGGCTTTCTGGGAAAAACTGCTTACCGAGAAATTGAGAAAAATATGCAACATGAGCAAAATGCACAGGAAACAATTTTCTGGTGGTTATTAGCTTTCTAGATTTTTTTGTTAACCCTCCAATAACTGTCCAACTGTCGAGTTTTGAAGTTCAGAGCACAGCTATAATGTGTATACACTTGCGTTGTGTTCATTGTATTGAATCAATAAGTTTGTTTGGCTGGTTGAATATTAGAATATTACAATTCTACTAGTAGTATTATGTGACCTCTAAGCCTCTAAAAAACTTTATTGGAAAATCTGTGGGGACTTTCCTGGCTTTGTTAGTGCATCACTAAGTAAAAAAGATGGAAAACAACTGGAATTTTGAAATAAATCCACAGTAAATGAATGATAATCTGTGTGATATTTATTGTAGATATAGTGAGTTATGGAAGCCATTACAGCCCACTGTTTATATAAACCTTTTTTTCTAAACCATATCAAACAACAGAAGTAAATCAGAACCCCAGTTTGATTTTTGCTTGTTTCCTGGTTTGATTATATATCTATTAATATAGTGGGGAAAAAAAAAACAAAACCAAAAAAGACAGCGCTCCGCACCGAAACCTTCTGCCCACCAGGATACCACTTGCAAAGGATGAGAATTACCTAGGGAGATGTGGGTCAGCCCAGGTTTTCCCCTGCACTGTTTAGGGCAGTGCTGCCTTCAGAACTTCCTGTGGCTCATTAAATTTGTTTAAAAGAGTGCAAGCCATGGTTAATATATAATAACATAATATTAACATATACAATACTAACATTTATTCTGGCTTTTTCTGCCACCTACTTTGCAAGAGTGATATAATGCAACAAAATAAGAAGACCCCCCCCCCATAGGTAGAGTAGACGAGGCCCAGGCTGCTGATGGAAAAAGGGATGAACCACGTACAGAGGCAATGTCGGTGCTGACACCTGTTACGAAGAGACCTGCCATCTCACCGCCAGACCTGTGACACCTGCAGCAGTGCTCACAAGATCTGCTGAACACCCAAAAAGTCCCTCAGCTGTGGCTGCTCCCTGTGGCAAAACCTGCCCAAGCTTTTACTCCTGAGGATAAAACTGGCTCTTCTGGATGGAGCAAGTGCTGCTGGGGCAAACTGACAAGCTAAAACCTTGGGGAAGGCCTGCATCCTCTCATCCAGCACCATCTCACCCACTGCTGCTTGCCACCTCTCAGCTCACCAGCGGCAAACTCTGGTTGACACCGGGTTTGAGGAAGGCAAGGAGCTGGTGATGCGGGGGAGAAGATTGGACAGCTTGAGCTGGGCATGCCAGCTGCTGACCAGGCATTTGCCTTCCCATGCCAGCACAACTAAGAGAGTGCTTTCACAAGTGCTTCATTGTGCGGTGATGAGTAAAACCAGAGTGGCTTCTCCCCGGGAAATATGGTCAAGAGCCAACCAAGTGACTGAAAACAGCTGGAAAATGGCTGCTGGAAATGTGGCAGATCACCATGGTCTAGCAATGAGTGCAGGGGACCATCTGCACACTCATGCAGTCTTGCAAACTGCACGCTCTGGCCTGACTGAACTGCTGGCTGGGAGAGGAGAGCCCTTAATGCATTTCTCTTTCCCATTCCAGCTGGAAACCAGCACAGCTTCTCCCTTCTTGCACTAAGTTTATCCCTCCAGCTGCAGCAGGTTGCTTCACCCAGGGCTGAAAGGGATCTCTAGGAACATCTCCTCATCTCCTCTATCCCTGAAAGATGCTCATCTTATCTCTCTGTAACATGCACCAGCAACGGAGAGACTACCACCTCTCTGGGGTGGAGAGCTAGAAGGAAATCCTCTTCACAGCAGCAAACCCAAGGTGGTCTTGGCATCATGCAGGGACCCTCAAGCATCATGCCATCCAAGCGCACTGAGATGGGTCTCAGCCTTCCTGAGACCGTTTAATGCAATCTGTGCTCGTCTTGCAAGCATAGTCCACGTTCTTTTTTGTTGAACCACCTGCCAGCTGCTGCTGACCACCTTGGGCCCTTGAGAAATTTTTTTTAATTTTATTTTCTTTCCCCTGGTTGTTTCTGGCTCAGCTGTCAGAGGTGACTAACTCTTCACACTTTATCCGAGCACTCATTAAAAATCCAGAGCAATAAAAAGCAATTTCTTCACGTCTCCCTCTCTGTAAAGCTGGATTTCAAAGCAAGAGGGCTGGCCTGAGACTTAGTGGGAATATTCATAAAGACACTCAGTGAAAAGAGATCTCCAGAGCATGGAAACCTTGTACCATTCTGGGTCATAGGGCATCAGGTTTTATCAACAGTGGGTGAAGGTCTAGGCAGAAAAGAAAGGCGGATCCTACTTGCAACACGTAGCAAAGCCTACAGCCACCGCATGTAACTTCGTGACAACAAAACGCTCTACCCAAGGTCTTTGCTTGACTCCTACTCCTGCCTGAGGTCCTGCTGTTTTTTCATTCCTCTTCTTTCTCTGAAATCTCGGCTGCGAGGATTTCTTCATCCTCTTGTGCTGTGGGAATCACACGAATGGTGAGTAAACTATCAGAAGATTTTGAGAATATTTCTCCTCCCAGGTGGGTGTGTACTTTGTGGGAGGTGACAGGTGATTTCTGGTGCACCGGTGATTTAGGTGGGATTGGACTGAAGCTGGAATCCTGCAATCCGAGAAAAAAAGGTGAAATCAATTTTAGGAGTCCTTTGTCCGTTAATCCCAGTCACAGTATCTACACTGTGCAAAGCCAGGTGGGTGTTTTGTGGTTTCATTGCACTGGACCTCATCAGTATGCCAGCTACCTACCAAAGACAACTTGTTTGATGAGGCAGATGGATTATACCCTGCACAACTTGAGAGAAGTCCATAGTACAATGGAGCTTTCTCATACCTCCTGCGCTATCTCCTGTTTTGCTCCTGAAACATATGTAGGGGTTGATCTTGGCAGAAGCTTGGCAGAGGTAGTGTTGTGAGGGAGCAGCCTCAGACTGCCCTGACCCAAAAATTCTTTTAGAGTGGAGCCTCAGAGACCTCACCTACGGACATGCCGTAGAGAGAGGTGTCCTTCTAATGGGATCTTGCTAACCCCATTAGCAGGATGAACGCCTTATCCATGCACCCTCCAGTGATGGGTCTCGTTGCCACTAACAGATACCAGATGAAGCATGCAGTACCACTCGTCCTCACTGCCTTTAACTGGTTATTAACTAGTACTGCACACTGCATTGTGGAAAGACTCATTGTGCTTTTGTGAAGGACTGCAGAAATGCAATTATGCTTTGTCACCCTGGCTATTTACCCAGCCTCAAGGCCACCACATGCTCCCTATCAGCTGGTCTTTCACCTCCCTTTTCATGTCCAGATGTGATAGTCTGCACAACTCCATGCTGGGAAGAGTAACAACAAGGTCTGTGTCTTTTTTTAGCAGTTCAGCAGAGATATTAGGAAGGAAAAAAAAAAACCAAAACAAACAAACAGAGCCACTTTCTTTTTCATTTGCTCTCGATAAAAAAAAAATGAGTACTTCATTGCAGCTCACGCAGAGCTGACAGGATGGCATGCCTGTTGTCGGGGACCTCTGTCACAACCACACCATGAAAGCTTTGCAAACATTGACTGGGCTGTGGCTGCTGGATGCCAGCATCCCCCTCCATCCCATCAGCACATCGATTAATTACAAGTTGCTCTGTCTATGAGGCATGGAAGAGATGTTCATCTCTGCCTATAACCCAGCTAGAAACTAGACTTGGGTTTAGCGTACTTGAGCCAAAAAAAAATAATATTCCCCCTTTACATTGCAAAACAAACCCCTGTGGGACAATGACATTGTGTCAAGGCCATGTGTAAGATGCTGGACGACCTTTCCCCATCTACCCATAGACTCCAGTGACCCAAGGTCACTCCTTTAAGCTACTTAAGCGTCAACAAAGCAAAAGCCTAATTGCCATCCTCCATGCACTGACCTGCATCACCTTTAGCTCCTTCAGCCTCCACCGGAGTTGGGCTAGTGGCCCCTCACCCCTCATCCTCCCCATGGCAGCCAGGGCAGCCTGGAAGAGCTTTGGGGTATCAGTTTTTGGGGGGATGATCAGGGCATCTCCAGGGGCTCTTTTCTCATCATTGGGTTTATTGTTGTTTTTCAGCATTTTCCTACAGGAAGGAAAAGGAGTCAGTTTGGAGAGATGTTATATTAGATGGATTTTATAACGTAGGAAAATCAGACTTTAAAAGGACAGGGATGATTTACACCTTAGGAATGACAGAATAACATATCTAAGTAATGCTAAAAACTAAAGAGAGTATTTTAGTAGATTTTTTAAATGACTGCATTTTGGCCACGTCTGCTTCTAGTTTGCACTGCTTTTTTTGGTGAAGCTGTGCAGAAGGGCCAGGCTGGCTCTGGGCATCCCCATCCTCCCCAGCCGCAGTGAGGGACAGGAGTCCTCTGCCAAAGTGTGGCAGCTCCAGCCCAGCTCTGCTCCCAGTATGCCACCAATCTCCCAGGGCTTTGCAAAGAAAGAAACCCCCTTCTTCCTCTGAAACCCATCCTCTGCTGTTTTTTTAAAAGTCCAAAGGCTAGAAAGCAGCAGCCCAACACGCACTTAGCCTTTTTACGCAGCAGTTTCTGAGATTCTGGATAATGCACCAAAATCTCATTCAAGTCCTTCTTATCCAAAATGAAGAGGTTAGCGAAGCCATGAGCTACAACATTTGCTGTTCGTCGATTCCCCCCTCCTGCTGCCAGCAAGCTGAGAGACACAATAAAACATTAATGCAGATATTGTTGGGTTCAGCACAACACTTGTAATTTAAAATCTCCCTTTTCCCATTGTGTTCCCTGATCTCTCGCTTTCCGAGGACTCGCAGCTTAATTTTCACTCCAAATTAAATTTTCCAAGCCCCATTTTTAAAGAATGTGGGGAAATGTTTGTATGGCACACGATACACATATATATTTTTTAAAAAATACTCGTCTGTTTGAAGGTTTAAATATTGCATTTAATGGTAGTCTATAGTCTGCCTGGCTGTGGGGATGCAAACTCTATCTGTGCTATGAATTGGTACAGGACTTTACATGCCCATGAAATGGGCAGATTAATGGTTGTGGGACTGTTTTAGTGAAACATCTTTTCTTACTCATTTTCCCATCTCTCATAACCTCTGCTCACTATCACTAACTCCCCAGGCAGAAAACAGCACAATGACAAAAGCGGTTAAAAAGCTCCAAGAAAAATGCTGTAATTTGGGTAGCAGACACCGCTCAGTGTTCACGGCTTTCAACCACAAATATTAATAAGGGTATTTCTGATCTCCCCACCTCCCACCCACAGGCCATCAGCTGTTTTCCTGGCTGCTCACCTTATTTCTCCAAACACGGATCCGGCTTTCAGAGTCACCAGCACTGTTTTGCCATCAGGTCCCCCCAGCACCTGCACTTGTCCTGCTTGAATAATGTACATCTCGCGGCCAATTTCTCCCTGCAGTGAAGATGTGTGCTGTGGGGGGTGCTCAGAAACAGGGAGACCTTATGGATGCACAAACCTGCATCTTGTTGGAAACACAACCATACTGCCCTCTCCAAGATCTCAAAACACTTTGTCCTGACAGTGCTCACTCCTGAACATCTTCATCTAAGCATCCCCCAGTCTCCTCCAGTTTGGCAGGCAGCTCTCCTGCTGTTTGTGGCTGTAGCAAAAGAAGTCAGTCTCTGCACAAG
The DNA here is from genome assembly GCA_013400555.1 of Jacana jacana. Lineage (NCBI taxonomy): Eukaryota > Metazoa > Chordata > Aves > Charadriiformes > Jacanidae > Jacana > Jacana jacana. The sequence continues at coordinate 178,401 of VZTM01015701.1, read as the reverse complement.
ACCTGCAGCAAGCCAGTGTGCTCTGAATTTTCAGTTTGCTCTTAACTCCCTCCCTGTGAAGTGCCTGAATGACAGAGTGATGAGCCAGGCCTGGTTTTCCCTGCTCTGCATTGCTTCTAGTGCCCTGCACAACCTGGCCATGACACAGGGGATGAGAAGACACTTGAGCATCTCATTACCTTCTTACACACGTAGTCATTAGGCAGGTAGACCACAGATCTGAGCCTCTTCAACATGTCAAAGATCATCTGCCTGTCGCAGCCCTGAGCCAAAAGAGAGGCAATAGGGCCATTAAGACAAATACATGGCAGATTGGCAGGTTCCACTGGCTAGGCCCCGCATTGCAGAGAGTACCTGGAAAAGGGCCACTTTGCTCACGATGTTGTAGTTCACATCGATGGCAATGTCCAGCCTCATCTTGTCCGGCAGCTGCACCAGCAACTCTGACTCATCTGTGAGACGAAGCAGAAAACTGTTTCCAGCACATGATCCAATAATACGTTCTTGGTGGCCCAGTGGGAAAGCATCCTGCTTTCTGGTGGCAGAGGGCAGGAGCCAGCTCACCCTAAGAAGGGTCTCCTCCATCCTCTGCCCATGCAGCAACCTACAGCTCTAACGCCCATGAGTGATGAAAAGAAAAGCTGCCCTTCATTTTACCCCTGCCCTAACAGCTCTCAGAGATGGACCAAGTGAGCCCAAGCCAGCATTTCTCTTAGCCAGGAGAGCAGGCATGGAGGTCCCACCTGATGAGTTACTGGTAGGGTGAGCTGTTGTACGGTCTGGCTAGTAATAGTCAGGGACCAGTGGGTGGGATGCTGGGGTCAGTGTGCTGCAAGTGATGCCAGGCCACCAAGGTGCTGCAACTTGGTGGCAGCCTATAAACTCTATAAATGTGCAAACAGCCCATATAGTGATGAGTAAAATAAGCCACACACCCCCAACATTGCCACCGTCCTCCCCCCTCCCTCCGTTTGTCCCATTTGACAGTAACATATCTACTCCGCAAAGCAACCATAGTAAAACACGAGGTGCAAGTGAGGTGCAAGCAGTTGGCTCTCACCTAGCATGCCTTGCGAATGCCACGTGTACTCATACCATGTTTTCACCCGGTTCTGAACAGTTTTGGGAATTTTGTAGAAGTTCATGTATTTAATGGTACTGTCCATGCAGCTCCGATAGTAAGTTTGCCCTGCTGTCGCTGCGCCAACAACATCTCTCATCTGAATGGGAGGAAGGGGTGGAAGACATGTTTTAATTGCTGTCACTTGTCTACCATGGAGGAGACATGGGGAAAAGAAACGTGTACATACAAAGCTGTGGACAAACCGCACCAAAACCTTACCTACCTCAGGCTGGGAACCCTATGTGACTCCCCCTCACCTGCCCTATCATGACAGAGAAAGCGAAGACACCCGTGAAATAGTTCAGCAGCTGGAAGATGATCTCAAACAGCGTCTTAGGGTCTGGCAGGCCCCCAATGGTGATGAGAGTTTTGACTGCCCAGTAGTAGCAGCGGATGTAGCTGGGAGGAAAAGAGGAGACAGCTTTGAAGGCTTCTGGCATAAAGGCATGTTTCACGCCTTGATGCCAATCTCTCATCCTCTGGCCATGGCAAGCCAGAGCCTGCTGAGAGTAATAATGGGAAAAAGTAAGGGGCTGCAGCCTCCCCAGCACACCTGCACTCCCCAGCATCACCTTCTGGAGATGCTATAGGGTGACATAGGGACCCCCCTAGAAATTTCCACACACCTCAGCTGCTCTAGCTACTCTCATTTGCTTTCAGCCCCCACCTCTATAACCTAGCAATATATTTTCAGAGTAATTTACGCTTTTACAAGCAATCAGGGAGAAAAAGGGTTTGTCAGCAAATTGGTGGAATAAGACTCAAGAGATGTCAAGCATATTCTTGATACACTGCTCTTGGTCACTCCCTTGGATGTTATAGTTACACCTGCAGATGGATACAGATATTCATATCACACAAAAAAACTATGTAGCAGCAACATTAACATGGGAAGCTGGAAGGCAAAGGGAAGGCAAGACCTGTACTTGCTATGGCTTCCTAGGTGACAGTCACTTATCCCCACGCTAAGTCTTTAATGCACTTAACCATCCTTTTTTTTTTTTTTTTGCAGGAAACTAATTTATTACATAGGGCTAAATTAATCACCTATTACTTAGTGTTTTATTTTGATTATGTTGTACAACTCGCAGTTGTAGGCATTTGCCTACAACAGTTGTAGGCAGCGTTCCATTCACAAGCCAAGTGCTCCCCCTGCGGCATTCATCATAATGAGCATTTACCAGTGAAATTCCTCCTCGATGAGACCAGACGGCCACTGTCCCTGTCTCATACACTGGGAATGACGCTAGACTGACTGGAGGAGCCTGACACGTGACACCTAGGACACAGGCAGCTTCAAGCCTCGATCCTTACCTGGCAGCAGGTCAACACCAACAGAAACAGGGCTCACACTACCATCCTGCTCAGCCAGGGAGAGTTTCCTTGTTTCCTAGCATCAGGATCCCAGTTTTTCAACCTCTTTGACCGGCCATTGCATTCCTCCTCCGCCCAGCTACAGCCTCTTTGCCTTGCAGCACTGTTTATTACCGCACATCCCATCCATCCTGTCCCTGTCATTCTCCCTGACTCCACCTCTTCTCCTGGCATCCCAATCCTTTGCTTCAGGAGGTTTTATGAACCCAGCTACATTCTAACACCTCCCTTCTTGCTGCCACTCGTCATAGCAAACTGTGCTATGTGAGGATCCAAGCCCTGACTTGTACCTGTTTCCTTCCCCATCGTAGACCCAGGTGGTAGAGCCCAGTCCCTCATAGGCTGATGCCCAGTAGTAGAGGCAGGAGTTCACATGCAAGCTGTACAGTAAATAGGCAGTGGTCCGAATCACTCTGAAAAAAGAAAACACCAGAGAGAGCAGGAGGGGAGATGTTTGCTGGGAGAAATATATCAGATTATCCCTGGCATCACAAGGACCTTCAAAATGATGAGCTGAGTATGGACAGTACAGCTCCTGCCAATGCAGGAACCACAGAGCACCCAAATGTGCGGCCCCACTACTCGCCCCCTCTGCAGCCCTGCAGCTCCAGAAGTGACAGAAAAAGTAGCTTATCTACTGGTGGCTCCTCTTCATCACCAAGACTCCTGTCCCCTCTGGGTCAGGGAAAGGTGATCCTACCCACACAGACTCCATGATCCCCATATCCTGCCTGCATCAGCCAACACAAGCATCAGTTAACAGCCACATCAGCCAATCTGGGGAAAGGGTGAAGATAGATCAGAAACTCAGAATGGGCACATACCAAAGTGAACCTTATTCTCCTGCCTCAAGTAGCAACTCCATGCTCCCACCCTCCCTCCATCCCTCCCTTTCCCTCACCTGTAGATGTAAGCCTTGCTCAGGATAGCCTCCAGACGGTTGTTGAACTCGAAGAAGGCCATGTACTGGGAGGAGAAGGAAAGCAGCATGCTCCAGCTTCTTGCAGCCCCCGCTGCAAGAACCCATTCCCACTCCATTGCCCTCCTACAGCCCCTCCAAAACATAAACTGCCACATTTGGCCCTATCTATAGGTGCCCTTCTAATAAAATGTGAGTCGGTTTTAGGATTTAAATGAAGTCTTTCACCAGCAGTCCTGAAAAACCTTCAGGACAAGACTTCCCATTAATTTTAGAATCCTCTTGTCACCATTGATGAGTCTGGCAAGCTGTAGTTTACCCCAGCCAGTGTGGGACTACGTCATATCCATTGCAAGTGGTGTTCTGCCTGGTTTTATAAGGACTGGCTCACCTTCAGACAACGAGGAAAGCGCAGGAGCGGGTTGACACCGACTCTGAAGTAGAAGAAATCCAGGGGCAGGAGGCACACAACATCCATCTGAAATAGGTACAAAGAGAGAAAACACTGTGGCACATGCAGGGTGGTGGGGTGGAGCTGCACACCATTGGTTAGATTAAAGATTCAGATTAACAAATAAAGACTTGTCAAACCTTAAAGCGCTGTGATCGCAGGTAGTTCTCTTTCATGGCCTTCTTATCAGTCTAGTTGTGAACAGAAGAGGGGAGAGATGAAGACTGATCATTGCTTGCAGAAAAGAAAGTCATGGCCAACATGGTCATAGAATCATAGAATCATTCAGTTTGGAAATGACCCTTGGGATCATCAAGTCCAACCATTAGCCCCACTCTACAAAGTTCTCCCCTACACCATATCCCTCAACACCACATCTAATCTACTCTTAAACACAATAGGGATGGTGACTCCACCACCTCGCTGGGAAACCCGTTCCAGTGACTGAACACTCTTTCCATTAATTTTTTCCTAATGTCAAGCCTAACCCTACCCTGTTGGAGCTTGCAGCCATTTCCTTTTGTTCTATCACTAATTACCAGCGAGAACAGACCAGCACCAACCTCTCTACAATGCCCTTTCAAGCAGTTGTAGAGAGTGATGAGGTCCCCCTCAGCCTCCTCTTCCTCAAACTAAACAGTCCCAGCTCCTTCAATTGTTCCTCATAAGATTTAGTCTCCAGGACTTTCACCAGCTTTGTTGCCCTCCTCTGCACTCACTCCAGCACCTCAATATCTCTCTTGTGTTGAGGTGCCCAGAACCGGACACAATACTCAAGGTGTGGCCTCACCAGTGGAGTACAAAGGGACAATCACCTCCCTACTTCTGCTGGTCACACTATTTCTTATACAAGCCTGGATGCCATTGGCCTTCTTGGCCACCTGGGCACACTGCTGGCTCATGTTCAGTCCCTTGTCTACCAGCACCCCAGGTCCTTTTCTGCCAGGTAGCTCTCCAGCCACACTCCCCCAGCCTGTCTCATCATGCCTGGCTGTCCTCTTCTGCACCACAACAGGGAAGATGCTCCCTTTTCTCCTGTGAAGGAGAGCAGAACAAAAATGTCTTCTGCCAGACTACCTGGCCACATGCCATCTTTCCATCCTATCTCAGGACATTTTGTGCTCACTTTGCATCCTGGAGAGAACACATCACAGTGCTAGCATCACAAAACTCAGAGTTTGCAGGAGAAACTTCCTTGTCTGAGCATTTGCATGAGCCATGGGAAGGCTCTACCCTTCAGGTTTTATTTTTCACAACTTATTTAATTGGTAAGGAAACAAAATCAAGCGCTTTCACTTATCTCAAGCATTCAGATTGCACTCGCATTTGTTGTATCACTAATGCTTTCTGTGCATTAAACCCAGTTTATTATGTCATCTGCTCTCAATTAGCAGTGTGTGGCCATGCTGGGGCCAGTCCTCATTCACCCCACTACACTGCTGGCAGCACTGTCCAACAGAGCAGCACCTTCCTACCCAGGAATGGGGCTGCCACAGCCTACATATTTTCTAGACAGGCTGGTATTGACTTTAGGGGAAAAATACATGTTTGGTGGACAAAAAGACTTATCCGCTACATAGCAGGAGAGATGACTGCAGTCCTCCAAGAGTGGACGCAACCCTGATGGCTATAGCCATGGTGGGAGAGCTCAATTCAGAGACTGGTGCACAGTACCATACATGTCACTTCAGGTGATGAGCATGGGAGGTCCCTGCAGCTACTCCCCAGTGGTGGGATGTGTGTGCTGCCACTCACTATTATATCTCCCCCCTGGACAAACTGCAGCCGGGTCTGAAAGACAAGTATGTCCAGCAGATAGATGAGATCACAGAGGTAGTCCACAACCAGCCAGCAATGGATGTTTGATGGTGTCTGGTACGGGAAAGCCCAGCGGACGGGGATCAACCAGCAGTTCCAGTTCCAGGCCATGACAACGAAGAACAGCCAGAGTACATACATCAGATCTGCACACAGGGAAACGCATAACAATTAGGCAGGCACATGTCCCTTGTCCTCATGAATCCACTACGCAAAGGGGTTTTCATTCCCTGCCCTCCTCTGCATGCAAGGAAGAAACCTGCAGGAGGTCTCTTATCAACAGCACTTAATTGCAAGTGAGCCGGGCTCTAGATGTAAAGTGAATACCACAACTTGCAGAGCACATTGCTTTTTATCAGAAACCCTCTTCTAACTTTGCTGGTTCAACTAGGTTTGCTTTTGCTTTACTCCCATGATACCAAAGTTCTTTCTTGGCTATATTCATCTTGTGGCTGTGCTGAGCCAAGGGCTGGCTGCTTGAGTTTGTGGCCTCTGAAAAGGCTGGGAAACAGCAAAAACTAAGGAGGGAGCTAGGTTCCTATGGGGTGTCCCCAGGACAGGGGATTATTATTTTGTGATATTATTTTTATTTGGAGTGTTCACACCACAAAGACAGTGTTCACCCCCTAAAAAGTCTGAAAAGCAGAAGGAGGCTGCCTCTTCCCTGAATGCTCATGCTCCTGATACCCACAGCCATCAGGAAGTATTTCAGCAATCCTCTGCCTTGCAGGGGAATTTAAAACTCTGGGGTTTAGTAGGGAGGTAGGTGTAAGTTAAATTGCTCCTTGCTTAATTGTCCTCCCTTCTCTACAAGGTCTCACCTTCTATACCTCCTCCCTTGCTCACCCCCTCTCCCTCCCAGCTTCCCCAAGCTTGACTCTGCTCCATCACTCACTGGTAAGTGGATCAATGCTGCTGGGGAACCGGTAGTTTTTCAGACGGTACAGCCAGGGCTGGTACTTCAAAGTGCAGCACAGCATCTCACAGTAGTGCTCATCCCCCGCCAGCTTGTCCCCCTCTGGCTCCCGTCCTGGGGGGGGCACAGGTGCTGCTACAGGTGCCGGCCTAGCAGGGGCTGGGAGAGACCACACAGTTGTTTTAAAAGGACAGAAAATGTCACTGAAATTTGTTTTAAGGTCTTTAAGATATTAATGATATTGTCTCCCTGAAAACACTGCATGTGTGTGGACTCATCAGTAAAAAACTCCCAGCCCCGCTTGAACTCACATGCCGTAGGGCTCTCATCGTCTGAGGTGACATCAGGATCAGTCAGCTTCTCCTTCACCTTCTCAGTCCTCTCTTTGAAGAGCTTCACCAGCTCCTGGAGACGGTTGTTGATGATGGCACTGCTCAGGCTTGTGGCTGAACCAATGCGCTCGGGCAGACTGCAAGGAGAACATCAGGCTTTTCATGAAGGTAGGCAAGCCCAAGGCCAGGTTCTTGACCCTCTTTTCATTTACAAGATCCCGTATTAGGATTTACCATTTATTTGGTTATTGTGTAATCAGAACAGCACAAATTATGGTGGTTTCAGTAAAATACGATCAAGCAGCACTAGCCTCAGCCTCATCCTTGTCCTGGGGCATGAGCTAACCTCTGAGGGACTTGGGAAGCACCAAGATACCAAGTTGGATTTTACGTGCTTAAGCGACGAAGATTTTTAGAAGAACTATGGGGTGAAAATGTGCGCCAAGCCTCTGAATTTATGAACGATGTTATCTCTTTTCAGCCTCTTTATTAAAACTAGTTTGGATTCAGACCAGTATGCTTTACCAGCATGATTGAGAACACCACTAGTAGGGAGGACAGAAACAAGCTCATTTGCCATAGATCCAGGCTGGTTGGTTGTGATAATTGGCATAATGATTTCTGCCCAGGAAGGCGGCAAAACTCTGCACCACGTGGAGGTGCGGTACCTCCTCAAGACTCTGCTTCCCAAGGAGCTCCCTCCAAGGCTGGATCCTGGGACTGCAGGGAAGCCAGGACCGGAGGTGTATGATGCACAGCTTGTGCTCACTTTCTACACGGAACAAAAAGTTAATTTATCTGCAATAAGTAAAAAAAGGTGTCCCCATGAACCTATAGCATATGTAGATCAAAGGTGTGTCTCCTCTGTGCTTTAACCTATTGTTAAGGACAATATTTCTGCCTGGATACCGGAAAAACCAAGAGAGTAGTTTCTGCTCCAGAGAGCATCATGATTGTTACTTTTGGGGGGCGGTGATTTACTTCTTGCACGGCGCTAGACCTACTGTGGGCATGGGTCCCTCTCCTTTAGGCATTTGAGCACTATGAGGATCTTTGCTGTTTCCTCCCAAGCCTTGGAATCCAGTCCCCTGGGAGCTCAGCTATCTGGAGCCCCTCGATCTCACCACACACCTTTCCTTCTGCTCATTGTTCCAGCCCAGTAGTGCTTGGGTCGGGCACTGGCTCACCAGTCTCTCATCCAGACCATCCTTTGGGGCCGGCAGCTTTCTCCTGTGGGCAAAAACACAGCAACCATGCTTGACTTGTCCCCCATCCTCAACCAGCTCCTCTTTCTCTTTCTTTCTTTCTTTCCTTCCTTCCTTTCCTTTCTTTCCTTTCTTTCCTTTCTTTCCTTCCTTTCCCCTGTGCCAAAGAGTGCTGGTGGCGCTCTTTGGCACAGGGGGGATTCTGGGACACCTTCCTTACATGAAGGCAAGGAATGTGGCAGAAAAAGATCTGCATATGAAGATGTCAGTCACAGCAAAATCTGGTTTGCAAAAATCTGGTTTTACTCTGCACTGACGTCCAGAGTAAAAACTTTTGCTGGACTCTGGGCTCTAAAGACACCCAAGATGTGCTATGATCAATGACGTGGGTGTTAATCTGAAATGATGTCCATTTTCTACATCACCTGAAGGCATAAGAGAAAACGCAGAACTTTGACCCTGATTCAAACTGAGCTGTTGTGCCTGCTGCTGAGACTAGAAAACATGGACATTTCTGTTTCAGAAAAATAGTCTATCCTGTTCACTAACTTGAGAGAGAAAACATGTCCTGAGCAGCAACTACCAAAGCTGTTTTTCCAGGCTGATCCAAAGTGCCATGCAGCTGAGGGTGAGCCTCAAATCCTCTCAAGCGATGAGCTTGTTGCCACAGGACAATTTTCATCACTGGGCTAACAGTAAAAGGCAGTGAGATTCAGCAGGTTTCAAATAACTGGCCTCTTAGCGCTGGTAATATTTGCACTGCAGGTATTTCATTCACTCCGTAGGCTGTACTTTCCCAGTTTAAAAAGCTGTTCAACGGACTGTATTATGAACAGTTTTGTGATTTTATTTTCAAGTGTTAAAGTCAGGAGTTTGCTTACTAAAATATCCAAAATATTAAGTGAGGGTGAATATAACATCTGGTTTTCAGCACGGGGGAAAAAAAAAAAAAAGACCTTGCAGATCCTCTGCACGAATGATCCTCAAAAAAACCCAACAAAAAAAAAACCCCATCGCCTTCCTCTAGCCTCAGTTTTTAAACTCAGTTTAATCCTACCCACTCTGAGGATCCTTGATCCGATTGTGCAAAGTCCAGGGGTATATGCTGCAAAATGCAAAAATTTGCATTCTCGCAAAATGCAAGCCCATACGCAGTACACAGACTCTCCAGGCTCTGAATTTGGGAGCATAGATGCATGTGAAGATGAACGTGACCTGAACAGCGCCTGGGCCAGGAAGACACACAATTAAGACTGTCCTCAGCCCCCCAGATTTACAAAATTTAACCTTTTAATTAAAAAAAGCAAACAAGAGGCAAGGCTTTTTCCATCTCCCCTGCCTTGCATGGGGTGAAACCCACCACACATGCATCATCCTGACTCATTGTCCAAAGCTCCCAGAAAGAGGTTGCTCCATATAGTTGTATAAATTTTCCTGTACCAGTACTGCCAGGAGGGTGAGACTCCGGGAGCTGGGTACTGGGGAGGGCAGAGCCATACCTGGGGGATGCCAGTGCCATGCCGGGCACCACCAGCATGTTGGAAGCATCAGTGGTGGGCATTGCTAAGTGGGTACTGTTGCTCTCCACAGCATCGCCTCTGCTGTCCACATCCTTGATGTCCACAGTTGGATAATTGCCTGGCCCATGGAGAAGGACAATAATTGCAGTGAGACGCGTGCAGCCAGGATGAATCCCCCATGCCCATTGTCTCTGCAAAGCTGCCCCCAAAACCCTGCAGGGTGCTGGAAGGATTCCCTTTTTCCCTAGATGACCTGGTCACCCAACATTCTCCTAACTGTTTGGATCTTTCTTTTTTTTTCCCCCAGTTTTTAGCACTGTGAGAAGCACCACCTGCTTTCCTTCTCCTTTCCCAGCTTGAAGTGATCGCAGCTACTCCTTGGGTGCATTGGAAAATGTTGGAAATGAGGATTATCAGTTGCAGATGTTACTCAGCAATCCAGGATTTCCAGCTGCAAACCTGCCTCGCAGGGCCTAGAAGAATGCCTCCTGAGGCTTCTGAGAGTAGAAATATGGATAGCGCAAGCTCCAAATTACACAAGCTTTTTCTTTTCATGCAGAAAAAGTCACCATTTAACGAACGATTAACAGCCTCTCTGTATTGCAAAGAGTAAAGTTTAGGAGCTGGAAAGTTGGATGTGTATAGTGGGTAAGGAGAGATGCCCACTGCCCAAGGGAGAAATGACACTGGGGATTATCTTGGCTGGACACCGCAACCAGCTGACGTGTCCTTTTTGTTGGCCATACAAGATACAAAGAATTCCTTCAGGATTTCTTCTAAGGGAGGTTTTCACACATCTGAAAGACCCTGTACATCCCTTCCATGCTAACGTAGGACACATGAGTCAGAGCGTGGCTCAATCAGGTCACCAAAGAAAAGACCATTTTGGGTGGCAAACTTAAAAACCCATTGCGTGTAAGAAAAAGCAGCAGAATTTGTCTCATTAGAAACAGAGCAAAGCAAAGCTACAGAAACATAATCTGTGCTTTTGGGTTAAAAGGCATAAAACCGTGAACAGCAAATCTCCACCTTACCATCCCCTTAGTGTGAATGTGTTGCAGAAATGCTCTAAGGAGAAAACTGCATGTGCACTGTAACCCCCTTGCCGGCAGCTTCTTTGGGAGAGTTTTTGGACAAGCAGGTCAAAACATCTAGCTTGTCATTTGCAAGTACTGCCAAACACTCTGTAGGTATTAGCTAGAAAAGCACAAAGTGATGAAGCAAGAGCAGAAAAAATAATGAATTTTGTTCGCCATCCTCTGTGCTGCAACATGAAGTTCCTTTCCTTTCTTTCAAAAAAAACAAAACAAAAACAAACAAACAAAAAAAAAACCAAAACAAAAATCAATTACTCAAGGAATAACTCCTTGCCCCCCCTCAAGCTACACATGCTAATTGTCACAGCCAATATCTCCAGTACCTAGGGAGGATTGCTCCTCATTGCAATAACTGGGGTTGACAACTCCAGCCTTTGACTTGCTGGTGACAAGGACGGGGATGTGGGAGGCAGCGGTGGCTCGGTAGCTGGGAACATTGGGGAGCTGCTCTAGAGTGCCACAGCCCAGAGGGGCAGTGTTCCCACCATTGGGCAGCTTCTCATGAACCAGCCAATCTAGCTCAACATCTTGGTTTAGCGTGGACATGCTGCTAGGCACGTAGGTGTTTCAAGCAAAGGACAAGGCATCTGAAGCTGCAATAAAGCACAGAGTGGTTTGAGACAAGGCAACTGTGTCAACACAGAGAAAGGCAGGGCTGCTGAGGGTGTTATTGCTGCCTACCACTCACAGATGCTGGTAGCAGCAGTGGTGAGCATCCTACCGCACGCTTTTCTAGAGTCACTGCAAGATTGGGGTGCTCTGCAGGGCTGCATGAGCAGAGAAACCTGCAGCCTGTACCAGGGGTCAGGTCACGTCATCCCTAGTGCAACTTGCCCAAAATCTGTGGTGTTATCGTAGAACCATAGAATAGTTTTGATAGGAAGGGCATTTAAAGACCACCTAGTCCAACCCACTGCCATGGACAGGGACATCTTCAACTAGACCAGGTTGCTCAAAGTCCTGTCCAACCTGGCCACCACCTCTCTGGGCAGTCTGGACCAAGGTTTCACCACCATTGGCCTAAAAAATTTCTTCCATATAACTAGTCTAAATCTTCCCTCTTTTAGTTTACAGCCATTACCCCTTGTCGTGTAGCAACAATCCCGATGTGCCAGTAACTGCCTTTGCTCAATCAGTCTGCAAACAACCTAAGTTTTATTACTAACCAGTTACCTCCTAAACAGTCATATTAAAATGCACATTATGCCAGTGGTTATTCCCCAATTTGAGAAAAGTTGTAGAGAAAATCCTTTTTATCCCCCCACATTCTTCAGTGGAGGGAGAAACTCTTATTTCACATCAGAGACTGCTTAATCTACAAAGGTCAGTTTAAGGCAACAAAAAGCCCTGACTGCCCAGCAGGCCCACACTGCAGAAATCTCCAGTGCCCATCCCCAGAGAGCAGCAGGAAGGGAGAGGCTGGGCATCTCAGTGCCTGCTTTGGTTCATCTTCATTCGACATTACGTTGTTATATATTATACCTTCAGCATCAGTTTCAGCAGCTTCAGCTGTTGCCTCTTCCACCTTCAAAATCAAAAAAGCCGTTTAAGGAGAAGACCTACTCCACCAGTAAAAGAGTATACTTTGCAGTTTGATTTGGTGCCCTGTATCCTCTAACCATTCCCCAACCTCTCAGCTTCTTGTTCAGTGCCAGCACTTTAGGATGAAAACACCTCTCCTGTGTTGCAGAGTTACTGCTGCTGTCTCATGTTCAGAGATGGAGAGATCTCAGTGGGCAACATTCCCGGTGGTCATCCCTCTCCTTGTTCCTTACCAGGGCACTGCATCCCCCTGGGCAAGCGCTGAGCCTCTGGTGTGCACTGGGCAGCAAGAGCTCACTGCAGATCTGAGCCCAAGCAGGGAGCGATGACGTACCTGTACAAAAGCACCTTCAAGATCACTTATCTCAGCTTCCTCCAGCTGCTCAAACCTGAGGGCCTCCTCTGCAAAGTAGACTTCATCCACACCCTCATCAGTGGTGAGACAAGGCGAACGGAGCATCAGTCTGCATGGTACAGATCAAATAGAGACAAGTGTCCAAGCTCACTTTTGCCCTTTCTGACGGTTGACCATATTGCGGATGGTGTGCATCACATCAACAGGGGACATATCGCATCAATGGGGAGAGCATCATATCAACAGGGACATATCACATCAACTAGATGGGCATCACGTCAAAGGGTGATGCATCACGTGAACAGGGAGAAGAACATGTCAACAGAGGGGCATCAGATAAACAGTGGGGCATCACATCAGCAGGGACAGCATCCCGTCAACAGAAGATATATCATGGCAATGTGGGGGCATCACATGAACAGGAATGAGGTACAGCTCTCCCAGTTTCAGGCAACACTGCTCCTCCAACTACATCACAAGCCCCCCTGACTTGAGGACAACACTGCAGAAATCTCAATTTAATGCAGTAGTGGTGCTGCTTGGGTTAGAAGGGAGTTGGAAAAAATCCTACATGGAAGAGGAGGTGAGAGGTGCATAAATAATGCAGGGCATTACACATGCATAAGCAAAAGTTACCTATACAGAAAGATACATTTCTCCTGCTGTGCATAATAATTTCTCACAGGTATAAAATTTTGCAAATATAAAGCTGAAATCCTAATTTCTAGGCAGGGCTGTTCCACAAGCACTTTGTCCGTGCATGACAGATAATTCTCATTTTTCTTTAACAGCAAGCACAGACTGCAGTTCTATATTCTGACAGAGGGGGGCTCACAAAATATGTTTTACTGGTTTGATATAACTTTACAACTGAAAAATAAATGCCTCATCGTGTTATCTCTTGATTTGCTCTTTCCTGGTGAGAGAAGCAAAGTGAGGACTGGGGATAATGAAAAAAATGTTATGGTAGCAAAATGCATGAAAACTGATAAAAACATATTTCTGCATTCTTGGTAGGTTGTAAGTCAGAAGCCCGGGATACTTTTCCTCTTTAATCTCCATGCCCTAAAAAACTGTTATTTTCCTAAGTATTTTTAAATTTTTAAAATTCTTTTTATTAATTTTCCACCCTCTGTTTGTTTTTTCGTTGTTGTATTTAGGTTTTTTTTGTTTTGTTTTAAACTAGGCTCCCTTCAAATGCAATCACAAGCCTTTTCATCCTAAGCTAAGCAGAAAACCTGTTGCTGTCTCTCTTTTCCTATAAACGGAGAAGTGTATCAAAGGAAGAAACAGCATCTCATTTCCCATACAGCTGAAGTTCTGTAACATAAATATCTGGAACAGATATTTATTAAAAAAACAAATTGTTTTAATACTGTGTTTAATCACTTATTGTCAGCTTCTCCCTGAAAAAAATCTAGCTACTTCAGAAGAATTAACAGAAGATAAAATTTTAGCACTAGGTAACAAATCCCTAAATGTTTCTCTCATAAAATCAGAGCAAACTACTAAACTAAATAGAAAGGTTTTTCTAAGTACAATCTAGACCAAAGTCACCACCTACAACAGCTGATGATAATTCAACTCTTTTCTATATCGGGGGAAAAAAATGTAAAATTCTACCTACTTGTATTAAGTAGCATTTGCAGGTACAACACATAATCCTGGCTGTCAATTCAGCGCTGTAACACTCATAATAATCCCAACTGCTCTGAGTTATTCGCTATGATTTTAAATAACATGGCCCATCTCCAGGGGCTGGTTGCTCCCACGTCCAGATGAATGCACAAACCACGGCTCCTGCTCAACCGACTCGCCGAACCTGGCGGAGGGGCCGGCCAAGGGCTGGGCTGCGGTTGCTACGGGCGGCTGCGATGGAGATGAAGCCTGTGTCTCCAGTAGACACTCGCCTGTCACCAGGTGCCGCGTCAGCAACGAGCCGTGGGAAGAGCCGGTTTGCAAAAGCAGGCTTGTGAAGCTGGCTGGGAGCTCCGCTCTGCCAAGAGGAACTCCCTCCTCCGCTGGTGTTTCAGCCTCTCCAGATTGTAAATGCAGCTCAAACAACTGGTTCACACTCCTTCCTAACACAGCCACAAAGACAATGGCAGCCACTCACCCCACACTATCCTCCTTCTTCTCTTCCTCCTTTTCCTTCTTCTCCTCCTCAGCAGCACTCAGGAAGCACAACCACACCCTGGGGAGGAGAACCTCATTAGATGAAATCGGGAAAGTATGGCTGACCTCACAAAAGGAGTACTGGCTGTCTCCACAGACCCTTTGGCTGGAGGTGCTCTCCCTCTACCACCCCACCCAACATCTGGTTTCACAGCCCATTAGTGTCTGCAGCCCCAAGAAGGTGGGAGGAAGAATAGGTAAAAGTTTGGGAATGCAAACCCAGAATCCTAGAGCCTTTAAATTCCCCTTGCAGCTCAAGGAGAGGATGTGCCTAGTGGTCATTTGCTGCTGTTTCTGACAAAATTGTAGTTGTAAATGAAATCCAACTTGCAGGACAGGCTGTGCTTGCTGCCCACAGCTTCTCAGGCTCATATACTGAAGGGGAAAAAAAAAATCTGAAAAATATTTTTATATCATGTCCAGTGTGTTCTGGCTGAGCAGAAGAGAGCTATGCTGAGCACCTGTGGCTCCGGGCATCGTTTGTGGCCTAGTGTGCTCTTGTAGAGTGCATTCCACCTATGTTGGAGTTGGGTAACATTGTGCTCACCCTCCTCTGCACATCTGCTGGGCACAGGGAGCATTTTGTAGGGCTCCCAAACCTTTTGGGAATGTGCATGGACATCTCTCATTTCTTTGTTGCAATGCAGCCCACTCCCAGCTTTGAACACATTGCCCACCTCTTGGAGGAGCTAATCAGGGAATCTTCTTTCTTTTGGAAGAAGCAGAATAAATTATATAAGGACTACTGTTTCCCAGTGTCATGACAGCTGGATGTGCAGTTGATGGAACCAAGGTTCAAACTCATTTTAGGTCCAAATTCTACTTAGGGGAAGTCTAAGCAGAGTACCCTGCAGGGCATAATGAATCATTGCACTCATGGCTCTGCCACTCAACACCACAGTCTCAACACCAAAAGAAATGTTGATTTTGCTGAAATGTCTTCTGGATCTTATTGTTACCCTTCTCTTTGGTAACAAGCACCTTGGCTTCCCATTGCCAGCTCCACCATCAGTACTGGCAAGGAGAGATACTGAGGGACATGCTCATCCCCTTCCATGGCCACCATGCTGGTGGCCAAAGGGAGAGCTGCCCATCAACAGCATCTTCCTTCTCCTACCTGTTTGTTTCTTCCTGAGGTTCCTCGTCTATGGGGGGAAGTGGATGAGCGTCTGCCACCAGCTCAGCCTCACGACCCCAGGCCATCATATCACATGTGGCTTCATTAATCCAGTCATCATTGTCTTCTTCCAGGACAAGGTTGGTGTCCTTTTCCCCAGGGACAATATGAACTGAAATGGGAACGGGGAAAGGAAGGCAATGAAGTGGGAGTTGTCCGTTCTCAAGAGGCCAGAGGTAGGGTCAGGGCAGATGCAACATTTTAGATGCTTGATGCAGAGGCACTGCCACGTGCTACGACATAAACACTTGCAGCAGGAACAGACCCGTGCAGCCGGGCCCCCTTGAGCTGTGCTGGATGGATGCCTTAGGCTCTTTCAACAGAAGAAAGAAGAAAATTCACCATTTTGCATCAAGTGCATCAAAAGCCCTATGAAAACTATAGCCCTTTGCATACAGATGCCTGTTGGCTTCAGTACACACATAGCAACCTCCATCAGCAGACAATTTGGCCCGTCTCCAGGCCACATTTTGGATCTTCTTGCAAACAGGAGCAGTGGCAGGAAGAGCCCAAAGCCCTTGCCAATCCTGAGCAAAATGCTGCACTGGCACAGCCTGAGGGCCCTGGTTTTGTGGAACAAAAGTCTGCTCCAAACACTGCCCCAGGCATGGTGTAGGAAGTATCCCTCACACTCCACAATCCCCAGCATCACTGACTGGGGCAAAACCGATAGGGGGTTGGTGGGGGGGTTGTCAGACTAGCTGCAAACTGAAAATCATGTGTCTGACCCAGGACCAGCCCTATCCATGACCGAGATGATCCATCCTACCATGTTGGGTACACAGCAGAGAAACAGAGAAGAAAGCGTATCCACATATTGTAAAACTAGTTTATTTTGAGGTCTGCCTGACAACAAAAATTACGTCTGCCATTAAACTAACTGGAAATTCAACTACAGAAAGGCAGGGAACCCACCCATGGTTAGCTCTGTGTTGCATTTACCCTCCCCATGGTGCTCACACTGCCTTTAGAACAGTCCCTGTAGATCTTCATTAATTAAAATGCGGGACAGGAATTAGTGAGACGGCTTTTAAAATATGCCACAACTTTTGAATGAAAATGGGGCAAGTACTAAAACTGTAGCCTGGTACCAGCAGGTTTTTTTTTTATAAACAAAGAGAATGGGACTCAGGGTGGTTGCTTGTCTACCTAGATCACTGTAAGGAGATGCAATGAGGTGGTGAGAAACCTTTCAATATATGAAGATGGCTTATATGTAAAATGGAGAAATATTTTTTTATCAAGGCCTGCAGTGACAAGAAAAGACGCAGTGGTTTTAAAGTGAAGGAAGGTAGATTTCAATAAGGGAGAAATGCATGATGAGGGTGGTGAGGCAATGGAAGAGGTTGTCCAGAGAAGTTGTGCGTGCCCAATCAGTAGAAGTGTTGAAGGTCAGGTTGGACGGGCCATTTGCCAACATGATCTTATGGAAGTTGTCCATGCCCACGGCCGCAGGGTGGACTGGATCATCTTTGAAGGTTCCTCCCAACCCAAACCACAGGGTGTAGGTTCTCTCACCCCATTCAACCCAGTAGGCCAGCTCTGGCTACTGGGATCTCACTACTTGTTTAGTCACACACTTCTGGGCTGGAGGTAGCCCCTGGGATCCCTTCCCTACTAAGATACTCCTGCCACTACCACTAGTGCTGCATCTGAGGAGCTTTGGGAGAGAGCAGCAGCATCTGGCAGTAAGGAGAGTTTGGGCAAAGGCTTTTAACTATTAACTCCTACCTCTTTGCTTAGAGATTAAACCCAGCTGCCTTTGCAGATAGAGATTAACTTCTGCATTTGCTGCTGCAAAGCAGAGCCCTTTCTACTTGCTCAGAGAAAACATTTACTGGAAGAAAAGCAGTAAGAAGCTGATGAAAGTTTAAAGAGGTGTACATTACACCTTGGAGGGCAGAAGCACCTGCGGGCTTCAGCTGCAGGTCTCAGGTGTGCACATTTGGTTGCAGGCAGGGGGATTGAGAGGGCCAGAAGTGCTGGGCGGTTGTAGCTTTCTGTGAGGCTTTCTGCCTCTGAAGTGTCTTGAGTGAGGCTTTTCTAACCTCCTATATAGTTTCCCCCTCATAGACATTATTCTGCAGTAGCTCTGGTTCCTGGAGCCAAGAGACAACCCTAGAACCAGGAACACACAGCCAGACTTGGGTCCTTGCCTTCCCAGTTGGGAAGGAGTTAGACACCATTTGCTGATTCTCCTTTGCTTTTTCTCCCCAGCTGTGCTTTCTCCTCAGATTGGTCTTGTTTGGTTATGGGAAGGACTGGCCTGGTACCGTCTTCGTTTTCCATTTGTTTCAGAGATGCTAAGCCCCTTTGCCCCCTGAAACAAAAGGAGAAGGAAAACATTAATGAGCACACTGGCAGTTTGGTGCCAGGTCAGATCTCTCACTTGACCCAATCTCTCCCTTATTTGGGCAGATTAGATGACCTTTATGGCCTCAAGGCACCAAAGTGACTAGTGATCAGATGACCTCAAGGCACCAAAGTGAGCTGTAACACAGGCCATCCACGCACAAAGTGTGCAATTTCCCTTTACATGCAGGGGCATGCAACAGATTTTGCCTCTTCCCAAGGTCCATGGCAGTGCTCAGGTGTCCAGTTTGTACAAACACATCGAGAAATGCCTTCCTGCAGGATTTCCCACTCCTAGATTTCACCCAACACCTGCTGGCTTGGCAGGAGCAGCCTCCTGGCATGTCCCTGGAGGGATGCACAGACTCTGCAGTGGGTTCCCACTCCCATCGACAGCTCCCATAGCTTGACCAACCACTTCTTCCCAGGGACGGCACTTACACAGGGCTGTGGAATCTTCCCTGCCTAGTCCGATCCATGGAGGCAGCAGTGGCTCCCGGGTGGGTTACCATTTTGCTCAGCTTCCTACAACATGACTGGCATGGGAACCAAGCCCAGCTGCACACAGAGCTGTCTCTTGTCCCCCTCCATGGGCAGACAAGCAGCAATGTGAACCCCGCAAGGTTTCCTACAACCATGCAGACTCACATCCAACATATCTAATCCCAGGATTTTGTTTTCCCAAGGTAATTCCTTAGACATCCCACACCAGGCTTAGCAAACACACTCCAGCTCAGCAGCAAACCTGCCAATGGGGGTGATGAAGGCAGCAGGTTTGAATTCCCTTGTAATTCTTTGATGAAATCCCACCAGCCTGGCAAACATCTGGCACAGCTCGAGGACAGACCTTGATGTCAACTCTAACCTCAAGACCTGGGACACAAGGATGTGGGATGCTACACTCAGAGAACCTTCCAAGGCCTGAGCTTTACCAAGCCTGTGCCACAAACCTGGATCTGCTCCTGCTTCTCAAGTGACAACAGCCTCTCATGGCTTCCTGGGGGATTTCAGGGCCTCCCCAGCTGGCACCCACAGTAGACCAGGCCACCAGCAGCTCCTCATCCCAATAACCACTTTCTGACCTCAGCAAGCTAACCGGCACTGTGAGATGGAGCAACCACTTACTTTCTTCCACAGGACTCCAGGTTGTTGCTGCCACTCCCTACCAGGAGGAAAAGGGAAACATGAGACAATGCCCATTTTCAGTAAACCTAAATGCTCCATTTTCAGTAAGTGTGCCCTTTTTTCCCTAAATAGGCCATGTGATTTCTAAGGCCATGTCAGACAGCTTTGGCTATGGGCATGAGCATCCCAATACACAACACTAAAGGGCAGAAGCACATCAGTGACCTTGCCAAGGGGCAAGGGAAGGAAAGTAGAGTCTGTAAAGCTGCTTCTCCTTAGAGCTAGACTGCACCTGGGTGAGATGTTGGGGCCTGGACATCACCTTGTGCCACACAGAGAAGAAATGGCACAGAAAACACAGGCTATGAGCTCTCTTGCTGCTTAGAGGCCAAATCCCTCTTTTCATCAGCTAAGCAGGTGACAGGGATTTGCTTTCTCAAAGGAGCTGGGTGACAGCACAAACCACAGCAGATCCCAGGACTGATCTGGTGGCATCTGCACAGTAGGTCACACCCTCCCTGCCAAGGATACAGCATTCACATGCCTTTGTCTACCCAGCAGACAGTGTACCTGTGCATCCTGCTTCTCCCTGGTCACCGGCTGTGGCATCACCTTCTCCAGCCCATGAACAAACCAGGCAAACATCCTAGTGACCAGAAACCAGTGTTAGACCTGGCTGACAGAGCCTTGGCTCCCACGTCAGTTGTCCCTCTGGCCACAGTACCCAAGCAGAATTTGCCATTGTGGTTACCTGCTGCTGTCCCTGGCCAGGGACTGAGGGATGAGGGTGGCCACCTGCTCTGGCTGCCTCTCGGCCACTGCCAGGTCCACTGATCCCGGGATGCTCTGAGTGGCTGAAGTGCTGCTTTTTGACTTTGGCTGGGGTTTTGTCGGTTTTGTTCCTGATCAGGTTTATTTGGAAAGAGAAGAGGAATAGGCAATCCAGCAGTCATCTTATAAATTGTTGGGGAAGGAAATCAGATGAGGAAGGTTCACCTCCCACAGAGGGACAGGCCTGGGGTGTCTCCCTGGAAACTTCTCCCCAGGAACCCAGCCTGGGATGAGGCCACAGGTGGGTTGGGGGCAGACATGGTGTAGGGACAGTGCTGGGATGCCAGGACCCTGCATGCCCACCCACCTCAGCAGTTCATACCCTGGGGCATGGAGGTGGAGGGCAGCCCCAATGTTGATGCCTGCCTGCACTCAGGTTCTTGGCAGGCGGCAGAGTGTGCACTCTGAAAGGGCCACTCAGGGAAGGGGGATTGCTCACCTCCTGCCACAGCTTTGCATTTCTGCTCCTTCGGCTCTGGCTGCAGAGGAATAGAGGGATAGAAGAACAGATGTCTGTCTGTTCAGATGGACAGACAGATCGATGGATGGTCTGCAGCCCCACATCACCCTGGGCAAGCATGTCCCCCACCCCAAGGGAACCAAGCTTAGCCCCCACACACCATCTACTGCAGTTTCCCCTCCATTTCATTGACAAAGACCATTAAACCCAGACTCCAGCGGCACTGCTGACACCAGCAGGTCCCAAATGGAGGGTACCCTGGCATGCAGGCAGGTTGGGGGGCACCAGGAGAGCACCCTGAGGTCTCTCTCTCTGCTGAATTCCCCTGAGATTTTTCTCTCCAAGATCCCAGCCAGGGCATGCGAGAGGATGGGAAGCCCACTACACTGTCACCTCTGCCTGGCAAACCCCTGTCTTCTCCAGCTAGGTGGTACTCACCTCTGGTTTTTTTGGCATTTCTGGCTGCGGCACAATCCTCTCAAAGCCCTGCACCAGCCAGCTGAACACACGTGCTCCTGTCCTGTGGGGAGAGCACAGTTAGAAAGCTCATCCTGCACCCCTCCTGCCCTCCTGCATATGCCAGACAGCCTTCTCAAGGACCCACCATTCCTCTGTCACCATATCTGAGCCAGCCTCAGACCTGCAATCATCCAACTCATCCTCCTCAGGATCAAAGGGAGTGATCTCTGCAAGGAGAGCCATGCTGTGGGACTGGGGGAGAGCCGGGACCTGCACTGTTGGGAACTCCTGGTTCCCCCATCAGCTGGCTTAAGGGGACAATAGCACCAGCATCACTGATGGGGGATGTGGGATGCAGGAGTCCCAGAAAGGCCCCTGGCTCTCCTTACCCAGAACATCCTCTTCCTCATCCTTGAGGATCTGGACTTCTGTCTGAAAAACAAAACAGATTGTAACTTGCCTGACAGCCCATGGGGGCTCATCCCTCTGGCAGGGAGGGAAACCTGCCCTTTCCCAAGGGATGGATGAAGGCAGAAGCCCACACAAGGCAGGTTCAACACTACCAGTTAGCACTAGGAGAGTGACAGGAAGAAAAAGATAAGAAAAAAGAAACGGTAAAAAGAGTTCGAAGCCCAAATATGCCAGACCATTGCCCAGATCCATCACCTACCTGATCAGGAACATCGACGCTTGTACTGAAGCTCTTCCCGAGTGCCTGCAGTGTCCCTGGGGCTGGAACTGGCTGGGGAATCACCTTCTCCAGACCCTGATAGAGCCAGGAGAGCACATTGCTCCCCATGCTGCCAAGGAAAGGCATGAGTCAGGCTGGGACGCGCCCCATCCCGGGCATCCAGTCCCCAGCTGAAAGCAAAATGCCAAGTAAACCACGTAGCGCACCAAAAGGTGCAAATGCAATACCTCTCCAACACAGAGCCTGGGTCCTCGGGGACCACAAATCCCACCTTCTTTTCCATTTCTTCAATGGCAGCAGGAGAAAAAAAAAAGCTTTCATGAATGCTCTGCCAGTCCCTCATTGCGCTCGGCAGGACAGGACCTGCCCTGGGCATGAGGGGACTGGCTGGCAAAGGAGTGCTGATCTGCAGTGGGTGTCAGTGCATCCACCCTGCCATGGGGGCTTACCCTCAGTGTGCACGTTGTCACCAGCATCCCCAGGGCCACTGGCCTTTCCCATCATTGCCTTCAGGGTAAAAGGCAGAAGGTGTCAGAGCATGAGGTGCAGAGGACAGTATAGTATCCCCCATTCAAAGGCAGCTGCAAACCCCAGGGACCACTTATCCTTCCTGCTGCCTCCCAGCAGCTCAGAGAGGGGATGCATCCTAGTCCCTATCCCTCCCAGAGATGGTGTGGAGCATTTCTGGGTGCTACAGTGCTGGGGGCTGGACACAGAGGCACCAGGCGTTTCTCCACTGAGCTCACAGGACCCCAGTACCCAGCAAACTGGCACCCCTCTCACCTTAGGTGGTTCCAGGTCTCTCACTGGGCCCGGGGGTGTCTCCCCTGTCATATGGGGCACTGGGGGCTGGGGAACCACCTGCTCGATCCAGCCCAGCATTCCTCCAACTGCAGGTGGCGAGGAGGGGTCTCCAGCTGCTAAGAGGCCAGCAGAAGTGGTACACACTCCTCTGGGAATACCAGGTGCATCAGATGCTCACGCTGTCTCCAGGGAAGCACCAAAAGGTCCTTGGTGTCCTTCGTTTCCAAGTCCTGCTTGGGAAATGCAGCACTGCAGTATAGCCAGACCAAACCCAGCTCAACCCTTGACCTGTCGCTGTTACTGTGATCAGACTACACCCCCTATTTTAAGCTCGCAGGCTCATTTAAACTTCCTTTTCCTAAATGCAACCACTCATTTTAGGCTTCTTTTGCACAACCCTCCATGGCTAGAGTCTCTCAAGGAGACGCACTCATGAAGCCGCAGCAGATTGATCACAGAAATTGGGATGCTCTGAAGCTCTGCTCAGGGTCCTCTATGCTCTCCCTCACTTTTCTTTCGAGGGCTGAAAAACAACAGTTTTGTGTGGAACTTGTTTGTGAGCAAGTTCATGTCCCAACATGTCAACTCTTTCTGTCACAAGGAAACAACTCCAGTCCATTACCTTTCAGCCATGGCCCAGGGCCATGGTGGCCACTAGGGGCAGGCACCTGCCTGGGGCCTTGGGAAGGGCAGCAAAGGCAGCTGAGACGGTGACGGAGTAGGTAAAAATAGCGCTGCAGACCAGGGATTCAGCTGTTTAAGCTTTGTTTGTTTGGTCTATTCAGGTCCCCCCACCCGCTCTCAGTGTGATTCCAGGCTGGAGTGCAGCACCAGTGAGCTGAGTACTACGGCATGTTCCCAAGCCTGGGAACAGAACAAGGGCTGGGGACTGTCACCTAGCTCAAACTGGGGCTGTCTTCAACTGCTGCCCCTCCAAAGAGCCCTGCTCTGCCCAAAATTCTCTTCCAGGGACTGTTGCTCAAGGAAGGGCTCAGAAGCATCTCACGCCCACACTGCTGCTCACATGAGGTACCTGTGACGGGCAAGAGAAATAGATCTCCAAGCTCCATCCAGCCCTGACAGGAGACTGCATGGAAGTTTTGATCCCAGGTTAACACATGGCCCCAGTCCCATAGTGCTGGAAGCCACCCAGCACCAGGGTCTTGCCAGTTCCCAGGTGGGGTGATGTGCATCCTCAGCTCTTTTCTTGCCCCCTTGTGCAAGCCCAGGAGCCGGGTTTGGATGTGGCCGAAGAATCACCCCACACAGCACCTCTACACACCATGGGCAGGCTCAGCTCTCTCAGAGATCCCCACATCCCCAGAGAAGGACAGGGGGGTTGTAAAACACCTCCCAGGAAGCCTGATGACCAGAAACAAATTAAGACATTTCCTTTTGCTTCCAACTGGGTATAAGGGATTAAGGAGCTGTGAATGACCCAGGTACAGCAATGAAAATCCAGCGGCACTTTGTGGAACAGCTGTATTTTCGCCCATGCTTCAGGACCTTCAGAGATCCCAAATTAGCCCATTGAACCCAAAGAAGCGCCAAGAATGCCTCCTGAGACTGGAGCAAGCCCTCTGTGACAACCAACGTCTCCTCAACATAACTTGTACAGCTCTAAAAGCCTTGAGCTTAAGGTTGTCCTTCACCCAGGAATAAAAGTGAGGGTGAGGGCTGGGTCTGTTCCTCTGGCACATCTGAACAAAAGAGGAGCAGAAATATTTGTGGGTCCTCCAAATATTTGTGGGTCCTCCTTAGTTGCTGAAAGAAATAGGAATAAGCAGCCAGGATTTGCCTGTGATGGTACCCATGGCAATCCTCCATTTTACAGGCACCAGCCGGTGCCACTGCACACTGTGGCAGCTCTGTCGGACTCATGCCAGCAGGTGAAGGGCCCCAGTCTCTGAAAGCAAGAAGTGGAGTGCATGCAGACCCGCCATCCCTATTCAGAGTATGGAGCACCACAGCCTTTCCCTCCCCTCCAGCATCAGATCAAACCCTCCCACATTACCCAGCTCCATCACCCCTGCAGCATCATGGACCTGCTCCATTGCTTCCCCACCATGGATCTGTGCCCCCACTGCGGCTCAACCTCCAGCTCTGTTTTGGAGCACTAAAACCACACCCGCCATGTGTAGAGTTGACCATGTCCCTCACCTCCATCGCTGTCACTTACCCCTGTACATTCACGGTTGCCTCCCTGGGAAGCCACCCCCTGGATGCATGGGCTCCCTTGGCTGCTGCAGCTTGCTACTGACCCCCCAAACCCATCTCAATCCGCTCAGGGCTCTGCAAGGATTATCCCCGCACTGCCCACAAATGGGATTACCAACACCCAGCTGTCCCAAATGCCCCAGGTCGCTGTAGCTGGCCTGGTTTTGGTGTGGGATAGCCAAATGAAAACCCCAAAAGCAGCTTTGGGTATCCTCAAAATCCCCGCAGCCACCAGAACTGCGGCAGGCACTCACTGGCGGGGTGCATGCCCAGCAGAGATGCAGGGAAGGTTGATGTCTTGCCCAGGCGCAGGTCAGTGCAGGGATTTGTAGATAAACTGCTGGAGCTGCTGAAACCCTGTGTTCCAGCACAAGGGTGATGTGCTGAGGATGCTGTGTCCACCTTCAGCTCTGCCCTGACCCTGTATGATCTGGGGTAGTGGGCAGCAAATCTGTGCCGGGGTGAGCTAAGCCTCCCCTTGCTGAGCCTGCCAATCACTGCCTGATCCATTTTCCTCTGACCCTGCGTGACTGCCAGCCTTTCCTAGTGCCCCTAATCTTGACCTTGATCACACTCCAGGATCCTGGTATCGGCAGGGCTTCACTGTGCGATGTCCAGCCCCAGCTTTTGGCTCTGTCCAGAGCAGTGCCCAAGCCCCCTGGCTTGATTCCTCCCTTCCTGGCCCCATGGTGAGCAACAAGTACCCATCCTGAGTGGCCCCAGATCAGCACCTCTACAGCTTTGGTTCACAGCCAGGGAAACTGAGGCACAGAGCAGTGGTCTATCACAGCCTCTTTCCCACCCACCATGCCCAGGGGAGCTGACCAGAACACATTCTTGTATTTCTAAGATATTGCTCACTGAAGTGAGTGATGACTGCTTGGGCCTCAGCATTAGCCACTAATTTTAATGACAGAAACATGAGTCATAGGTGGTTGCCACACTCTCCTGGGCCTCATGGCTACCAAAGTCATTACCCAGCTTCAGCTCTCCTCACTTTGCTCCCCATGACTCTGGCTAGCAGAGCTGTTCCAGAGTCAGCAGGAACCAGCAGCAAGCCCTCTATGGTGGCCAGGAGAGGAGCTCAGGGCTCCCATCCCAGGCCAGGCAGCCCTGGCCAGTGGTGCTAAGGGGCAAGTGTGGCAAGCTGCATTCCTGCATGTGCCAAAGCCCTGTACATGTGCCATCATCACATGGAGCAGATGGACCACTGCTGCTTCTCCCCTAGTCCAGCCTGCCCCAGGAAGCAAGATGAGCCTGGAGATGGTCACCTCCATCACCAGGCTGCAGGGGCTGAGCTGAGTGCTGGGGCAGGAGATGCTCAAGCACCCCAATAAAATAATCCCAGTTTAATCTGTTGCAAGCTTCAGCTGTCCCAAATGCATATAACTAAGCCAGGGGGCAAACCCTCTGCTCCCCACTGTGGGATGGATGCTGACCCATGCACCAGGGCTGAGGGTGACAAGGGAGCCTTGGTTCTGAAAGCAGGGGATGAGAGCTGCTGTGTAATGCCTAGAAAACCCTGGATCAGCAGGAAAAAACACCCCTATGAAGGGAGCAAGCTGCAGTGGGCCCACAGCCCCATGTGCAAGCTCCCAAGGAACAGCAGTGGCTCCTGGACAGGCACGGAGTTAAACCAACAGAAGTATCAGCAGTGGAAATGGCACAGGCTCAAATCCTGTAATGCACTGGAGCACAGCCCAGCCTAGGTCCCACCTGAGAAGACAATGTTGCCTGAAAGGACAAAGCAACACAGGGACAGTTTCAGGTGGACTTTTGCACAAGTGCGTGAACCTGCAGCAAGGTGTTCAAAAAAAGCAGCATCTGCTGATGCCTAAACCTGCA
Source organism: Jacana jacana (assembly GCA_013400555.1). Lineage (NCBI taxonomy): Eukaryota > Metazoa > Chordata > Aves > Charadriiformes > Jacanidae > Jacana > Jacana jacana. Next base: position 151,613 of record VZTM01015701.1, on the reverse strand, counting down.
TCTCCTCTGGAAAGAGTTTGTCTTTGAGCCAGACCTGCCTACAACGGTCTTTGACTTATTTCTGTGAGTGACTGCCCAGGAGGAACCCTGGGGAGGAAGGGGTAGCTTCTACTCCTCACCTGTGCGATGTTGCCAGCACTCCTGGCACATTTGCTGGAGAAATACTTTCCATCTACTTCTGCTGACCTTTCATTTCTGTCCCTGACTTTTATGTGCATGGGAGGGAGGGATCAGTGGTGATACTGCAGGGAAAATATCTGCCAAGCAGGTAAGGTCTAGAAAAGCAACCAGGCCTTAAGGGGCTCTTAATAAGGTGCTGAGAAGATGCTGCTCCTGGTCCCCCCCAGCCCCAGCCTGGGGTTCCAACACATGCAAAAATTATGCAGCTTTGCTGTGATTTAGTGAAACCAAAAATGAGAAAGTAAAAGCTCATGCAACCAGTGGTACTGATGCAGTTTGCTTGCCTGCCCTGAGGATGCAGGGTATTTCCTCAAACCACAAAGTTCAGACATGGAAACAGCTTAGGACTTTGGACTGTAGTTTAACTTTTTATCTTCCCATGAATATCACCCAGCCAAGATCTTAAGGCAGCTGGGAAAGGTATAGTCCTTCTGCCACTGGGCATGATACTGCTGTGTGGCACCAATGCCCTCAGCCCAGCTGTCAAAGAGAGACTAGTGACCCAGTATCAGCATCAGCAAAGAGGAAAGAGGGTCCTGCCTGACACAGACATCCTTCATCCTCCTCCCCCACAGCTCTCCACTGTAATTTAAAGAGCTCAGAGCAGTCAGCTGAGAAGGGATCCTCAAACATCTCCCAGCTGCAGAATCCTGGATGAGTGTCTATCCCCACTCTTGCCTCAGTTTCCCGTTTTTGCATTCCACTGCCTTCCCAAACCTTCAGTCAGAAGTGTTTTCTCAGTGATCTGGGGACAAACGCACAAGTCACCTGGCTTGGGTGTGGGATGGAAAATGTCAGGTCATCTGCACGTAGCAGGCTCCTCTTGTCCTATCACAGGACAGGGACAACGCAAAAAAACAACAACAAATAAACCTCTGGGAAAGCTGAAGCAGTCATGTGTGGGTTTGAGTTCCTCAGACCACAACATGCATCCACTTCTGCCTCCTTTCTGACAGGCAGAGAACACTCCCTGCTTCTGCCATGAAGCCCCAGAAGCAAGCTGTGCTCTGAGGAAGGAGCAGTCCCCAGCTAGCAAGGGGCAAAACCACATTGCAGACTCTGCTTGTATTTGCTTCTGGCCCCTGGGAACCTGCCTGTACCCTCTGTATTGATTTTTGTCTACCAGGCAGATGAACTATGATTTCTCCATCAAAAAATTTCAGGGGAAAGAAAACACAGGAAAAAAAAAAAATAATCAAGTGGGACCAGAGAGAGCAGAAAGGCAGATGGGGAGGCAGTGCCTATGGTACACGGCTTCCACTCCACAAATCTCACACACCCACAGGAGGATATAAATAACTATAAATTTATTAGTAAAGCAAAACCATTTGACACTCACACAGAAGAGCGGGATTTGTTAATACAATATATATACACACATACACGGAGTATCATCTTAGAAACACACGAAGAGCAGTGTTAAAGGCACTGCAAGCCACACAAACCTCATCATCCTTGGCTGCAATTTCCCATGGTCCTGCAAACTCTGCCACAGGCACGAGTGCGGGTTGGGAGGAGCACGAGAACCTGATCAGCCATGAAATCCCTCAGACCCAAGGCTTTGAGTCATTTAGAGACAAGCCCGCGGTCCAGTTGCCTCCCTGAGAAGCATCCTGGACATGCTGCAAGAGCAGCACCTTCACATCCAGAATGCCTTGGAGGTGGCTGCCAGGAGATGCTGCAGAGGCAGCTAGGGAGAAGCTGGGCTCACCAGGGCCTGGGGGTGAGCTGCTGTCCCCAAAACTAGTTGTCCTGCTGTTACTGCATCTCAGCATTATGCCTCCATGTGCAGGAAACTTCCTGCACATGGACTCACCACCCAACAGGGGAGGAGTCAAACTCTGAAGAACAATAAGGTTTTTTTGCTTATTATTAATAGCCAGGCTTCAGCTGCAGCCTGAACTTGATGGTAAATGCAAGGGAAGCACAAAAAGTGCTTTACTCCCTCCAAGCAGTGGAAGGCCAGGCTCAAGCACCCAGAGATGGTCCCAAATCACTGTCAGATGATGCTTTCCCCCTTGCAGCCTGCTCCAGATTGTCCCCCAAAACCAGATTGTGCACGTTTTACCACCAAGCTATTCAGAGATGGCATCTGCTCCCCAGAGAGCTGGCAGGGCCACCTGGGCATACCCATGCTCCCAGGAGTGTCCACACCATGGCTCACTCGGCACACAGCTACTCCACAGGCGTCCTGGGGAACTGAGCAGTCCAACCCCAGCCCAGCACCGTGATATCTCCCAGGAATACGTGGCAAAGGGGCCCACAACTGAAATGACCACTGTCACTCCAAGTATCTGTTTCCTACAGCTCTGCTCTGGCTCCTGGTCCTGGCTCAGATTCCCTTGCCAGAGCCAGCTGTACCACAGACATAATCTGGCCAAGTTGCCAGGCTGCAGGTGACGCTGTGTCCAGTGACATAGACAGCCTCATGAGGGGAAGGACCAGAAGCACCCAGCTGAATTCCAGGAAGATTCAGATGCCAAACATCTGACCTTATCAACAGTGTTTTTGTACCACTCGGATCCAGCCTGGGAGAGGAACTGGGAGCATGGGAGGAAGAGAGGGGAGAGACCCCACAATTAAATTGGAAAAAGGGATGAAAAACAAATTGCTGCTTACAAGTGAAGAAATGAACAAAGGGCAAAGAAGCAGAAGGTCTTATAAAAGTATAAGCGAAAGAGCCATGGAGGGGAAAGGTGTTGGGACACAGCTAAAGGCATCTTGTAGGTAAGTGAAGATGGGAAAAAGCCCAGGTAGGAGATTACCTTCTTCTTGGACACAGGAAGACAAAGGAACAGCAGCATTAGAGAGCAGGATTTACCTCCTGGACATCCCCACCACCTCCAGCCAGCCTAGCTCTCCCTGCCAGCTCCCCAGCAGCATCCTACGCCAAATCTGCTTGCCAAAGAGAACAGCCCTTCAGAAGGACCATCCCCTGGCAAGCAGATCTTGAAGACACGTGTGAGCATTCACCATAGGCGCTGATGCAACATCATCTTCAGCATGGCAAGCCACTTGGGTGCTGCAGGGCAGTGAGTGAGGCAAGAGGCCAACTGGAAGCAGCATGAAGTGGTCACAACTGCTTTTTGGTTTGCAAAGGAAAAACCAGCAGTGAGCAAAGCGCCCTTCATGGTGTAACACCCAGGGGATATCCATGGCACCCCCAGGCCAGCCCCTGCCTCCTCACCTAGCACCACACTCCTGACAGCCTTGGGCCTCGTGCTGCTTCCATTACGTCTCACCTCATGCTACAAAACATGACCCCAAGGCAGAGTGATGGAGATCAACCTACTCCCCTGGGTACACAGCACCGCTACTTCCAACTAGTCTTCCTATAAAAACACACCAAAGACACTCGGCTGCCACTCAGCCACCTGCTCTGCATAGGTCCTCCACCAACAGCATCAAGGTCTGGCAGCAGAGGACACCACAGGCTTCTACTGGATTTGGGCTGCTACAGGGCAGCAAACAAGATGAAGTGACCAAGTTACCACAGGCCCATGGCTGGTTCTACTTAACGATGCTCTAATTACACATCAAGACATTTTCCAACTTGAAAGTACCTACTCACAGGCACCGGCTCATGACCTGAACCTGTGCTGGTCCCTGCTAAGCTCCCCACGGCATCCCCTCTTCCCCTGGCATGGACCCCCCAAGCACACAATCCTGATGATGCTTTACCTGCTTGGCTGTTGTCACATCTTAAGCAGAGCCAGAGTTCCTTGCTGGGACACCATAGGCTTTCCCAGCGTGAGAGAAATACTCCCTGCAACAGCCTCTGTGCCCAGTTTGTACCAAGGGCACAGAACCTGGCAGCTCTGTGGCCAGCGCATCTTGTGGAGCCGTGTCCAGCGCCCACCGCCATCCTCCTCTGCCCCAAGCACCTGATGATGTCCAGCTACCCAGGGAGGGGAGAGAGTAGGGCACAGCCCTTCAGGGGCCATGCTGGGCATTTCTCCAAACCCCTCCTCTAGCCAGCGGCTGCCTCAGAAAGAAAACCATCCACAACAGCCCCCTGAGGCTCCAACAGCCTCCATTCCATGCTCCTCCTCATACTAAAGATGAGCCTCTCTGCAAGCTCCCAGCTCTAGGCACCAATCCTGGCTGCTGGTGCCATGCTCAAGCAGTCAGGGCAACGACTGAACCCCAGTTCTAAGAGACCTGTGGCAGCAGTGCTGGGACACCCAGGGCAAAAGTAGAGCTAACTGCAGCCCAAATAGGAACAGAGTAAAGGGTAAGGGGGTGCTACACTCCCCATCTGGCCCCAGTCCCATGCTCGCAGCCTCTGTCCCCACCAAGCCCTTCTGTAAAGACAGGATTAGCCTTCCTTGGTTTTACTCATTTTTACTCCTATAGTAAAGCATATGCTGAATATACTACATATTAAATAGCAAAAAACAGCTACCTAAAATCAAAGAGCCTTTTAAAAATCCAAGTTATCACTTCTTTTTTAAAAGATCCAGTATGACATCAAGTTAAACTATACAGCATTTTTAATGAATATTAACAAACTGCTTTTAAAAAAGAAAAAAAAAAAAAAAGAGAGAAAAAGAAACACAGACAGAAAACTGAAGTTCTGCAGCCTTGAGGCAGCATGAAGTAAGATAACTATCGGTCCCTCTTCTGGGGGAGGTCTGCTTTAACCTCCTTAAAGCTGCACATAAAGAAGACTGCCCCAGGGTCAGACCTGTCACTGACTGTCCCAGCCTCCCAAAATGTACCCCATCCCCCCTTACTGTGCTGTAACTGGAAATGAAAACCTTTCTCTACCTATCAGTGAGTGTCCTCTATCAGCAAATCAGGCACAGCCCAACTCTCTGATCTGTCTATACTTGCCACAGACAGTATTTATTAAACTTATCCTTATCACCTGTGCAGCACATGGGCAACTTACTGGCTGCTTTTCACTAATTACAGCGCATTGTAACACTCTACCTCAGTCAGCTAAGACCACAGAAGAGCTGAGGCTGGCATAGACCTCTGGAGACCATCAAGTCCAACCCTCTGCTCAAATAGGGTCAGCTGCAGCAGGTTGTCCTGGACTGCATCCTGTCAGGGCTTGAATATCTCCACAGATGGATAATTAACATCTTAGTGTCTCCACAGACAAAGGGGAAGTCTGGTGGCCAACCTAGTAAGCATGCCTTCAACTTCCCAGGCATCTAACTGGCCTGTAACGTGTCTCTCAGTCATGAGAAACCAGCAAAATCCTGCAGAGGAAAACACCTGAGCCTGCATTGACCTTGCTAGGGGAAATTTATTTTTAAGCGATGTTTACAAGAACTGTGCAAAACCTGAAAAATACAGAAGAGGTAAAGAAAGAGTAAAGGCATAAACCAGGACTCCTGCAAGAGAGTGAAAAACCCCACACTCCTCCTTTACCCACTGCTAACCTTCCCCTCCCATGGAACTGAGCCCACAGGCCAGGAAGGATTCTCTTGGCTTGCTCTGGTTTCCCCAAGCAAATCAAACAGCAAGCCCCTGGCACAGGCATGGGTTACTGTTTTAGCGATGCAAATGTCTCCAAATTTGTACGTTATTAGTAGTGTTTGCCTCATCCTTTAGTGTTTGACCTGCTGGGACACCCCTTTACCTGAGGCCTCTGGGGGTACACTAATCACCCCAGCACTGCAAAGAATGCAGGGGCTTGGGAGCTGTAGGTACATCTTGGCAGGAGAGCTGGGTCCCTCAGGAAGCAGCTTCTAAATGCCAGGAGCAGGGCATGGAGACTCTCCTCACCATGCTCTCCAGTAGCGGCACAGCACTTGCTACTCTCCCCCGTGCTGCTGGCAGGGCTGGGGGCACACAGGCATGCTCGGAACCCTTGCAGTGTGACAACCAGCATCTGCAAAAGCAGCAATACCAAAGTGCTTTTGGAGCTGTGTGGCCCCATGACTTTTCCCTTTCTGCACTCTAGAAAGGTAGAGCAGGGGAGGCCAGGGCAGTTGATCAATGCTAACAATTCAAAATGGTCCTCTCAACTGAGCTTGGAGCAAGAAAGTTGGGAGATCCCAGCAGCAGAAACCAGCTACATCCTTGCTGAGCAGTGCACCCCAGGAAAAGGGAGGGCTGGCTCTGCCTGCCTGCGGAGACCTCTCCAGGAGGAGAGCTCCCCAGCCCTCCCTTCCCACCCCGCCAGGCAGGGCAGGGGCCACGTGCCAAGGGCCAGCGCCTGCAGCAGGCAGCTGAGTGCCCACCACTGGAACTGCACGTACAGCCTGAGCTACAGACAAGGGGATGCCAGACAACTACAGGTATCGTTTCTTCTCCCCATCACCCTCCTTTCCTCTCCAGCCCTTTAAGCTTTTTCTGTCGCCCGTCACTCCTGCAATACAGTTGGCATATCAACCACAGAGGCAAGAGGAAAGTTTATCTACCCATCCACTGTACCTCCCCTTTCCTCCAAACTCCCTGGAGGCTGTCCACAACTGAGAAGAGAAAAGGGGCGGCCAAGGCTCAGGAGCGTCACATGCAAGCTGAAAGCTGCTGAGGGCAGGAGGCTCACGGCAAGCAGGTGGCCACCTGGTAGGTACCCTCGGCTGTGTGCTGAATACTGTGCTCCTGCAGCAGGCCCAAGTCCAGGAACCGCTCCCCACACCACATGCACTTGTACTGCTGCTCCCGGGCATGCACGCTGTGGTGCTTGTTGAGGTGCTCACGCTGCTTGAAGGCTTTCTCACAGGAGGGGCACTTGTAGGGTTTCTCACCCGTGTGGACACGCCGGTGGCGCTGCAGGTCCGAGGCGTACTTGAACCGCTTTTCACAGTCAGGGCACTTGAGGGGCTTCTCACGGGCTGGGTCACAGCGGTGCTGCACAAACTCAGAGGAGGAGAAGAAACGTCTCTCGCAGAGTGTGCACTTGAGCGGCTTCTCAGCACAGTGGGCCAGCTGGTGCTTCTGCAGAGCCGAGGCCCGCTTGTAGGACTTGTTGCACACCGTGCACTTGAAGGGCCGCTCTGCGTTCTGCACGCACTTGTGCCGCAGCAGCTCCGAGGACTGGTTGAAGCCCTTCTGGCACACGTTGCACTTGAAGAGGTTTTCTATGCCATGCACGTGCTGGTGATACACCAAGTGTGAGGGCTGCACGAACCCCTTCTCACACAGGTTGCACTTGAAGGGCTCCTCAGCCTTGTGCGTACGGCGATGGCGCATGAGCGCGTACTGCTGCTTGAAGCTCATCTGGCAGAGGTCACACTTGAAGGGCCGCTCTTCACTGTGTGTGCGCTCGTGCTGCCGCAGGTCTGAGGGACGCTTGAAGGCCTTCTGGCACTCGCCACAGCGGAAGGGCCGCTCCCCACTGGGCGTGCAGGGGTGCTGCAGCAGCTCCGATGACTCCTTGAAGTGCAGCTCACAGATGTTGCACTTGAAGAGGTGCTCCCCCGAGTGTGCATACATGTGGCGCACCAGATGGGAGCGGTGCTTGAAGGTCTTCTCACACACGGTGCACTTGTAGGGCCGCTCTGAGCTGTGTGTCCGTTTGTGATGCACCAGGTGGGACGACTGGCTGAAGCTCTTGTCGCACAGCGTGCACTTGTATGGCTTCTCCCCTGTGTGGATGCGCTCATGCCGAGACAGCTCCGAGAGGTGCTTGAAGGTTTTCTGACAGATGGAGCAGCTGTAGGGCTTCTCCGAGGGGTCAAGAGGCTGGGAATGCTCTGCCTCAGGAGGCTTGTAGGTCTTCTCACAGATGGAGCACTTCATGGCGTTGCCGTTGTGGACATTGTGGTGCTGCGCCAGTGAGGTCAGGAGGGAAAAACCCATTTTGCAGACGCCGCAAACAAAGGGCTTCTGCTCCACCTGGATGCACTGGTGTTCAAGGAGATCGGTGGCCTGGTGGAAGACCTTCAGGCACTGGGTACACTGGAAAGAGCGGTCATGACCTGGCAAGCACTGATGCTCATGGGGGTTGGAAAGGTGAGCAAGGTCGTGGCCACACACACCACATTTGTGGGATGGCTCTCCAGCCTGGACAGGGGCATGCTGGTGGTGCTGCAGCCCAGGGTCTGGCTGGAGCAGGATGCCGTAGACGGCGCAGCCCAAGGGGTTGTCAGCAGTGCTTGGTGGGATGGAGTGTTCTGGGAGGGTGGCTGCTCCAGCGTGGTGCTGCTGTGGCGGCGGCTGCTGCTGTGTTTGCTGCTGTGGCTGCTGCCAGCTTTCTGACATGCTTGGAAAAAAAAAACAGGATTTTAGTAGTGACAGCTTCAGCTTCTCGGTGGAAAGGGTTCAAGTAAAAACAAAAACTCAAAAGCATTCAAGATCCTGATTCCCCCTAGCTGATCCCCTGAAGTTGAGGACAGAAAATCCAGCCCACAGCCAGGATCTTGGGAAGCAAAAGGGGCAACTGAGACTCCACAGCCTCTTCCTTAGATCAGCACAAGTTCTTTGTGGACTGGTTTGGTTTGGCTTTTTCTTTTTTGGACAAAAGAACAGGAGGCAGAAGCAAGGGCCTTAAATACAAGAGGAGGCCCTTCGTGCTGGCTGCGATGTGCTCACATTTGGGAAGGGCAAGGGAAGCAGTCCAGGGAACAGCTCTCTGAAAGAAAGAAGACAGCTCATGTCAGGTCTCAGAGGAAAGACACGCAGCTCTCTCATCAACCTCCCCCCACAGCTCACTTTGAAAGTTCTCCTGTGTCCCCACAAAGCCACTGGGAAGCCAGTAGAGGGGAATTAACCAGAATCAGAGTCCCCCTTCCCACTGTGTGAAGGGCACAGGTTGAGGTATGCTCTGCCCAGCACATGTTTAAGCGGAGTACCCTCACGAGATGTGGTACAACTGCCCATATCCTAGTCAGCCCAGCCCAGTACGCTGTCCGTTGCTGGATCTCCCAGCGGCACTGGGCTGAGAACACCAGTCCCTCTGCACTGGCTGAGGTACGTCAAATGCTGTTTGATTAAGAAGCTAGTGGGTTAGATTGTACAGATATTAAGGCAAATCCCCACCTGATCGCACCCCAGCTGAAACTCAGTTCTGCTCCTCCTGTAGCTCAGGTATTGGGCGCATTTCCAAAGGGATGTACGTAAGACAGGTAGCACTTGCAGACTAGGAATAGCCAGAGAGCTCAGGGGAAGGTTTTCCCTCAACATTATCCTATCCACAAACAAAACACAGAACCCACAGGTACCGCGCACAGCACTCTCTGTGAAGACAAAAGAAGTCCTAAAAGCAAAGGTTCAGTTGAACCTCCTACCAAACCATAGAATAAAAGTGCCCTAGAGTCAAACAGCCTACACCAGAGGTGTGGCCTGGCCTTACTATAGAGCGTCATGGGGGTTTTGCTGAAAAGTTCCAGTCTTTCTAGAGATGTTGAGTAAAACCTGATACCAACTTAGAGAAGAGTAAAAGCCGCCAGTGAGAAGCGGATAGCAGTGTCGACACACCTTGAGAGAGAGGAAGAGTCCAGGCCTTGGTGAGCAGCAGCAGCCAGCGCTCCTCAGCCACCAGCCCCTAACCCTGAAAGAGGACACGCGTTTCTGCATCAAACCAACTGCCCTTGCTCAGAGTAAGGAAAACTTTGGTCTTCCAGGTTTGTTGTATATAAAACTAAGCGGTAAGGAGCATCAGAAAAACGCACTGTCCAGTGTTCCTATTTCTATCAGCACCCAGCTGTATCATGCCTCAGAGCCTGGTCAGCACCGGACCTCACTTCTGCCTACAGGGACACTGCATTACTTTGTCCGCCAGCACAATTTTGGGCAGAAAAATGTCCAGAGGCCCCCTGAGAGCCCTGCCAGTATGCAGGATCTCCTCCTTCTCCTATGTAGTTCACCTTGCCTATCAACATGAAGGGGGGCTGGCAGTTACGGCACCTGGCATCCAAGCTCGATGGGACACACGACCTCAGCACAACCCAGCAGCCACCTGCCCTGCAGGCAACACGAACCATTGCAGGAGTGACCCAAGGGACAGCATCCCCCATCACTCGGCCTAAGGGGAGAGGAAGCTTAGGAAGAGTAAGAAATACCAACCTTGGCTTACCGAGGGCTCTGCACGGGTACCCAAGCCAGCTCCGAGCCTAACTCATCCCTCTGTGGGAGGTGAGAAGCGACAACCATTCAAGGAGAGCAGCCGGGAAAGCCGAGGTACTTTCAAACTGGAGCAATGGCCCGCGGCACGGCCCGCTACGGCATGGCCGGCCCCGACTCCTGCCCACCCGGGCTCTCGCTGTCCGGGCCTCCCACAACCGGGCCAAGGACGCCTCAGGGGGAGGCGCGGCGGGGCCG
>VZTM01015701.1:80722-130106 GCA_013400555.1 Jacana jacana | reverse complement strand
GGGGGAGGGGAGAGGGTGGCTGTATCCTCTCACTGCTGCAGAGATTGGGGAAATAATGAGGAGCTGGAAAGATGAGAGCCAAGGGGGTGTGTGTGGGAAACTGGCTTTATCCAGCGAAAAACGGGAAGAAAAACTCAAGCACAGCAGGCAGTGTGCAGCAGCCGTGGGGGGGGTGGGCTAAGCCTTGGCACAGCTCATACACTGAGGGCGGGAGAGAGGGTGTCCAGTGTGGCTCTGACCCTATGGAGTCAGGGGGCTCTCCCTGTGGAACTGGACTCCAGCATCCCCTTCTCTGTCTTCCTCTGGCAGCACCCAGCCCTGCACCCTGATAACCCCCAGCATCCTGACAGGACCTAGTGTCTCTGCAGGGCACTCCCCATCGAGCTAGTGGTTCTAACACCGGGCTTGGTGTAGGGAGCATCAGCCTTTCCCTGCCCTACTCCCTGGGGTTCCAGCTGCCCCTCTGCCCTTATTCCAGCAGAAGCGCAGGCCCCTTCCCCCGTCCCGCATGGGTGGTGATGAAGGCTTCATGTGCCTCCCCCTTCCAGACCCCATCCTTCCGCCTCCCTAGGACCAGAGCTGCTGGCTCAGTGCCCAAGACTCTGCAGCCACTTCCTGGCACTAAATTACCCTGAGGCGCCCACTACTCATCAGCCACTAATTACTCTAAAAGGGAGGTGCCGATGCTGGCTCTTGGTTCTTTCCTGGAACTGCTGGCACTGGTCATGGGGGAGGGGTGGGGGTGTCCGTCCATCCATCCATCCATCCCTCCCTCCCTCCCTCCCTGTGACCTGGGCAACCCATCCCCTGACCTGATCTCCATCCTGCCCACACTGGGCAGTGATTCCCTGGGAAACACACTTGGCTCGGACTCGGCACATCACTGCAGCCAAGCAAGAAGCCAAAACCAGAGACAGAAAAACCCTGAAGAATTAGGGGAGTGGAAAAAAAAAAGGTGTTGTCCAAGTAGCTCTGGGCTCCATTGGCCAGACTGTGCTTGGTCACATTCCTTGGCTCTTATGCCCTTTCAGTTTGATTTTTACCATTCTGCCCAGATTTGCATTTGTGTGAGTCCTCCCCGAGGCCATGGGAGGATCCTTGCTGCGGGCAGCCTGGCACTCCAGCCTGCCCTGAACCTGGGCCAAACCAGCACCAGGAGCTACCAAATGGCACAAACCTGGCAAAAGGTGAAGCTGGAGGAAAGCATGGCTGAGATTTGCTGTTCCCTGCCCCCATAAAGGCAGCTCCAGATACGTTTCCAACAACAGATTTATTTCCCTCAGCAGCTGTGTTTCCCCTGTCTCCCAGGAAGTGCTGAGGGTTTGGCAGAATGCATGGGTGGGGACACTGAAGCCTGGTACTCAGATGCCAGGCTCACAGGGAAAGACAGCTGAGCTGGCCAAGGATGCCCAGGGCCAGAGGCTCATGGCATGTCCTTCCCTAGGCAAGCCCCTTGGGACGGCTGGAAGGCTCCTTGCTGATCTGGGGAGGGAGACAATTGCTGGGAGCAATTTCCTTGGGGGGGGATGAGTAGTGCTGGGAGCAGCAGTCCAGGCTGCCTGGGTTCAGTGTGCTGGGACACTACTTCCCACCCCCTCATGCTTTTCCCCAGATGCAGCAGCAGAGCCAGTGCCAGGAGCCCAGAGCCATCTGGAAACACTCACGGACAGCAATGAGGGACTCTGCTGGAGACAAAGCCTAGCATTTCAGTAAGGACGAGGCCCTTTGCCAGAGGCTCCCGCTCTGCCCTGCATGCTCACAGTGGGGTCAGCTCACCTACAGCCACCAAGGGATGCAAGACCACAGAGAGGCCAGGGATGCACCTGCTGCAAGGTATGGGTCTTTTGGTGGCTCAGGGGTGTGAGTCCTACGCAGTCCGGCCCTGGCAGGCACTAGGCAGCCCTGCCAGGATCCACCCCCACTAAGCAGCTCCCAGGTTCCCAAAAATAGACTGGAGAAGCCCAACCTGGAAAAGACCCCAGGAGCTCAGTGTTCTCCACACCTTGCCACTGTGGGATGGAATTCTACACACTGCTAGAGCCTGGGTGATGGTGGCAACCAGGGCTGGCAGGGGCTCTCTCTGCTTGCTTGGCACCATCAGAGGAGAAACAGCACTTCCTCTTGCCTCCTCCTCTTCCCCTACAAGCCAGGGTGTCATATCCCATGTACTGCTGAGGAGAGGATCCGGAAAGCAGAGAGGAAGCCAGGCTTGGTACAGAGGAAGAACTGGGGCTTGGATACAGCAAGCAGCGACTGGCTGGCCTCAAGGCTAGAGGAAACGATGCTGGGGACAGAGGGAAGAGCTGTGGGGCCCTGGGAGGGGTTGAACCTGCTGCCTGCGCACACTGCAGGCAGGGCTAGGCTCCAGGTGCTGCCTAGGCAGGTGTTGGTGCCAGCACAGCCCCACTGTGGGTGTGATGCACTAAGCACACATGTGCATTGCTCATGCCTGTCATCTCTCCAGGCTGCAGCCACTAGCCCTGCTCCCTACAGTGCCAGACCCTTCATCTCACGGGGAGAAAAGCAATTTCTGAGGCCCCAGGGGCAATGTATAAGGTGATGGTGGAGCAGACAGTCTGCATATGTGCTTCAGCACAACTTAGCATCCGTCACCTTCTCACCTCCGAGGCTTTCCCCATCACATCCCAGCACAGCTCTCAGGGCGTACAACTGCTCCCTCACCCAAATAAAATTTTGCTTGTATGGTCCCATTTTGCAGCCTGCCAGAGGAAGCTCTCACCCCTCTCTCGCAGGTGCCAACAGGGCAGGAAGATCAGCTATCCCTGCCTGCAGAAGTGGCCAAAGTCCCCGGTACTGTCACTCATTTTTCCTGGGCAGTGGCCAATGGCAAAACTCAAAATAAACGCTTCCCTTGCCTCCAGCACCACCCACCCCACACTACAGAGCAGCTGCAGAGGATCGGCCTCGCTCTGGAGGTGTAATCGCTCCACAAAGACTACAACATTTGGCCCAAGGCATCCAGGAAGATGCAGAACAGGAGGCAAAGGGCAAGGAGCGAAGTTTGCCCCAGATTTTTTTTACTCTTATGTATCACCTCCGTGATCAGTGCTCTGTGCTATGTCGCAATAGGAAGAAGACAAAGAGTAAATGGAAGGCCATAGGCAGGGATAGACACCTGCATCAGTGTCCTACTGGGCTAGGCTCTCACCCAGGCTTCTGCCCTAGCAGCACAGCAAAGGGACAGAAAGCTTTCCAGGTAAACCCTGTCATCTGCTTCCCCTGCCCTGGCAGAGCCACCAGAGCTGGGGGATGTTCCAGCCTTGGCTTGCACTGCACAGTGACTGCTGGCTGTTCCAGCTCAGTCCAAGCTGTTCACAAATGGGGAAGGTTGCTCTCCCGACTCTTGCTCTGAGGTGCTGCAGGCCTCCTTCAGCAGCTGATCTCAAAAAGCAGTGTTGCCTTTGATGTAGATAGAAAGCAGGCTCCCAGCACTTCCATCCCAACCAAGCACCCAAGTACAGGACCTTGCCCCAGCCAACGGAAGAAGGTGAAAAGCCAGTGGAGGCAAGTAAACCTCATCTTTGGGAGGGCCCCCAGTCCACCCTGGGTTGAACCTAGGGCTCCCTGCAAAGATTCCTTTCTCTCCCACTAGACATGAACTACAATAAGGACTTAAGCAGGAAGGAAGGAGAAGGTCACCCACAGAAAGGTGTACAAGGAGATATTTAAGGCCTTTTCTCCCCAGGCTGCTAACAATGAACCAGGACCTCCCTCTGCTCACCACTTGCCCCAAGCTGGGGCTGCCCTAGGAGCATGCAGGCAGTAACCATCTTCAGGACAGACTTCCATCTCTGCACCCATGTCCATCTTGACTTCCTCCACGATTTCCCCATATGAGATCTTCATGTCCCAGACAGGTCAAGAGCCATAACCAAAGCAGTAAGAAGCTGGGTACTTCATCGCAGGAGTTTTGCTAGTGCACATTTACTCTAGGAAACAACTTCTGACAGGATGCCTGTGACACTGTGGTCTGGCTGCCAGAAGCATCCTCTTCTCCCACAGGGAAAGCATCCAAACTTCTCTCAGTTAAAAAGTTTTGATGGAAGAGGGGGAATAAAGAGGAAGATTTTTTAAGTCCACCACTGTCTGGTGCTAAAGGAAATAGCCAGTATCTGATCATACTCCACTTTGTGCAGCATGTAAACAGGAAGATGCCATATTTTGTTTTATATTAAAAAATATACAGAGGGTGCACATGGATGTAAGGGTTTATGGCTGGGAGTTTTTTCCAGCAAATCTGCTGGCACAGTTCCTGGAGGTCGAGCAGGAATTGGCAGCAGGGCCTATCTAATCTCTGGGCAGAGGAGCCAGCTCAGGGTGCCAGAGAGCCCAGCCCTTCATAACACAGGAAAGTCACTTGCTCAGAGTGAGCTCCACTCCTCAAGGACAAGAAACAACTCCAGTATGGGCCCCAGCAGGGCACCAAAAGGCAGCATCTCATGCTGAGTGCTCAGCCACCACTGACTGACAAAAACACATGCTCTTGAGGGAGGGCTTGTGGGAAAGGGTACACTTTTCCCTGCTGGCATGGGATGGATTCCCTCAACAGGTCCCTCAGCCCTGGCAAGCTTTGCAAACATCGCAGGAAAGCCTCACCCTGGACTTCATTAAGGTCGATTCTTGGCACATGATACAGTGCGATTCCACTTAACAAATGCAGGGTCCAACCAAGCCTTGACAAGATGTCAAAGCAAGACAGATGGTGCCTTCCCACCTGGTTTTCCTTGGCTTGGCTCCTTAGAGCTACCAAGCTCTTCACCTGCTATAATTGGAAAGGTCTTCTGAAGAAAGCCTTCTTCTGCAAGTGTAATTCAGCACCCCTGTGGCAGCATGAGGTCAGCCTCTCCAGTTCAAAGCCCACTAGCTTTAAAGGCACAAATAAGGCAGCTGTGTTATAGGTGTCCCAGGAGCTGGCTGCAGTGGTAAAGCGGAGTCCACACAGAGGCCCAGCTGCCCATGATGGAGGACAGGCATACCAACCCTTCAAATCAGGAGGAGAGTCAATGTGCAGGATTAAACCCAAAATCTAGGGCAGATGTCACCCTCGTTACCCAGGGAGAGACCAGCTTTGTTTTACGGGATAATAATGAGAGTGAAGCCTCCCCAATTCAGTGCACAGCTGAACACCGGGGAAGGATCAGCACCCACCTTTGGTACCTATCACTGGAGCAGCTGTGAGGGCCGTAGCCCCAGAGAGGAAAGGCATCAGCTACTCCCAGACAACTGGGGGAGGGCTGTGGCCTCCTCCTCGCTGCAAGCCTGTCAACAACAAAGGCAGATTGGTCTGAAGCCGGGAAAGGCAGCTTCAGCACAGGAAAAGACTTCCACTCCGGTTATGCTGCTTTGCTAAACCTCCCCTTTGATCCCTAGGGAAAGGGACAATTTGGCAGCTGGAAGACTATTGTGTGTCTCTTGCTATAAGTAGCTGCTAAAGGCTTAGTTGAGAGGAGGAGCAAGTTGTTTAACTACACAGCAAACAGTCATGCCCTAACTGCCAAATAGGACCAACGTCACCTCTGGGAAAATGGCTTCAAGTAAGAAGGGAATGAAAAACCCATTTCCATGTAGTAAAAGTGAGCAGTGTGAGATTTTTGTCATAGAGTACCACAAATCTTCTGAACCAGAGACAGATCCTGTCTCCTGCATGGAAACCTTACCATTTTTTGTCTCTCACGTTGTTCATATCTGTGCTATAACTTAAACAGTAAGGCTGCCAATCAGTCAAATTCAGAGGCAAATTCTAGGATCTGGGTTCCTGAAGAAACTCTAAAGTGCTAACACATGCAAGTTAAAGGATCCATCAGAGAAGGAAGAAGCCAGAAGCAGACTTAAGAGTCAAATGTTTAATAACTTTCCAAGAGTCTTACGTCCATATTTAGAGGATATATAAAATAAGAAATGGAAAACAAGGAAAGAAAAAATAAAATTGGTATCTTCAAGAGGGCACACTTAACCCCGTTAATTCCTGCTGAATCTTCTCTTTGGAGGCACAGTGGCCACTTATAGCAATGCCTCTGTGCAACAGGAGGTCAGGTACCATGCTACGTGCAGTGTTTAGGCTCAGCACTTTAGGAACAGCCAGGAAAACTCTGATTCTGTACAACTCATAAACCAACAACATAGTCCCAGACCTGTTACATGGTTAATTGTGTCCTGTCCAGAAGAGGGATACCAGATGAATCAAAGTTTCCCCAGGCAAGGTGAGCTGATCTAAAACTTGGTCTCAGGAGAGCCTTCTCTTCCACCTGCTTTTGTTTTCCTACTCACCCCAAACATTTCTCACATCTCTTCCCAATGTAGTGTTATTGCTGGACAGAGCAGGGAGAAGAAAGGAGACACTTATCAGACACAGTAGCACCCACTGTACTGTGAGCACTCCAAGCATTCCCCCAGACACCTCCAGGAGACTGCTACAGCACAGAAGGCAGCGACGAGTTCCCTAGAGGTGTTACCTCCTGTTAACACTGCCTTCTACCTCCCACTAAGGTCAGCACCCAACATCCTCCCTCATTTCCTTGAGATTTTGCCCAGGAATCTTCTCTGTTAGAAGAAGCATCTGCACTGGGACAGGCTGGCCCTTGCAAAGAAAGTGCTTCCTCACAAGCCTCAAGACTGCAGCTGATGTGCCAGGGACTCCTCTCCCATCACTGTAAGAGCAGAGCTTGGCATCTCCTCCTGCTAGGCAACCACAACCTATCCCTTTCCCACCCTGTACCACCACCATCTGCACTGGGCAGGAAAGAGAGCAGACTGCAGGAAGTTTGGGCTAGAGGAACACAAACAGCATCTCTCCTGCAAGACAAGTGTGGAGTTGCAGCCAGCTCTGAAGAGCGAAGCTGCTGTGCTGAGTCATGGGTGAAAGCTCTGAGATATGCCAGGAGGCTGCCATAGTGCCTAGAGTCCTTCAACCCAAAGCGGAAGGATATGGGGAGCAGCTGCACAACTCACCCTGCTTATTAGAAGGGAAGGACAACTTCCATGTGTTTTGGCAGGAAAGCCACTCAGCGAGGCACCCCCCCAGAATGCTCACCCTGGCAACAGGCAGGTGTCCCTGCCTGACAGTCACAGTTGGGAAGAGCTCTGCAGCTAGAAGAAACTCTGGATTGTGAAGGCAGTGGGAGGAGGAAAGCCAGCATGACCCAGCTGCTGCTCCCACCCTCCTTGCCCATAGCTACCTCACCTTGGCCTTGTTCTGGACAGGCAAGTATAGCTTGAACTCAGCTGGGAGCTCATCCTCCGAGTAGAGCCGATCAGAGAAGTACACTCGTCGGATGCGACAGTTGGCGTGGATCTGAGAGTCAAAACAGAGTCAGTTTTTCAGAGTCCCATATGCTCTTTTCACATCCAGTTTCACTCTCATGCGGCAGCCTGGATTCCTTGGCTCAGCAGCTCGAGAAAAGACCTCACTGCCTCTCTCCAAATCTGACAGGGCATCAGAGAAGAAACATGGCCCATGCCCTCTGCTTTATATTAGTTACTCTCTCCAGCTGGCTCAAGAGTTGGCCACGCTCTGGCATCTCTGCAAACTGAGATCTGCCTTAGTTTAGGGGGTTATTTGCTATGAACCCACCTCTGCCTTTCCACTGATATCAGCACTTGCTAGAACACTCTCAGTCTTAGCTTGCTGCATTTTTAACATTCCCTTTTCAGGGTCTCCCCAGGATCGAGAATGAGACTATCCAGTCTGCACTGCCTCCACTATCAGCTGGCTGAAGGAGTCACTTCAGCACCCCTCATGGGTATGTAAGAAGGCAGACATTTCCCAGTTGTCTGCTCATCTCAGGGCAGCCCCAGGAGGAACTGCAGCAGTTCCATCATGCTAAGGCACAGGCATGCTTCACACACAGGCATTCCTCAAAATAACACATGCCACTGGACACAGCCAACCCCTGGCAAAGGGAACAAGTGTCACATCCTCAGCAGGAACAAATGGAATAATGGAATTGTCAGAGTTGGAAGGGACCTCTAAGGATCATCTAGTCCAACTCCCCTGCTAAAGCAGGATTGCCTAAAGCACATAACTCAGAACTGCATCCAGGTGGGTCTCAAAAATCTCCAGAGAAGGGGACTCCACAACCTCCCTAGGCAGCCTGTTCCAGAGCTCTGTCACCCTCACCATAATGAATTTTTTTCTCCTATTTGAATGGAATTTCCTATGTTCCAGCTTGTGCCCATTGCCCCTTGTCCTGTCTCTGGGAACCACTGAAAAGAGTCTGGCTCCATTCTACTTCAGCCCACCTTTTAAATGCTTGTCAGCATTAATAAGGTCTCCTCTCAGCCTTCTCTTCTCCAGGCTAAAGAGTCCCAGCTCTCTCAGCCTTTCCTCATAAGGGAGATGCTCCAAAACCTTAATCATCTTTGTTGCCCTATGTTGCATCAGTTCTAGTCCAAGGGCTCGGTGAAGGCAGGGTCATTCCACCCACACTAGGAAACAAGCTTGACCAGGGTTATGTACGCACCCTAACACCCTGGGTCTTTGCCAACCAGGCTCCCACTTAGCCTGTCACTGTCTGGCATACTGGGCAGTAAGGCAGCACACAGTTAATTTCCAGCAGACCTCCCCCCGGCAGGATGCATGGCATGTTGCAGGGAGCGTTAAGGAGACTGCAACTCTTACTCTAACTGACAGCCAGCAAGAGCAACAAGACAGAAATGAGCTCCTTCATGACAGTCTAGTCCAGTGACATGAGGCAGCACTAAGACCTCTGTTGCCTGGGTTGTGTCCTTTCTCCCCTCCTGCAGTGCTCTGCGAAGAGCAGGACTGGCAGGACAAAACCCAGATTCCCAATATACAGCAAGGCTGTCCCAACCAGCAGGAAGACTAGCAGCCATGGTTTCTGTGGGCAGGAAGTGCCTGCTTCTCACCTGAACTCTGAGGGTCTCAATGTAATTTGTCCCATAAGCCCGGCGTGTGAAGTCCGACAGGTTGAACTGGATTTGGTTCCAGCCATCGTCCAGCCGCATGGGCATAGTACAGATGAAGGGTTTCACCCGAGTTGTGCTCTGGTAGTTACTTGCCCGAAAACGCCGGCGTACGTTCTTATCATCCAGCACCTGGGGCAAGGAAGGCAGGCTGTTGACACAGGCATCAGAGGCACCCAGCTCACTGAAACAGCTCAGTCTCTACCCGTCTCTGAGACGAGGCTCTCCTACTCCCACTCCTCCATTTCACAACAGAAATATTTTTAACATAGGAAACAGACTCATTTTCAGGACCAGCAACAATGTGCTTGTGAGCTGACAGATACTCCCATAGCAGAAGACATGACATATCACATGCCCAAAAAATCAAAATTGTTTTGGGGATGACACGCTGCCTGAGACAAATTCCAACATAAAACTGTGGGGTCCCTGGCACCTTCCTCACTGGTTCCTGGAGAGGCCTCCCCACTACACAATGCTCACCTGCACTTCAAAAGTGAAGTATTTCTTCAGGTTCTTGATGATCATCACTAGGAATGGTAGTTTGATGCCTAAGGTCTTCTTTGGGTCAGCTGGGCACGTGATGTATGTGGTACTGAGAGGGACAGAAAATCAGTTTAGGTCTCACCCGGCACAAATCACACAGCCTGAGTCCCAAGCCTCTCCCTTGACCTCATGCAGTCGTGAGGGACAGGCAGAAAAAGATAGCTGTGATCATAAGTTCTCAGCAACAACCAAGGCTTCCTGTAACAGGAGAGAGAGTTTCAGAGGTAGCTGCAGGGAGAACAAGATAAAAGGCCCAAAGAACGCATTTTTAAATCCCACTTTTCTCACCCAGGGCATGAAACACCTTCCTGGACAGCTACACCTCCCCAGTTTCAAGGCCACATCAGCACCGTTTCTTAATGCAACCTCTTCTTACCCTTGACTGAACAGGTAGAATTCTCCAGAGCACAGCAGAGCCCTGCATGCTCTATATGGCTGGGAAAACAGAGGTCACGAGCCCTAGAAGTACACGTCATGCCTGGCAAGTTCTGTGTCAACACATCTTGGGAATAGAAGCATTGGCTCAGCCTCTCTGCAGGAGAGGAGTCTCCACTGCCCTTATAAGGAGTGTCCTGCTTTGAATCACCCCTGGATAAGCCTTGGAGACTCAGAACTCATGTGTGGAGCTGGCATCTCTCTCTTGGGTTGATGGAGACGATGTTGCTAAATGAAGCACCGTAAGCAACTCCCCTAATAAATCTCCCTTTGATATTCCTGTTGTGAGGAGAGCAGCTGCCACAGAGGGAGAGCAGCAGAATGGTTCCGAGACAATAAAAAATGCAGAAGGTTGAGTGCTGCTCTCCCAGTAATTGGCTGAGGACTGGGTATCAAATATAGCTTTTTTCCTTTAAGTGATGAAAAAAATATTGGGACTTCAGTTTTTTATCCCTTAGCCCCACTTAAGATGACACAGAGCTCTACAAGCATGTACACAGAAAGGCACAGTATAGTGCCACAAAGGGGTACCGTATTCTTCGATTTATTGACAAAGAGCAA
Organism: Jacana jacana; assembly: GCA_013400555.1. NCBI lineage: Eukaryota > Metazoa > Chordata > Aves > Charadriiformes > Jacanidae > Jacana > Jacana jacana. The sequence continues at coordinate 119,621 of VZTM01015701.1, read as the reverse complement.
AGTCTGAAGGAGACATCTGCTGGACACCAACATCTTTCGCTCTGCTTCAGGGTCAAGCCCCCAGGGCACACTAAGGCAGAAGAAGATGCCTTCTCCTACCTGACATTAGTTCCTTCAATCTCTAGCACCAGCGACTGAATGTCGTTGTCGGTGATTCGCTTGATGTGGCCATTGCGAACCTGGAAGAAGAGTGAGAGTGAGCACAGATGTTACTTGAGAGGGCAATAAGAGGTGCCCACAGGTCCATTGAGAGGGGGAAAAAGAACTCAGGAGAACCCATCTATGTTCACTTGACTCTTACTATTCTGGACATCGTTGTTTCCAAGGCTTTCATCACTGTCTCAGAGTGACAGGACTCCAAGCAAGAGTTTAATGGCCCAGCATGCTGCACAGACACCAAGTGCAAGACTTCAGTTTATCAAAATATGCTACAATAAACACGAGTGACTTAAGCCTCATGTAAGAGGCCAAAATTAACAAACATGAAACTGTCAGAGCAAGATCGAAAGTGGAATAAGGGATAAAAAACAAGTACAAACAATACAGGGGCAAGCAAAGGGAGCCACCAGCCAGCCACCAGTCATGAAGGGGTCTTCAGTCTCTACTGCTGGGCATGGCTGACAGCTTCTGTGGAAGAGCAGGGCCAGAGGAGAGCTTGCTTGAAATTGAGTTACAGTGTATGCAAGCCCAGCTGAGAAGCACAAAGATTTGGCTACTCAGCCAGAGAAGCTGCATACTCAGAGAGGCCAGAGCCAGAACCAGGAGCCAACACAAATGCATTGTTCTCCACAAGCCACATGGCTGAATCCCAGGGTCTGAGGATTATTTTTATTTTAATGAAGCAGCTTACTTCCCATCAAATTTATCTTCATTTAAAAGGTACTTTTGCTAATTAAGTCCTCTGCTCTTCCCCAGTGCAAGATCAGCACATTGCAATGCTCCTTCCAGCTCCATGAATTAATTTCTTTAGCACCTATCACCGCTGCTAATATAAAGGATACATTAAGCTTCTAATGGGATGGTTCCAGTCATGAGCTATAAAATGATTTACGGGTTTAGCAATTCATTTTCAGAGTTCATTTCTTCAGAGCCCTACCTTGGTGACGTTGCATACATTTGCTGGAAGAAAGAAACAAGTCAGATAAGCTCTGTGAGCAGCCCAGCCGTCTCTACACTAAGCAGTTTTAAGAAACCCCAGCTTCTGCTTCTGCTAATCATGAGAGAGCATCTCACCCTGCCTCAAGCGTGCAGATACTTCCAGAAAACATGAGGCTCAGAGAGAGGATCCTTACAGGATAACCGTATCTTTCCTTTGCATCAAATGCAACTCCCACAGATTTATAGGTCTGTTCAGGAGAAACCAACCACCCAAGGTCTGGATGAGTTGCCTTCCCCCCCCCAATTAAGTCACCAGGCTCGCCTCTCTGTATTTGAAGCTGTGACTGGCATATGGAAAATTAAATCCTGGAAGCCACAAGGATACAGCATGCAGGCTTAACACTGGGAAATAACCCTGCCTTAAGCAAGCGACAGTAGCATACAACAAAGCCTGCCTCCACATCATGCAAAACAGCTTTCACCAAGGATAGCTTATGGCTCCAGAGGGAAAAACGTTCAGCCTTAGGCTTCTCTGGAGAGGACAGTAAGAGAGAAAACAGCTAAACATGCTTTAAACCAATTAGTCAGCAGTGTTTCTTTCCGTAACCAGGTCCCCTTCCTTAGTCTGTCAAGGTTTTCCTTCCCCAGATGACAGGGCCAATTAAAAGCAGCCACTCTTCATCCTCAGCTTTGCCAGAACCAGGATGAGAGACAGCAGAAAAGCAGAGGAGTTGAGTACAAAATGGCCAAGCTGTGACAGAGCCCTTCCTTCTGGTCCTACCTAGCTGAGGGTAAGTTTCTGCAAGCTGCACTAGTGCCTAGGTGCAGGGAGGCAGTGGCCAGGTCACGCAGGCACCCTTCCACACAAAAGCCAGCCTGTCCATGTGTCCTGGCAGCCAGCAGCGGCAGGACAGACACGCAGATATTTGGAGCATGACACCCAGCACTGGCTGGATCAGAAGTACAAGGAGCCTCACCATTTTGGTAAGATAAGGCTAAACAGCATCAGCAGTGCTCACTGCCAATAGTGGCTCAAAGTGCTGCCCTCTGGGACTCAGTGGTGCCAATACCCCAGCTCAGCCCCTTGGCTCACACCAGAGCCCAGCTCCCCACCAGAGGCTGAGCTCGCCTCCTGCCTGTCTCAGGGACCACATACCTGACACATCTTGGTCACAGCCAGAGGAGCACTACTCTTTCCCTGCCAGCTCTGCAGATCCATTCCCAACAAGCTCACACAGGCCAAGAGGCAACCTCCAGCTCCACCAGGCACAGCTAGTCTCAGGACTCCGGAGGGATAGTCCTGCTGTGCTTACAGTAACTCCTCAGCAAGAGCTCCCAGTCTTCAGGTGCTTTCCCCCACCTCACAGAAGCTCAGAAAGAGAATACTTCAGAAAATTTTAGAAATATAAACAAAACACTCCATGTTTCTACTTCACCAATATTTTCTAGCCATTTTAAGCCTAAGAAGGTGCGTTTTTGAAACTGGAAAAAAGGGCAATAGCCCTCTGAGAAAATAAAGAGTTCTTCAAATGCATAATATCCTCTGAATCAGGATAACTGGGAAAGAAGTTACCTGCTGCCTAAAGACAAACTGGAAAAAGCTTTTTTTGCAGATGCAAACCTCAAATCTCACAGGGTTTGAAGGGAACAGCAGCTTCACAGACAGTCTGAACATACACATTTCTCAAGGCTGCTATTGCTGCTAGCAGCACTAATCAAATGAAACAAATACCGGCAGAAAAGCAGAAAGGGGCAATCTTCCCCAGGCCCAGCCACCCACCCACCAGCACGGACAGGACGCCATGGTCTGAGGCTGACCTCTGGAGGTTTGCTCCCGCATCGTTCATGGCTGCCCGGCCATTAGGCAATGGGCCTGCACCAACGCAGCAAGCTAAAACACAGCCAGCACCAGCACCCAGACTACAGTAGGCATGGATACAACCTTAGCTTGGGACAGGCCAGCGCTTTTCAAACCCACAGTGGTGCGTCCAGAACAGAAACAAAGCTCTTGTGCCACCTCCTTCCCCCAGGGAGACAGGGCAAAAGAAGATGCAAAAGCAGGAGCTACCTGGCAGTGCTGTACTGCTTGGTGCATGCAGGTTTGGGAAGGAGTGAGCAGCATGGACCGCTGTACTTGAGATGCAGAGATTTGGGACAACCAAGCCAAGGATGGTGTGTAAGAGACCTAACGATTCAGAGAAGGGCTGCAAGAGAGGACCTGACCACAGTGTTTGCAGGGACTTGATTCTGGCCATGCTTATCAGAAAAATTTCTATCTGCATCCCAGTAGCAGAGCCCACATTTGACATTCAGACACGACCTGAACACCAGCTGATCTTGCACCCTCCCAACAGCATTTGAAATTCTAATAATTTTCCATGTTGACATCCAGCAGAAGGAATATGGAGAAATCGGCAAGAAGACAATAGGTTTGACAAGTTTCATAATACTGTTCCCATTTGCTGTGCAGAAAATTGTCAGCAAGTCCCCTGGAGACTGGTTAGCCTGTTTCCATGCATCAGCGCCCTGCCACCAACCATGGTGGAAGGACAATCCAGTAATAAACAGAAGACTGAACAATGAAGTGCTGGAAGGAAAACAGAAGACACATCACAAACAGGTCTCCAAAGCAGGCACACACAGTGCTGGAAGGCAGGAGAAGAGAGCACAGCCCAGCAGTCACCATCTCTCTGCAGATGAGGCTGAAGGAGGAACCTCTGCCTGCAGGGATGGTGGAACAGTCACCATGCTCTTCCCAAGGTCTGGACATTTCAGTCCTGCCAAGTGCCCTGGAACAGGATGCTTGGGCTTGGCAGGATTTACTACCAAGGCCTGCCCAGAGCTTACCCACAGCAGCCCCTGGGGGAGAAGGGAAAGACTGTACCCTATTACCTAGAGGGAGGTTACAAATGCTCACCAGGAAAGGCTTCCAGTGTCCCATTTCTACTCCTGTATCAAATGAAGAAGCCTCTACTTCACACTGTCTCCATCAGCACAAGCAGTGCCCATCCTACTAAGGCCAAATAAGAAATAGTTTCCCCGATATCACAAGAGCTCGAGATTCCCTAAGACTTAAACAAACAAACACCCCCCCAAAAAATAAAAAAAATCACCACCGTCTGCTGGTACTTTTTGCAAGAATAAGAGAGTCCATATTACACTGTGATGAATGCAGCAATTGGGACATTCAGCTAGGACATGGGAGAACATCAAATCTCGTTTCCCATTCTCACCAAACTACAGGTGCATTTTATGCACCCTTGAAAAGAGCAGCAATCACTTACTGCAAAGCGATTTTTCCAGAAACCCCAACTGTAGCCCTCTCCTGTGGTGATGGACTGAACCATTTCTGGGATGTCTGAGTTTGAATAGATCAGCATTTTCCACTAAATAAACACACAAAACACACTGGAAAAATCCCTCACCATCTCTGGACATTTACTCACCTAATGGAAGTGCTGCCCAAGCCAGACACCAGCCTGCCCCTCTGCTGCCAGCCTGGCAGGTTCCCGTCTTGAGCCAGAGAGGCTTCATCAGCAAATGAGCACCCAGATCCCTGCTCATGGCAGGTCACCAGCACCCAAATTATCAAGAGACTCTGAGCTCACAAAGTCTTCACGCTGATCAACACACCAGACAGCAGCACAAGCTGGATTTTCTGAAGGGGCAGAGCAGGGGATACAACACCCACACACAGTGGAGTGAAGACCTGAGTGACTCCTTTTTCTCAGCTTCAAGGCAGTGAGAGAGGGGCCTGGTGTGGCGAGACGAGAGGCCATGGCCCATGGACCCACAGGGCTGCCCTAGGGAGACCACCTGCACCAGGTTACTGCAAGCAGCTAAGTACTGTCTTTGCCTCCTGCTGCTGCAAACACGCCAACGGTGTCCGATCAGGAAAGCCAAAGCTATTACAAACCCACCACCCCAATTTATTTTAATATTCACAGGCAGAAAACCCACCCTGGTTTCACACCACTTTTGTGAGCAGGGCAATCTCCACAGCAAGCTCACTCAAGATGGTCATGCTTCCTCAGCACAGACAGATGTCTAAGCAAGGAGTACCAGCACACAGCCCTGCTGCTCACAAGGATACAGGGCTGCTGCTGCCAGACAGTGCCAGAGGAGCCCAGCCACGGGCAAAGCTTACAGCAGGTGATGCAAACAGCCTGCATACCCAGCTGCTATTACTATGATCATTTTTAATCAGTCCTTCCTGGCCTATCTGACTACTGCACCCAAATGGACTACTGCTTAAATCCATCCTGCAAGCAGAGTTCCTGCTGGCTAGCCCACAAGCTGCACAATTGCAATGGTATCACCCTGCACAGGACAATTCATGTTGGAAGGTACCTCATGAGGTCTCTAATCCAGCCTCGACCTCCAAGCAGGGTGAGCCCAGATTGCTCATGGCTTCATCCAGTCTGGTGGTACACTACATCCCTTTGTCTAAGAGTCTTTAATGTGTCCCATCCTCACACCATCCAAATAAGCTGCCCATCTTTTTTTTTAAAGTCATGAATATTTGTGCAACATCCCTATCGCAGGCACGTGCACACAGCCAGGCTATTGTGGGGCAACCCATTTATTCTCAGAACTGCATGGGTACCCCACTGATGGGAAACAGGATGGGTCTGTGCTGCCTGTCCAGTACTATCCCATGAAACACCGCTGTCTGCTGAACTGCCTTGAATGCTTTTGTTCCTGCTGAAACCACAAGCAATTCAGGCTAGGTTCAAGCACCAGTAACTGAATACCTGTCATAACCTCAGAGAGGGAAAACTGCTCTCAAACAGTATAACCAGTGCTTTGCAGAGCTGCTTTTAGGCAGCAACATGACTATGGGTGGTTTGTGATGGGGAGGAAGCAGTAGGTCTCAAACCCTCTAAACTTCCTGGTACAGGCTCCCTGATGCCAGATATCCAGGAGAAGGCAGGGACCTTCAACCGAGTCACTCCAGAAACAACAGGAAGGAAAAATAAACAGATCAAAAACATTTGTCACTTCTTGTACACTGTAAAAGCCACCACATGGCCTATTACCTTTAGCAAGCCCATTGTAAAAATGGGTCACACACGAGAGAAGACCCCCATCTCAGTTACACCCAGCAAACGTAGGGAAGCATCATTCTATTTTCTGCTCCTAATTTCCCGTGTTTGGCACTTTTTGCAGGCTCTTGCCGTTCTGCACCTCCTGCCGCAGGGCTGGCCTGCTCCCCTGCTGGGGCACTGCTTTCAGCAAAGGCAGAAAAGACACTTTTGTAATAACATTCCCCTTAGAAAAAAAAAAATAATCCCACAGCCTCGGGGAGCTTGCGGTAACCTGGTCTGGGTGGCCTCCCAAGAACAGCCCCTCGTCTCGCCAGGAAAGGCCTGCCCCGGGCGCTAAGAAAGCGCTGCTCCCCCTGTCCCGCCTCCACCTCACCTTCTTGTCCCAGATCTGGAGCGGCTTGCTGCCGATGCTGTACAGTACCGAGAGGAACCCACTTTGGAACGTGTTCTTGAACATGCCGGGGGCCGCGGCGGGCCGGGCCGGACGCTGCTCTCCCGAGTCCGGGGCGGCCGCTCTGCGCAAGGATACCGCGGCTCATACAAACACCTCCGCGCTTCCGGGTCGTGCCGCCGTCGTCGCCGTCACCAGGGAACTACTTACCGCGCCTCCAAGGTGACGCCAGATCTGCTTCCGCCACCGCTGCAGTGTTGTATGAGCGCGCGTTGCCATGGCAAGGGGGGGGGCCGGGGCCGGGCGGCAGCGCCACAGGCCTGCTTGCCTCCCCGCTCCGGGGCGGCCTTTTCTTAGTCCGGGCTCGGCTGTTCTCGGCGACCCCGTTTCTCTCCGTGCTGGTTTTACAAGGACAGAGTGTCCCTGTGGTCTTTGCTCTGCCTTGCTGCTTCCCTAAGTCCCACAATGCTCCCTGGTTCCCAAGCTTCACTTGCCCCAGCAGGTGACATCCATCCATCCATCCATCCATCCATCCATCCATCCATCCATCCATCCATCCATCCATCCATCCATCCATTTGTGCGTCCAACCATCCATCTGCCTGCCCGTCTGCTCATCCATTCCTCCGTTCATCTGTCCATCTACCTGTCCTGTCTATCTGTCCTTCCATCCACCCATCTGTCCATCTGTCCACCCCAGTCCTCCCAGCGCTGCTCCAAGCAGCCTGCACGCACCCCTGCTGGAGGTTCTGCATGACACTTAACTCTGCAGTAATGCCCGCAGCTCCATTCACACACACGGTAAATGCTCTGTGCTCAGCCCGGCGTCCATGGACCTGCACTTCTGGACGGCACTACAGCAAAGTGTGAGCACCAGCAAGCAACCCTTGTCGCTCCTATGCCATTTCCTGACTTGGGTCTTCCCTGACATGGCCAGGCCCTCCCCTGGACCTCTGTGGCCCAGGGCCCAGGGAAAGGCAGCCGTCTTTGATGGGACTGGAAGGGAATGATGTTTTAGTCACACAATGGCAACAGCAAGTCCCACCCTCTGCTAGGCCATTTCTGCTGGAGCTGGCTGCAAGTTCCTGCCACGTGCCACCATGGCATACCAGGGGTGGGCTGGTGCTGGAGGCTGCTGCCGTGTTAGGTCAGAAACTGCTGGGAAATCTGCAAAATCATGCTTTCCAGAGGAGCCTCCTGAGCATCAGCCACTGCAAGGAGGTTGTCCCAGTCCTTCCTCATGCTTGCTGTCACAGTGTCATTTCCTCAGACAGCCCCAGAACTGCTCCAGCTCCATGTGGAAATGGGACAGATCATGCACATGCTGACATCAGAGATCTGTGTCATGAAGCAGAGCAGGAGGAGCAAGGGGCAGGGAAGCTCTCAAACACAGCAGCGCTGCCCATGCAACACACAATGAAGCTCTGCTGGCTACTCCAGGCCACACACTGTGGTAAGGGGGTCTCCTCCCTGGGGAGAGGAGAAACAGCTCCGGCTGCCTGGCCTGTTTGAGCAAGAAAGCACCGATCTTTGTCCAGATGGAGACCTGCATTTTTGAATCAGTGGAAAGAAGGATCTTTGCTCTCCTGGAGAAGCACCAGCCCCTGGCCCAGGAGCACAGCACAAGCCTGAAAGACAGCAGTGCACACCGGGCAGTGGGAGAAGGCTGGCACATCCAGATGCCCCCCCTCCCAGCATCTGTGGGGGCATCTGGCTCAGCGCATGCAGTACCAAGCACAAATGTATTTGCTCGAGCAAATAAAGGTGCCCAAGGAGTGACCTTCTGCAAAAGACTTTCCCAAAGGCAACAAAAAGAAGCAGCTTCTGATGGGTCTAAGAAACAGCTGATATGCTGTAGCTGCACACCCTCTCCCTCCCTGTCCTCTATCAGCTGCTGCTGTTCCAGCCAAAGTGCTGCCTCTGCCCTTTGCCAACTCTGGTCGGTGAAACCCCCTGCAACCAGGATTCACATCACTCCCTACAGAGGAGCGTGCAGGCTGGCAGAGTCCCATCCCTGCCACCTGCTGACAAGGCACCAGGAAACCTCTGGGGCACAAGGACATGAGCCAAAGCCTGTTCAACTTCAGAAGCAGCCCTTATCTGAGCACAGGCAAGAAGTCTCAGTGTGCACTCTACAACGCTAGATTTTCATGCTCTTTACTTATTCCTTTTAAATTGTTAGTGCTTTCAGCTCTGGCCTAGCCTCCCGTAAAAAGCGTTACCTGTTGGAGTACATTCATCTTCATGCTCCAAGAAACTGTGCCAGCAACAACCCTCGTCAATTACTGTCTGACTGTAAAGAAATTTGCATTTTTTTTTCCTTTTAGTGAGCTATGGTAGATGCAGTACCTTGACAATATAAGCAGGGTGTATGTCGAGGGGGTCTGATGTACAGTTTTATGGGTTGCGAAAGTGCTTTTGAGTATAGACATGGCCTTGCACAGCTGAAGAGCAGCCTGGGCAAGAAATTACATTTTTAAACTGAAATACATACATTACATTTCTTCTTGCTGTAATAACACCTGTAGCATCTACTTTCAATGTACAGGCACTAAACAGCACAAAAATTACCACTCTGCACCAGCTTTATGGCCTTGCAGTTTAACGCCAGGCTATTGGGTAGCTCTTGTAGCTCACCAATGCCCGACTCAAATCCTCCTAACAGCCCCAGCACTGTCTGCTGGTTGTGCTCATCTGTCCCTTTGGCTAAAAATGCTCCAACTGTCCCAACCATGCAGCCCCTTGCAGCAGTCAGGTTACCAGCACTTTCCCCTTAGTTTACAAAATTCCTCACACAAACAAAGGAAGCACACAAAGAGCAAGGCATTGTTTAGAAATTATCACCTATATTTAGTTCACGGGTTACAGAATGCTTTACACAGCACAACTAAATAACTTCTTCCCTTAATCAGATGGTAGGAGACAACTGGGACAAATATCTAGCTGCCATTACTGAACTGCCTACTCATTCACACACTCTCCACTTACTGTTTTAATGCCATGGTTTTTTTGCAAGTGATATCAGTGGAAATATGTTGTGGTTTCATATTGTCCCTATTTCTCAATGAATTTTAACAAAAAATAATACCCTCTCGTCCTTTCCAAGGCACCTGTGGGCTAAAGGCAAGGGCAGAAGCAGAGAAGCCTAATGAGATGTCAACACATATTGACAGTAAAGGCTGCCATTTGAAAAGAGGCCTCTGGGAAATGTATCTCAGTAAGACTCACACACTGATGTTTTCCACCTTGATGATCACTGGGAAGATGTGGGAGGTGTGACAGGGGGATTGGAACTCAACGATCTTTTACGTCCCTTTCAACTCTAATCATCCTATGATTCTATGTTACATCACCCCATTTCCCAGTTGCCAGGGTACAGAGCAATTGGATTTTTGGGAGCAAGTGGAAAAGGCCCATCCTAAGAGAATAATCTGGCTCAAGAAGTCAGCAGAGGTTGCTTGCTCCAGAAATAACTGTCCACTAAAGTATTTCCTGCCCTTCAGAGTTCCCAGCAACACGATTCCTTCAGAGGAATGAGATCTTCAGGAAGCTCCTGAAACATTACTCCTCTGAAGTTTCACATTGCTAGGTCCAGTTACAAAACAAAACATAGCAAATCTCTCTGGTATCACCAAGTCTCTGCTTGCCCCAGAGCACACATTTCAGATTCAAGGCCTGGGAAATCCTAACGTGGATGATTGACCTCTTGGCTTGCACCATTGCTGGAGAGCAGATGCCTGGGGTGGGCTGCATGGCCCAGTGGGCCAGCTGAAAGGACAGTGCTTGGACCAGTAAAACCAGAACCAGGTGTAGTCAGTACCTTTGTGAGTCAAAAGCCTTCATTACATTGCAGAAAACAGAACAAAGAAAGGACTGTGAGATCCTGGGGGTTATCCAGATGACTCTAGCTGTCACAACCTGGATTTTCCTGCAGGAGTAGGACTGGATGAAGGGCAGATGTAATGAGGAAATAAAAAAGTAATTGGGCAGGAGATCCACAGCCACTCCATGCAAGGAGAGGCAAGGTGTAAAACTGTCTTTGGGAGAGGATCTAAGGGAACCCAGACAAACCTTTGGACCTCAGGTTGGCTGAACTCTGAGCAGTGCAGGAGGAGGAAGAGGAAGCTGGGCTGCTGTGGAGCAGGGGATCAGAAGAGAACAGGGGTGTAAACATCGTTGGGTGCAAGAATAGATGATGCCAGCATGTGCTGGAACTCTTTGGCAGAGAAAGTCTAAGACGCAGGACACACTGCCTTGGTGGAACCAAGTCATGCTGGAGCAAGGGGTGAGAATGAACAAAATCTTACTGACTCTGGAATCTGGAAACAAATACTGGGCAGACAAAGAGTTTGTTTCTGACAAGCAACAGTTAAAAAGAGCATCCTTTATAGATGAGCTATCGATTTGGAGAGGACCTGGGCTGCAGCAGGCAGGAGGTGGGAATGGGGGGGCATGACCCCACAGAGTCAGGAGAGGGATGGATGAGGTAGCAATAGCACTTGGGCATGACTCCATGCTGCAAAGACCTCAATTCAGCTCACAGCACTGCTTCTAGACAGTACATACGGACCTCACATGGCCTCCGCCATGGGCTCTTTCCTTCAGGGACAGGTACTCACCACTGGCCAGACATACATCAGCCAAAAAAAGTCTTGCTGAATTTAGGCATCAGGGATTACCAGAGTCCAAGTCCTGGGTACAACAGGGCTATCATTACACCATACCTTGACAATGGACCAAGCCCTGCCTTACAGCACCAATAGTTTGAACTTAACTGATGTGTATGTCGACATCTGACCCCACATTGGCACAGCTCCAGGGGCGATGCACAAGGAAGGTGTTGGCAAATTTCCACCTGCACCACTCCCAGGCTTTGTGTGAGGAATCACCCCTGCGTTTCTACTTTGGCCACTGCCCAGGGCTGGGTGAGAGCAGGACCCTGTGGTTCTGCACCAGCAGAAGCCCATGGTTCACCTTACCCGAGTTCCCCTTTCTGGAAATGAGCAACAGGCTTTTCCAGTCGAGCCTTAGCCTGAGCAGCTTCGGTATAGGGGAAAACTGTGTAGGGAAGAACACAGGGCAGTGAAAGGATGGGACAATGAAAGAGAAATGACCATGTACAGTTACACAGAGTTCAGCTGGAAGTTTTTAAATCAAAGTTTCAAGCAGTCTATTAACATCTAAGACCACAGTCCAGCTTGGACAACCACCAGCATCACAGCCAGGCTCTCCTGAGAGCTGCTGGTGCAGCACCGCTTCCATCAGGGAATATCTGCTTGCTACACAGAGGCCCATGAGCAGGAGCTCCAAGCTCAGGGCTTTGCCTTGATGGCGATGGTGAGGATGAAAAAAGTCTCAGCGTAAGAAAGAGGAAGAGACAGGAGCTCCTGGGGTGCAGAGACAGAGCCCTGTCCAAGCCCCATGGGCTGGGAAAAGCAAGTACCAGCATTAGCACCCAGGCCATCACCCAGATAGGCACCTCCAGAAGACCATAAGAAGATACAACTAACCTCAGAAGGTACATCCCTCTGCTGGCAGTGATTTTGTACAACTAGCTCCTTCTGCTCTCCTTGCATGTCCTTGCAGGGCACCAGGAACAGCTCATACTGCCAGCATCCTCCAGTATGGCTGGTCCTGCCCCACAACTCCTTTCCCACTGAATACTCCTCCTTATGTGCTTCTTTTAAAACTTTTATTCAACAATATAGAATTATTTTAATTATAATACAGAACTGTCCATCATAATACTATGTCCCCTGTCACCCCTGTTCCCTGTCATAGACAGGTGCAAGCTGGGTAACCATGGTCCATCAGAGGCTGGGGAGGGAACAGCCAGAGCAGAGGAAGGAAAAACTAACCAACAACTGCTTTGCGTGCCCTTCACATTTCCACACTTTCTGGGTCAGGAAGTGCTCAAAAAGAAACCAAAGGCAGAAGAACCTTTAGCACTTGGAAGGATGGGCTGTAGTCATAGAGAGATGAGTGCCATCCAGCCAGGAGTGCTGCTCCGCTCTCAGCCCTGCCCATGCCACACAGTCTGCCTGCCATTGCTCCACACACACCCATGCAACATTTGATTTGGTTCTCATTCTGCTTATGAAAAATTGGGAGCAATAGCATCAGACCTGAGAGGAGGAGGGAAATGAGTGTGACATGGCACTGCCAGCTTGACACAGAGCACCTCTGGCCCCAGATGATGAGGAGATGGCTCAGCATACTGCCTGATGTCCTGCCACCCACCTCCCAGCCAGGCCTGCCCGCATCCTCCATGCCCCTCTGGATGTGGGGACAACCTGCTCAGCAGGGCTGAGCAAAGCAAGGGAGCGATGCATTCCAACAAAGTAGCGCTTTCACAGGCAGCCAGACACAAGCTTGGACTTATTTTGCCAACCTCCTATGTTAAGTCTCCTTCCACTACTGCAAACATCTCCTCTAGTCCCGCTAAAGGCTCCCATCATGCCACATCACAGTTGCAACAGGCACCACATCCCTCAATGGCTGCCATGGGTCTGTTTTTGAGCCTTTCCTCTCACAAGGTGCTTGGCCAAACATGCATCCTACCTCTGTTAGAAAGATGCAGCCAGGCCAGCTGAAAGACAAACACCAGGACTCCCCCAAATTTCTCTATGAGAAGGCATGTATTTCCCAGCCTCCTTCCTTCCAAAGGACAGAACGCTGTCTTCTCCAGCTCCCAGCTGTGCCTACAAGCAGGACAACGCTTTGCTGAAGTCCAGAGGAGAGTAGGCTTTCCTGCTCCCAGATCCGGAAGGGTTGATGGGTGCAGAGGGGAACTGGCCAAAGCTGCAGCCAAGCATCTACCCCCCACCCTGGTATGAGAAGACTCCATACCCTCCTTGCTCCCAGGCTACGCTTCATCAGCTGCTGTGTTTCCCTCCAGGGTGAATCTGTCACAGCTCATCCTACCCTAGAGCTCAGGTAAGGATGTGGGGAGATACGGGGCATGTTGTTCCAGCCTCTCTGGTTACTGCAACCAGGGAAAGCCACTTACCCATTTCACTCACTGGGAAGAGCATCTCTCTTCCTCTGCTTGAGGTAGCAGGGAAGAATTTCTGACTTGGGTTTTACACAACTGATACTTCCTGAAGCACCACTCTGAAGCTCCATCATCAGGTTTGGACACTATCAAGCACTCATGTATATCGGTCAACATTTTTCGCTGATCAAAATTTCCCCCCACTGAACCCGTTCTCCTTCACACCTCTTCTGCCTTAATTCTCCACCAGAAGGTGGAAATGCCAACACACTAGAGCTGGAAAATAAGTAAGCTTCCCATGCAGTAACTTGGGACAGGCCATGAGAGACATCCACTCTTCTCAATGGAGCAATTCAATACCTGTTTAAAATCAGTTTGGAAATTGATGTTAAAATCCCAAACCAACTTCACTGGTATTAGCACAGCTTAAAAGCACCCCATGCCTGAGAGACCCACACATCTCTTAAGCCAGGCAGCCTGCAGGCTGGGCAGATGAAAGGACACAAGGCTGGAAACATTTGCCAAAACCTCCAGCAGCATCTGCAGGAGATTTACTGTTAACAAGGGCCCTGTGGCTTGGCAGGAACACTATAGACTGTTCATCAGCCCAGACACTGATAACTGAGCTCACACAGTAGTTGCATCCCAAGGCAGGAGGAAAGAAGAGCCACACCCTGGCTCAGCACATCTTCAGAAAGAGTCATCCACACAGCTGAGAGGAGACAAACATGAGAACACCCAACATCCAGCCAACATCAGTAACTCCTCCTCTGACCAGCCATGTACCAGACAGATTGAAACCACTACCTTGGACACTGGCTAAGTCCCATGTACCACAACAACTGACCCCCCCACTGTCGCCAAACAGTAGCACCTCCTCTGCAGCCCTGTGACAGTGGAGGCAATCTGCCAGAGTGAAACTCTTGGGGCTGACAAGGTAAAGAACTGCAACCAAAGACTACAAGATCCCAAAATACTCAGGCAAAAGGGGCTGGAAGAGCTAACCTAACATCCTTGAGGAGGCAATGCCTTTGGTTCTCATTCTGGCTATCCCATAGATTTGAGACGGCACACGTTCAGACGTATAGATATTTATTGGTTTCAGTGAATTATACAAATGGATTGACCTGCTATTGATGCCAATAGAACTTTATTGGAATATGGAATGTAAACAGATGTTTCAAATAGAAACATTGCAACCTTATAAAAAATTAACTATTTCAACAATGCCGCAGCAGGAAATTCTGTGTTTAGGTGCTGGTGGGAAAACACTATCTCCAGCTTCTAGGTTTGAGTGTCACCAGAACCACTTGATGAAGTTACACACAGAACAAGTAGAGGAGGCAACTGTGAATCGTGGGGCTATAAAGCCATCAAGGGATCTGATGAAAAAACCTGCAAGACGAACCCCCCACCCCCTGCAACAGGATTCACACCCCAGAATTCAACAAATGGCTGACTTTGTTAAAACACTACGTGGGATCCCAAGTCCTGGATCAGTAGCTGCACAGCCCTCTCCCTGACAGACCACACTGCTGTTTGCTGATCCTTCCCCCTCCCCATGCACTCCTGCCCAGCCTCCTCTCACTCCTCCATCCTGCAGTGCTGGACCGAATTGCTCCAGAGCTGTGCTCTGGCACCAGTTCTCAAGGGAGCCACGTCATGAGGTACGTGGTTGCACACCTATCACAAGAAGTCTTTCAACACTGACTTTCCTGAGCTCAGTGGGAAAGTCTGGATAGTCCCTTCACACTTCTGTCACAAGAGCAGCCCCCATTCATCAGTTTCCAAAGCAGGTTTATTGAGTTTCTTCTCAGAGCAAGCCTTTGTCAAACACACCTGGAGGGAGGATCTCACCTCTCCCCAGCAACTCGGATCAGCACCTTCATTTTAATGCTCCAAACCAATCCTGAGATGCTGCTGGGTTTGTGGGTTGTTTTCTGTTGAACCTCTCCCCTCCCCCCAACTGCCCCCATCACTCACAACTGAAACTGGAATTCAAGGACCAAATTCAAGCCCAGAGTAAGCAGTAGGAATTGGATCTCAAAACAGAGTTGCACCTGCTGACCCTCAGCCTGAATTTGGTTTATCCAGTCTACAAGTCAGAAAGGCATGTTTTGAAAGAGGCATGCTAAGGGCTGATGGTGGAACAACCAGGTTGTCTCCACCAGCATGGTGGGAAAGGCTAGACTGAAAAGGAAGAAAAGAATCCATAGAGATGTGAACCAGAATCAGTTGCTTAGAGCCCTGGGGATATCATTACATGTTTAGCTCTTGCAAGACCATTTGCCCAGGGCTTTGGTACCACAGGGTTAGAGTTACATTAACCACAACCACCAGAGAGGAACTGAGGTTTATGACCGCCCACCCCCCCCAAGGTTAGATTTCCGCCGAGTATAAAGGGGAGGGGAAGGAGGGGGGAGGTCCTTGGTTTTTTTCCCTTCACTGTGTGACTGAAGGTTTTGCTTTTATTTGTAAACATCTTGAATTACCCGTTGTTTTCCAGTCTTCATCGTGCTGTTGTCAAGCCACTGGAGAGCACAGTGTTTTCTGAGCTGGGCTGGGACTGCTCCTTTACCACTGGATCTGCAGAAGACACAGACCAGGCAGGAAGGGGAAACAGCATTTAATGAAGTGGAAGCTCCACCCTGACAAACCCTTCCAGAGAAGCTGCCCTCAGAACCCACACAGCTGCTCAGGCTGTTGCAGAGTAGGGAGCCAAAATTTGCCCTCACAACCCAAGATCCCGCTCCACCCCAGCTGGCCCCAGCTTCTCCACAGACTCACAGAAATAGGGGTGCTCCATCGCCTCCTTGGCAGTCAGCCTCTGTTGATGGTCATATCGCAGAAGCTTGTCCAGAAGGTCTAGGACTTCAGGACTGACCAGGTGTCTGTTCTCACTGTGGATGAAGTTCTCCCAGCGCTTCCGGGAATGCCTGCAAAGAGATCCGCTGTCACTGGCCACCTGTGACAAGCACAGCAGCACCCAGAGGAATCACCTGCCACTACCCACTTCTGAGAAGAGATGGCTGTGACGGACACTGCCCACAGCTCCTCCTTGCACAAGCTACTGCTCAGCAAGCACTTACCCAGGGCAGAAAAATCTCTTTGAGCACACAATTGTGTGAAAGTCTCATGCCTGGGAAAGGCACAATATTGTACATTCCCTTCTGTCTACAGAGACAAGACAACAGCATGCAGGGTGACACCCTCAGGACCAGAAGTGCTCTGGCTTGCCAGTCAGCCTCACAGAAGCTGTCCTCATTACCCCATCCACCTTTCGTCCTATTCAGAAATCTCAGATGGGGAGGTTTTGAGCCCCTCAGCCCACACTCAACTCCCGTACCTACATCTCCACTTCTGGAATGTCAATGAGCAGGAGAAGGAAGAAACAGGGGATGGCTTTTGGAGCATGGGAGAGGCAGAAGGAAACAGCCTGCATTTCAGTGGCCTCCTGAGGTGATATGAGCAGCCAGGTGGGAAGCCTGCAAGTAGCCTTGTGACACAGAAGATCAAAGCAGGCCTTTGCTGAGAGTCCTTCAAGGGCATGGACATCAGTTTTATCTCCCTCTTGATGTGGAAAAAAGCCTGCATTTCAATTCTCCACTTACTGGCCCAGGATATCATTGAAGTGCGGGTCCAGTTCTATGTGGTACTTCTTGAGATACCCATACAGCTCATCTGTGCCCAGGACCTTTGCGATGCGAACCAGCTGGAACAAAAGGCATATTGAGAGAGAGCAGAAGGACAGGCCACCACTCTTGCAGAGGCAGAGCTGCCCAAATTTTAAAGCTCTCCTTCTGGAAACATCCCCGAGGGAAGGAATACACTCCCTTGAAACTTGTTTTTGCAACATGCAGAAAACAAGTCTCCTACTCAAGGCAGTAAAGTATAATCCCAGATGTCTTAACTAAACACATGGCAACATCCACCCAGTCTGACCCCCAGAACCTCCCCGTTATAGACACAGAGATGAGACAGTGACAAACATCTAGAGCAACAAGCCAGGTAGCAAAATCTTTACTTGGTCATAATTGTCCTGGCCATGGAAGAAGGGCTCCTTTCGGAAGATCATGCTTGCCAGCATACAGCCTAAACTCCACATGTCTAAGCTGTAGTCATACATCTAAGGGGAAAAAGGACAAGCTGTCAGAAACAGTATGCTCACCACAGCCCGGTTTCCCAACTGCACAGGCAGTCTCAGCCTTTTCACTTCACAGCCAGACTCTTTCCAACTCAGGCAATGCCCTGGCAGGCAAAACCAGACAACCCAAAGGTGGCCAAAGTGCAACCACAAGTGGTGTCACTGGCTAGCAAGAAGGAGGCAAACTCTTACTTGGTAGTCCACAAGGAGCTCCGGTCCTTTGAAGTACCTAGAGGCCACACGGACATTGTATTCCTGAGCTGGATGGTAGAATTCGGCCAGACCCCAGTCTATGAGCCGCAACTGAATGTGCAATAAAGAGACACAGAGTCAGGAGCTTCCCTACGCAAGTGTGGAGACTTGGTTGTAGAGAGGTGCTCTAAGGACAGGAGATGCTCTCAGCTAGAGAGCTCCTCTGCCTCCTGAGTCCAAGCACACTGTTACTGCTGGGTAACCGGCTCCTTACCAGCACCAGCAGCCACATGGACAGGTTGTTGCATACTAGGTGAACAGGCAAAAGCCAGCTGTCTGATCCTGCTGTTTAGCAGGGTTGGGCTGAAGGAAGTACTGATTTTAACTGGGAGCAAGAAACTAGGTAGGAGGGAGGCCCACCACATCCTGCAAGGCATCTCCTCTGCAGCTGCAGGGATGGATGACCTGCCATGTTACTGAAGAACAGCAGGTCTAGTAAGAGATTTCCCCCACCATATAAACCTTGCCTTGCCTGCACAGCCACCACTGATTGAGGGGGACAGACTTTGGACCAGCTGCTGCAAATCCCAGGTCTCTGAGCAGACAGGAACACATAAGACCTGATGAGGGAGAAGCACCAGGATGGGGTGGGAAGCTCTCTGCACTGCTAATTTCCAAGGTAGTGAGCTGGGAACAAATGTCTCCTGTGATCTAACTAGCATACCCCTGAAGTGAGGAAGCCACTACAGGACAAGCAGGCTGTACTACAGGAAAAGCTTATGTTCCCCAGATAAAAATAGCCAAGTGTGTTTCAGACAAGGCAACCCTTCCTCTGGCCAGGGCCTCTGGACCCTACTGCCACACCTCCCCGGGTGCAGCCTAGACCTGCTCTTCTCAGCAAAGAAACCCAGTGTGGGGAGCCGGTAAAGGTTAAAGGGGTAAGCTCAGCTGCTCAGCTTACAGGTATAGAAGCAGCAGAGTTTCATGTTTCTCTGGAAAAATCCTGCTTGTAAGCCCTGATGCCCCAGTACCTTTTTCTGTTGGTGGTCTATCATGACGTTGTGGGGTTTGACGTCCCTGTGCATGATCCCCATGCTGTGACAGTAATCCAGGGCCTGGCAGACACATGCATATATATATATATATATTAGACCCGTCTGTAACCACAGGCACAGTGTTAACAATATAACAAACAGTTCTTGGCTAGGACCAAGAGTGGCCCATCTACGAGGAAATACTGCAACCCTGTCGCAAGAAACTGGCATTTTCAGCACATGAAGTGACAAGCTGACAACTAGACTGCATTGATCTCGTGTCCTGCTGCAGCCCTGCATCCTGCAACTGTGTTCCCTGCAAAGTCTTTGAATAACACAATGCAGAGGTGTGGCCCATCTGATGACAAGCCCAACACTCCAACCTAGGCAGCCCCATGCTTCCTAGGTCACACTGTCTTCCCCAGAATGGGATGATTCTTATGTGCATACAGTTTTATGGCTTTCCAGTGCAGCTTTCCACTTGCGTCCCAAAACATATTGAGCTAGCAAGTCACCTCTACTGTGCTCATTTAAGCCAAATGTGCACTTACAAAAGGCAGGTGATAGCATGCAAGGTAGGGCAATGCTGCTGAAAGCTTGAAGGCAGGAGCACACGCAAGCTCTGTAGCTCCATGACCTTGCACCACTCGCCCTACCACGCATCTGCTCCCTTAAGCAACAGAATGAGAAAATTCTTTTCTCATCTCCAACAGGGAAGGGAGATCATCCATCAACATCAGATACTCTGAGACCTCCAGCAGCTCGGAAGCGGGGTACAGCCTGCAGTCATTCAATATCCAAGACACCAGTGCCAGGGAACTGGCACTGTCCTTAGGTCCCTGCCACGGTGGGAAGCACAAGTGACAACTGCTTCCATCACAATAAGGCCTCAGGGATATGAGGCCTTGTAACCACCAGAAGTCACAGCACATAGTAGTCCTGGGATCCTCAGTACAGGGGATCTACAACAGGCTGGGCAAACTGCTTCCAGGGATAAAGCTGTTCTAGTGTCTAGCTTTTCTCAAGGCTGAATCATCTAAACTTTAACACTAATCCTGGGCTCTCTCAGGCTCCCTCTAATCTTCAGTAGGAAGGTCTTTCCCTTGTAGACAGGTGCAGAGAAGAAAGCCTCCCTCAAGCCCACTAGATCTATTTCAGGAGGTCTCCTGTAGTCACCAAATCCTGAAGCACAAAGGGCTTCCCCTAGCCTCTCCCACTCAATTCCAGAGACAGGAGACCTGCAAAGTGCCAGCCCAGAAGTCCCAAGGTCCTGCTAAGGCCTCACACAGCCAAGCTGCTGCTACATCTGGTCAGCATAGAGCAGCCCTGAGTCCAGCTGCAACCTGTAAGCTTGCAGGTTACATAAGCTCTCCCTAATGTGCTGCTGGTCCCCATGTCCTGCAGCCAGAGACCTCAGAAAGGCAGTGCAGCAGATGTCACAGATCTGCCACATGGCTGTACGACCATTTCAATGGGGAGGTGTAAACTAGGCTAGTTAAGATGAAGTATGTAGGGAACTCCTTGCCCTTCATCAGAGGGACAGAGAAAGCTTTGGTTGGGAGGTCTCAAAGGAAAATAACAAGCAGCATAAGCAAAGCTTTGTTCCACAAGACCACATGCATGGAGTTCTGCGATCACAGGCCATCCAGATGGCCGGCTTGTTCTTGAAGTATCCTAGATCCCCCACCCAGAGACAGAGGGGGTCTAAGACCAAGTGGACAGAAGTCACCTTCCAGGGCTCTATTTGAATACTGCAGCATAAGAAAGGCTGGAGCTGATAATCCCACTGTCCCTAATACGCTAAAGAGTCCCCAGTGCCCCAGCCCTGCAAATGCCTCTTGGTGTTTGTCCTGCATCTGGCTGGAAGGGAATTGATTGTCCTCAATCGTCTCTAGCGGTGCTAGAGACTCAGGGAGAGCAAAGGACAGCCCTACTTGGCAACTAACAATCACAAACACTTCACAGGGAAAGAACAGATCCCAGAGAATCAGATACTCTTTGGAGGTGACTAAAGGCCCCTACTTTGGCTGTAATACCTCATAGCAACAAGCCAGATAATCAGATCTCTTCCCAGACCTTTTCAGGTTGAGATATGGATTCAGCAATGAACACAAGAGAAGTAACCACTTGGTAGTACAGTCCCACTACTGCCAATCTCATTCCTGGTCTTCCCATCCAGACTACCATGTACAATGCCACTCACCTTCAGCAGCTCATACATATAAAACCGAATATCAAAGTCTGTCAGGATCTGGTACAGTTGCTGAAACAGATTTGGAAAGGGAGGGAAAAAAAAAAAAAAAAAGAGAAAAAATAAATACTCCAGATATGAATTAGTTTCATTTCCCACATCCCACCTGCCTCCAGTCACTGATCCCATTCCAGATCCCTGTGAATGCTGCCACTCTTGAGGATTGCCCTCACCTCAGACCTGCCAGGGATATGCACTAGGAAATCCAGAGAGGATGCAAGAGCTCCTGTGAAATGCTTCTGGGATCTTTCAAACCTGTCATGACTTCTTTCCAGTGGGAGACAGGCAGGCTGTCTGTCCAAGAAGACAGCAAGCCCTTCAGAGCACGTTGGAGTTGGTACAGATGATCCTGACTCTCTGTTCACTTGCAAAGTCATGACGGTGACTTGACAACAGGGGTAAAAGCATCCAGAGCAGAGAGCCTGAGAAGATGTCAGCAAGGCTTCTAAATGCTCAGGGTGGGGCAGAGAGAGGAAGGGGTGCATGGGGTGGGGAAGCATGAAGAGCAAAGACAGTCAGAGCTGTAGGGACTCTACCCCAGGGTAAACCCTAATGCAACTCAACAGCACGGAAATGCTTGTGGGGCCAAGGAGAGCACAGCTCGGAGCCTCAGGGAAGTGCTTGTTGCCAGCATGCATTTGCCACCCTCCTCCCCTCTTTGTCCTTCTGTGGCTACTCATGCAGCAGTGACAAACATCCAGGGTGCACTTTAACCTGCACACCATCCCACCAGCACCATCACTGGAGAACTCATCATCCTGCTGCTCCCACACCAGGTCACAACTGGCCCTAAATTTGTCTTCGGCTCTGTGCTTGTCATTGGCAGTGGTGCCAGCCTGATGCTGCTGGGCTGTGCTCTCACCCAGGGAAAGCAAGGCAAGACACCAGGACAGGGCAAGGAAGGACACTCACAGCAGTAGGACCAGGTACCTCTGCCCTTTCCAACAAACAAGCATCATCTCACAGCTCAGTCAAATCGCTGACTGCAGCACCACTGGAGCCAGCTGCCCATCACAGGCACCACTTGGCAGCTTCAGGAAAAATCCCAGAGCAAGGGACTGAAATCCACATTCTAAGAAAGCAGCTCTGGCCCTGTATCCCCTCCAGGCCTAAGCTGAGATCTTCAGGATCCTGCCCTACTTAGGGCTAGATCCAAACAATCCCACCACCCCAATACTGCTCTAGGAAATCATTTGACAACATACAAGGGTCACTTACACACACAGAGCTTTAATAGCCTTCAGGACACATGCTGCATTGTAGTCTCATGAGCTGGGATGATGCTAATGCTTCAGAGCAACCCACTGAAGCAGAGAAGTGAGCAGGGTGCAAAAAAAGACATAGCCACAAACTACAGCATGGACAGATCTCCTGACTGGGTTGTGTATGGCTCTGATGTATGACCCAGGGCCAGCAGAGGCCAGCTGAGCCCTTCCAGGAGTTTGTTTAAATGGCTTGCTTAGGTAACAAACATTATGGAGGGGCAGAGACACTTAAAACATGTCTTCCTGGGAATCGCCACCCTGTTCAACTTCACCTGGCAACATCAATGCACCTGGAGAAGGGGGGGCACAGGAGAGATAGTGACAGAACAGGGCTAAGACCCCATTTTCCCCATTCCCTGACTCCTCTGCATCTCACTGCCTGTAAGCAGGAAGGGTATGGGATGGAGGTCACAGATGCCTCTTCTCAGGCCCACAATGCTGTCACTTCTCCAACTCAGCCTTCAGCAGAAGCAGCCATTGGGCAACCAGCTTTCAACAGACTTCCCTAGTAACCCAGCACCCTCTCACTGTGCCAAGGGCAGAAGCATGGCCAGCAGCACCCTGGCTCTGCTTGCTGGGGGGAACAGTGAGTGCAGGAGTGCACTCAGTCCCACTGCAAGCAGCTGGTGAACACAGATGGCTTTGAAGGACAGAGCCAAGTTTTCCACTGCAAGTGGCTCCTGTGCAGCAGTTTTGAGAGTGAGCTCTGCATCCCCTTTGCCCAGCCTAGCAGGGGAAAGCAGACACCTCTTTTGCAGATATGTCCCACACTCTGCTCTTATATCTTCCACTTTGGAGCAGAACTATCGGAAACATCACTGTGGGACTCAAAGCCAGGTCAAACATATGCTTGGGTAGTAGCCAGGATGACACAAGGCCTCAGAGACCTGGTCTGGTCTCTATTCTCCATACAGGGCATGAGGAAACTCACCCATTGCCCCCCTCCACCCTTCTCCAGCTTTCAGAGGTATTTTGGCACATATCATGTAACCAATGGTAAACTAATCCTGTTAGTGCTCAAAGGGGCAGTGATGTGCTTCCCCTCTCCAAGGGGCTGACAGGAGTTAAACGCTTATTCTTCTCCCTTGAGTGAGCCACACAGCTGGCTACCTGCAGAAATCAGCATCTGCAAAGCAGCAAGATGGCTGTGAGAAGCTGTCAGGAGACACTGCTTTGGAGTACAGGGCAGACAGCAGTAAAACAGCCACAGTATTTTCATGAAACAGCTCTCAAAGCATCCTGGCCTTAGCAGCCATGCAAGGGAAAATAATCTTCCAGACTTCTGCATTGCCTATTCAGGGCAACAACTATTTTTTAAACTAGATAGAACACTGGCACACACTTCCCTCACAGCAACTTGGCCTGAAAATTGCACTGAGGTGCACGCAAAGTGGAATATTTCACCCAGAGGTCCTCTGTCTCCACAACTCGATCGGGGTGAACATTCTGAAGCAACTTTTCACTGCTCAGCTTTCTTGCCCATCTCTTCTTCAACTACAACCCTGCTAGCATGTTTAAAGAACTCAACAGCAAACCCAACTTAGCACTGCTCCCAGAGACCTGGGTCTGCCCCCTTCTTTCTCGAGGGATTTGCCTCTTTGGGGCAATGAAAGGCACAGTATTCCAAAATGTGTGAGAGCTGACAGTCGTTGAAGGACAGGCATCTCATTTCTAGTTTGAAATCAATTAGCAAAAGACGTTTAATTTAACTGGTGGTTACTCGATGGACTGCATGGCTCTGCAGTACAGCTATCAATTAAGGAAGGTGACTTTGGGTAGCTTGAGTGCTCACAGATGATAAGCAATACAGCAGGTCTGCAGAGAAACATGAGCCCCATACATGAGCTGCTGTCCTCACAAAGGAGAATACGCATTTAGTCTAGTTCCAACTCATCACCCCTGCAAGCACAGAGACAGAACTTCCAGAAGGGACCCAGTTGGGTAATTTAAGAAAATGTGATTAGCTCTAGGAAACCCAGCTGCCATTTTCATAGGTGCATGCACAGGAATAGTGTCCCTTCCAACTCTAACCATTCTATGTTTCTATTAAGTATTGACATTATGCAAAAAATAGTAATGTTGAAGGAAAGAAACTTCCAGAAAGAAGACAACTGAGGAGACATCCGAGTTTGTGAGCACCTATTGCCAACAGGCCAGAGAAAAACGCAATCCTGTAAAGCAGTCGGCAACTCCCTGCTGTATGCAAGCTGCTCTGAGAACCCCCTCACACCACATCTGCCAGCAACGTGCATGGGACTAATCAGTACTGCTGAATCCACAAGCCAATGCACAGATGGGCAGATCAGCAGCAACCACCTCAAATTAAGAAGAGATCCAATTCACCAGCATTAGCTCATGTGTCACTGAATTTCTGCAGAATTTGGCTGCTTGGGAAGACCAGGATTGTGGAGCAGAGGGGACTATGACTGGGTGCTCTCTGGCTACACTTCATAGCAAGAAAAAAAAGAGACAGCTTGGGAGCCTCTGTATAAAGAAGATACCCACAGGCACTTGTGAGTAGCAGCAGCTCTGTAATCTGCCAGTTAGCTGCAACCTCAAGAACCTACCCAAACAGGCAGGAGAGCTCATGGAAGCATAGCTCAACCCACATGCCCCATAAATAGCTAGTGAAATTCAGCCATCCTGCATGCCCTGGGGGACACGCTTCCATTGCCAAGACAAGCAATTTTTGCATCCAATCAGCATCAAAAGCATCAATATTTTCTAAGATTTGCACAGCTGAGAATCTCAACTTCCTTTGAGGTTTTCAGGAACCTCAAGGCTTTCTCCTAGGAGCTGCAAACTCATGTAGTTGTTTCTAATACAACAGTCAGAGATGAGCACCGTTACATCTGCTGGGGACAGACCAGTGCTACCTCACTGGCTACAACAGTGACCTGATCGTGTAGGCTCTCAGGGTGGCTGGGACTGCTGACCTGCCATGGGCTCCAAGCCCTTCATTTTTAAGTTAAGAGTCCCTGTTGGTGACCAGCCTTAAATTAGTATTTATCACCCCATTTCATGAACATTTTTCAGTTACTCAGTGATAATTCTGAGTGGTACTTCAATAATAATTTTTTCATCTAAGGACACGACAGGGTGGTGTAATCACATTTTGACTAGGAGACACACGAAGTGATCCTCTGCAAGGTGTGCTGCTGCCCCAGCAAACCTATTTTATCTCGAGTCATATATTAAAATGAATAAACAAAAGTTTTCGAAATAGTTATAAGCTTCCAGGATCACCCTTATGAAGAGACCCTGGGTCACCAGGAAAACTACTGGGGCACGTTCCCAACACATACGAGGCATTGGAATAGCCCAGCTGATCTCAATGAAGCCCAGACAAACCAAGCCTGCTTTAATGAGCCCTGAGAGGTCACCACATACCACTCCTGGCTGTTTACTTGATGGAGGCAACACTCAATCTCCCCACCCAGAGCTGGCATGGCAGACGCTCCTGCAAATTACTATTATTCTAGCCTCTGCAGTAAGCCTCTACATGAGATTACACAGCACCAATAGCGCCACCGTCGGCATGCTCTGGCTGCCCCACCCAGCAGGACTCAGCTCACCAGACCAACCCAAAGGGATAGAAAACACACGTTCTGCTGTGCAGAGCGCAGGGCTGCAGGTGAGGCAGTACTTGGGCCAGCTGACAAGCTGCTTCCTGCCACCACAGGTCCTTCTCTGGGTGCTTTGTGTATCTGCTGAAGCTGCATCCTACAAGGTGTGCACCAACACAACACTCTGGCAACAGACAGGAAGAAAAAAGCACCATCCCATAACATTAAATGAAAGAGATCTCTAAACAGTGCAGGAGGGGGTGGCTGCTGGCTTTCTAATGGCAACTGCGCAATTAATTCCCCACCACTGACTTAAGATACCACTAAAATAGGTGTGGTTGCTAATCATATATCCCTTTTATGTATCTGCTGCTTCTGCCAGCCATCAGCATTTCAGCAGCGCAGGCAGTTGTAACTGCACACAGAAGGACCCAAGTGACAGGGATGAGTGTAACCACCTGGAGCTCCCCAGGAATCAGAAGAGCCAGGGAACACCCTGCAGCCTCCAGTAAACAGAAAAGCTTTAAAAAGGTGTTCATGACTGCTCACTCCCCTGCTCCCAGGCCCACCAGCAGTGGGAGACATGCTCTCCAGCCTCTGCCACCTAACAGACCCTAGATCTGAAGGATTCCAGCACAAATATGTATCACCTGCTCCATCAACTGCACTGCTGTAAACAGAGCATCGCAGCACGGGGATTAACTTGGGTTGAATATATAGCACAGCAGTAATTACTAGATTGAGAGAGGAGTAACAATATCTGAACAGTTGAACTTACTCCTCAAAATTAGGAAGAAATTCAGCACACAAGATTTTTATTCCTTCTTATCTAGAGCCTATTTACAGGTTTCTGATTTACACAGGGAAATGAAGGTGAAGCTGACAAGTGAAAACCCCAAATTCTCTCCATAGCTCTCATGGAGTATCTGACAACCCAAGATCATTGCGCTCTTAATGAAAATGGGAAGCCTCCCCCTTCCACCCTTGGGCTGACTCACCTTAAAATCTGTGTTATTGATGTACTCAAACACCAGAGCAGGAGTCTTTGACTGCAAGAGAAAAAGAGTCATGGTTTAAAACACCCTCTTGACCTTTCTTTGCTCCAAGAGACCTGAGAAAGCTTTTGCTTCCTGCCCAGCCCTTGCTCACGAGAGCAGGGTGCGAGCAGGACAGTAAGAGACACAGTCCTCCTCTGGCAGCAGGCAGAGGTGAGTTCCACCTACAACTCCCGCAGTAGGCACCAACTTTGGCCAGTGCTGCTCCTCCTCATGCCACGGAACAGAAACAGCACTGGGCAAGGCAAATGATATCACCAGGGGGTGATAGCCCATTACAGGAGGAAGATCACTTATAGCCCATTACAGGAGGAAGATCAGCCAGGACTGCCAATGCTACAGCAGTGTCATTTTCTCTCGGTAGCTGCCAGCAGGCTGGGAGACACAGACCCCAGCCAGCAGCTAGTCAGAGAAAACTTCCCAGGAATGAAGTAACTGTGGCAATGCAAAGGATACGACCTCTGGTCACTGGGCAGGACAGCAACCAAAACCATGAGAAGTGATTAACAGCCCACTGCCCTGGCAGATATTTATGTTCCAGATGCCAGGCTGGAAGGCTACAGGCTCTGTTTTCTTACAGAAATTTGTAGGGCTACAAAACTTCTCCCCCATCAGCCACAGGAAACTCATAGAAGGGATGTAAAAGAGCTTGGGGAACATGAGCCCATCCAAACCAACCCACCTCAGGAGACCTTCATGAGCTGGACACCACTTGCCCCTGGCTGGCATAACGGCAGAGACAGCCCCTAACTCAAGCTGAGAGCAGAAGCCTTGTGGCAGTGCCTGCCCACCACCCCACCGTGACACGCAGCCACCTACCACTGGATCCTTGACAGTGTCAATCAGATTAATGATGTTGGTGCCACCACGTAAATTCTCCAGAATCTTAACCTCACGTTTTATCTTCTTTTTCTTCACTGGCTTAAATAGACAAAAGAAATTAGAAGTGAGAGTCCTTTCAGAAATTAACACTGATTTCTGCCAGCAATTTTGATTGATTCATATCATCTCCCCTCCTCTCTCAGCTCCCACCATCACAAGAAAACATTTTCAGCTTCAAATAGGAGACAGACACCTTGCACAAACTAGGATTTCCCTCTCATCAGCAAAAGCTTTCCACTCATTGGGGAAAAAAATCAAACCACTCCAGATAAACAAACATAACTGTGACTCCAGTAACTGTGGTTAAAAGTGCCTTGGACTGCTACATGGAAATCCTAGCACACTCCTACGTTATGCATTTACGGCCACAGGACAAGCATGGTGGCCCTCATATCTCAGCTTTTTTCTTTTTTTTTTTAAACACAAATCAATTTTTTACTCCTTATCCCAACCCATTTCCTAATGAGTACTTTAACGCAAGGAAATAACAACCTGAGAGTCTCCGACACCAAAATTTTTAGTAAGCTCAGGCACTGCCATGCTTAATTGTGCATGCACCTTTTGCAACCATCCAGAGAGCAAGTCCCAACTGCACAGCACACCACTGCATTCATGCACCACGATTATTTTTAAAGCCTACAGATTTTTTTAACCAGTTTTTGACTCCTCCTTGAATCCACGCAGTCCCAGGAACTCCCTTTGCAAAGTAAGCTTTTCTCTGGACATTACCCTGCAGTGACAAAGAACAGCTGCTCCCAAGGCAGGGGCTCAAAGGCTGGGTTCACTTTTACACTCTGCTGATCCCAGTTTGCTTCAGTGCAAAGTAATGATCATTTCTGTAACTCATCCACTCCCAGCACAACTCTAGCTCTGTGCCTGCTTGAAAGGAAAGGCAGCTTAGAGCAGCTAAGAGGTGAGACTGTTTTAATGAGCCTTGGAGAGTGAGCGGTGTGGGCATCACCAGCTACAAGTCACCAAGTATAGCAGCCCTTCAGTACAGAGCTGGAACGTTCCCTCCCGTGCCACCAGTCCTGCAGGGACTGGTAAAGCCCTTGCCCTGTCTGTGAGGTTTGCTGATGAAAGGACTCCCCTGCAGACATTCAGCTTTCTAAAACATTCGTGATCCATCACAGAGTCTGGTATGTGAGGAGGGGAGTAATGGGGCATGGCAAAGAGGCACCTTACCAAAATGGCATGTTATCAGATGTCTACATGAAGGACATGGAGCCCCAAGAGCTCAGCAGCTCATGCTTGCCGCCTTGCTTCTTGCAGCAGCCTCCCACTTCGATGATCGCTGACGGAGCAACTCACATGCCTGTTACAGGTGAATCCAAGTCAATCCCTGGTTTCAGACCCTTTGCAGGAACATATGAGCAGACGGGAGAAGGAACAGAAGCTTCAGAAGCTTTTAATATAGTGGGAAAATATGTTATTTATGTAAGTGACATATGCTGTCTTTCTAAGCTCTTCAGGTGGCTGAGACCTTCAGATTCAAATCCTACCCTTCTCTTCCAAGTTAAAAGGCAGGAGCTAGGCTTTCAAACCAAGAGATGAGATCTCAGCCTGAAGCAAAGTGCCAAAAATAACAACAATACCAGCACAGGGAGCATCAGCACCTCACAAAGCCACCGTGGAAAATGGTAGCAAGGTCACTGCAGCTGTCAGCCAGGGCTGGAGCAACACAGGGCAGGGATCACTGGGGAGGGGTCCACCAAAAGCCCTGGGGCAGTGCCCAGACATGGCTGGAGCCAGTAGGAGGTGGGACAGACAGGGAGAAGCAGCCAGAGCAGAGAGATGGAAAACAACAGAAGTGGGGGCTACATTTCTGAATCTGAGAGGAAGATGCTTCATTAGAGACTGATTTCATTTATGGGAACAGACACCACCCTTGTGTTGCCTACATGCACTGATCATACCAGAAGGCCAAAAGGGAATTAGAGGATGTAATTCAGTTACTCTGCTTGTCCGGAGAGGCAGATGCACACACAGACTGTTTTCCGAGGCACTTCAAAGAGGAAGCTGAGCTACTGCTGTCCTGAAGGTGCTCACTGAATGGTCTAGCTGCTGACAGACATGCATCACAGTCCGTCTGCTGCCACCCCTGCACCTGATTGGAAACTGAAACAGTGCCTAAACACAGTCAAGAGGATCCAAGGTCCACTTTGAAATACCTTTTCCTTTGTACTGCAGTTATTTCAAGGACCTTTTGCATCAGCTAGGTAAGTGAGGATATCCCTCCAAGATTTCCTCCTTCCGTAGGAATCACCACTCCCACTGGGGCAGATGATCTTGTCTTGCAGTAACTTCCACATGTTTCCACATGTTTCAGGATCTCCACAGGAATCTACCCCTATCTACAACACACTTACTAAAAGACATGAGCAGATAGAATCAGCGACTTGGCAAAAAGGAGAGAAGAAAGTTGGTCTTTTTTTAATGAAATGCCTGCAGGTAATCACCAACAGTCGCACGTCCAACATCACCAAGGGAAGACACTCCAGTGAACACTAGCTCAGCATGAGGGAGAGGGAAGAGCTGCTGGCTGTTTGCACGTTTTTGCACTGAGCTGCACCAGCAGCAAGCTCAGGCCCAACTGCTCACGTGTGGCTGCACAAGCTCCATGAGGGCCGCCAGACAGGGCAAGGGCCCCACAAGCCTCTGGGCGGGTGGGGGCATGGAAAGCCCTGATCATCGCAGGGTCAGAAGCAGTGCAACACCAGAGCACCCTCCTGCTGGCAGCCAGTGGTCAGGACAGGGGTTTCCACCACTAGGTAAACAGATGAGGTAAGGAGAAATGCCACAGGCTGAAGTAATGTCGTCAGAGGAAAAGCTATTGCCTGGAAGTTTCCTCAGAGAGCAACGCAGGAGAACGGAGGATTTCCCCGTTTCAGATTTTCAGGATAAAACAGTAGAAACCACTGGCCTCCCCCAACCCTGCACAGCTTTTCCCACACCAGCCTGCTCAGCCACATGACATCTCCTATCCACACCATTGCTCCAGCCATAGCTGCCATTGCTGTCTCTACCCAAGAGCACATAACCGAGGCACAGATTTTACCCAGTAACTAATTTCAAGTGCACGTTCTTGCATCTGGGAAGTCAGACACCTTGGTGCAAACCTCCAGCACATGGCCAGTCCTGCACAGGAATAACAGTTCACAGCCACAGAGACTGCTGGCTCTCCTCCTGTTCCCAGATCCCAACACTTGCTGAAACCATGGGCAATCAGCAGCATATCCTCCAAGCATCAGGATTAAGTTTGGGTTGCTACAACTGTCTCTCAGTTACTCGATCTGTTTCTCCAAGGATGTTGACTTCAAACACACATGGATGAAATGTGAACTATCTGAAGCTAGTATGGCCTCCGTCTGCCTTTTCCAGCAGGGGTAGCTTCTAAAACTCTAGCCCTTGCAGCCAAAGTATTTTAACAGTACTCATTTAAGGCTATTTTATTAAACCAGGTATGAACAGTGGCATTTCAGGTTGTTTCCTACACAGCTCAGTCTCCCTGCCACCCTGGAGGTGGGGATTTCCAGCAGAGGACCTAAAACAAAACTAACTGCTCCAGAGTTTGATCCACTTGTATTTGGCAAGGCAACGCTTTATACAGATGCAGACTCCCAACTCCATCTATTCCCATGGCAGAGGCATTTCAAAGCTTTCCTCCATGCTGGGATCCTCCTGCGACCACTCTGAGTCAAACCCTCACTCAACCCTTCCCTCCGAGACAGGCTCCAACAGAGTCCCTCTACTCTATGAAAACACCTATTTCCATGAAATCTGTACAAACCTGACAGCTTAGAGACTTTTGTCACATTTGGATGAAATTGGCCAACCAGTGTACAAACTACTGTGAGGGTGGAGGGGAAGAAAGGCTGACAGACAGCAGGATTGCATAAGGCTTGTTTCCATAGGAAACCAGGCTAAAAGACATGTCTCAGATTAACTGTATCTACACTGGGACAGGTTTAATTACTTCAACTGCAGCAGTACCCTTAGAGCAACATGACTGTCTCACACAAGCCAGTTTTCCAGTTTCCCATGAAATTGATTTCTTCCTCAGGCAAACTGGAAGCAAGATGGCTGAAGATGGTGGAGACGAAACACGCAACTCATGGCTGTCCACTTCACCCACAGCAAAGGGACAAGGTGACTTCCAGCCTCATGAGGATGGTCTCTGCTGGACCTGGCAGTTCTCCCTCAACTGTCCCCAGCCAGCCAACCTTTGCTCCAGGTTTACTACCCTACCAGTCAAAGTGGACCCATGAGGGTGCTTCAATCCACCTGAAGGTCAGGCAGAAGAGGCCTGTGCTGTCCCAATAGGGGAGCATCATGCAATGCCATCCATCTGCAGAGGTAAGAAATGGCACTGGATAAGTAGTTGCTTTACATTCTGGTAGGTGCAGGAAAAAACACTTCTTTGTGACAAGAGATCAGATCCTGGGTCATTTTCCATGAGATCATGTAAACTGCTAAGCAGGGAAGGAGTCCAGCTGCAGCAAATACCAGCTGGGAGAATTAACATTGTTTGCTGAAATAAACCCTTAAATACAAGGCTGCAACCATCGCTTCCTGTCTTGAACAAATAAATGGCTGCCTTGTTAATCATCTTTTTTGCTTGGTTTATAAAGCAAAGGGAGCACACTCTTCTGTCAGACACTTCAGTTCCAGCTTTCCCCAACAACCCGAGGACCCATGGCTTGAATTAAAGCAAAGTGAGAAAATAAATTTGTTTCCCCAAGTTCTCTGCGCATTTCCACACAGAAAGAAAAGTAGCAACCAGGAAGTCACCTGAAATGAGTTAAATCCAAAGCAAAAATAATTTTACATTAGCCAAAAGCAGGCAATCAGGCAGCATGTACACACTGCCAGCTCAAAAGCACACGAACTCCTCTGAAGGAGTCACAGAAGGTGCTGGGTGCTGTCCAGCAGGTGCTCTGAGAAAGAATTGGGGTTAGTGCAGCAGGGGAGAAGGTTTAGCAGTCAAAAGACACAAGAAACTTAAGTCATTTATTCCATCATCCTTGAAGAAAATTATCTATTCTTTGCTCACCAAACCTGACTAGCCTGCAAACACCATGATGCTTCCAGTGAACAAGCAAGGAAATCTCAACAGGTAACATTCAGGACTAGCAGTAGGCACTATGACAGGCGTTGAACATTTAAAAGCTAGGCCTAGAAGCTCATTCATCTCTAGCAAGTATTATTGTAAGGATCACAATAAAGCACAACGCCAATTGCTCAATAGGAAAATTGGCTTCAGAGCAGCAGTGCTTATTTTGCCAGACATCAGCTGGGAAACCAAATAATCATATTCAAAAGACTTACAAAATCAGGGAGCCCACTTTCTTGTGTTAATATTCTCTCAGCTGTTTCCATCTTACAAATTCCATTAGGGGAATTCAAACTTTCCTGAGCTGCTCTTGAATTTTAGAGGTGAAGAGAAAAAAACTACTCTAAAACTACTAAAGTGCTTTCACTTTTTTATGTAAGCTTGGTAGAATATACTAGCATGTGTTTGGAGGACAGTGTCATTCTTTCCTTCAGAATGCCTTTCCTTTCTCCATAGTGCATCGCAAAACAGCCCTCCTGGGACTTCAGCACTACCCACAATACATCAAGACTTCTACAGTCAACTAAAAGGAAGATGGACAAGGACCAAGCCCTGACCCCAACTACTGCAGTGGATGAGAATCTTTCACTCAGGCTCAGCCCCAGGCCACTGCGAGCACCAAAACTAGCCCTCCTCCTTGCAGGAGCTGCAGCTTAACAGCTCACCAGTTCCTGGGTGCTAGAATACCTCCACAAGATTTATCAGCCACATCTGGCCTCTGTGATACACCCAGCACTGTTTCTTGGTCTTAGTTCCAAACAAGGCTGGACTCCAGCAGCCAACTATGCCAAGCACAGTGTGGGCAACAGGTGTTGAAGAGGGAAAAGCTGTGTGCCCAGCGCTCTTGCAAAATAGCTTAATTTAAAACTGCCAGAGGAGGAAGTGGGCCAGGGAGAGCTGATTCAGTGCATGCAAACGCAGAAGGAGCAAGAGAAACAGACAGCTACCAGGAGTAGGCATTGAACAGCTTTGGTAGAAGGTCACCGATGCATTCAAAACCTCCAGCCTGAGGGGCCAACATCATCCAGTCCTATTTCCCTGTGCAATCCCATCTGCACACTAGCATGGGAGTCATTTCAACCCCCATCTAGAAGATGCTGATGTATGTGGGCTCTAGAGCTTTTAGGGACAGAAGAAAATGTAGAGACCCACATGACTACCTGCCCCAAATGGTTCTCTAGTTAGAGTGATAATTTGAGTTCAGCACTGGAAGGATCTTGCAGCAGTGCCTGGTATGACCAGCAGCTCTGGAGGATTCGCACAGCACAGAAGGGGGAAAAACAAAGCCAAACAAACAAGAATGCACTTGTGAAACCACGTACATGGTTGAAAGTTTCAGTTCATGGACTCAGAGCAGAGGGACAGGAGGAGAAAGGGGCTATTTCATCACTGGTGCAGAGCCTTCATTTCACTGGTCCCTCTCGCTGTAACTATATTTCACCTAAACTCCACGTGCGTGTGCTGCCTATGCAGATAACAACCATACAAGGAGACAAAACAGTCTCTATGTGATGAGTTCAATGCTTTGCAGGCAAGCAGAGCACAGACACACACGTGTATCAGGAAAGCAGAGGACTCCTGTGCAAGGCTGACAATACAGATGCTGTACTTTCCGCACTGAGCAGACACTCAGATGGCAGTAATCAGTACAAGAGAATGGACTGTGAAGGACGCTGCGGTACAGCTGAAGCTCACCAACAGCCATAACTGTAGGTAGCTTTCACAGCAGCATTCTTGCCACAAAGAGTGACCCACAAAAGTTACAAGCAATGTGGAAAGTTTACCTTTGGCTTTTAAAGTGACAACTTGCAATGCTGTTCACATCCCCCAGGAACACCCTAAAAAGAAGGATTCCCTTTTAAGGCACATGAGGAGTCTGGCAGATGTTTTAGAGCTGCATTAGCAGAAAAGCAAAATTATAAGTTCATAAAAGAGACAGCCCAAAGGTTGCAGACTGACCTCAACAGTCCACCAAAAATCTAAATCTATGTGGTTAGCTATGAATGAGCAGGGTTGTGCTTTAGATATCTGAACCGGATACAGATGATACATGACTCCCTGGAAACAAAGACCTCTTAGGCTTTTTGGTGAATCTTCACTCCCTGAGCAGGTTGAAAAGGTAGGGTGCTGTCCTCTGCTTTGCTTCTCAAGATAAAAGCCTTTGGAGGACACTTGGCATGGGGTGACTGTGGGGCAAACTTCCTTGCTGCTTCGCACACAGTAGCATACACAGTGCATCCTGGTATCTGGCTGCAGTGGAGTGAGAAGCAGCCTGCTTGCTTTGTTTGCCTTTTTTTAAAAGGGCTGCAGAATTTTCCTGGGAAAAGTGACATTAAGAGCATTATATTTGCAAAGAAAGTCCCTTAGCCCAGGAAATGGCAAAGTTATGGTCATGTGCATGACTAATTCTGCTCCTTTGCTGACAGATGTTATGACCACAACTAGTGGCAAGAGCACTTCACATTTTCCTGCCTGGTCCTGCATTTGGGGTAGCAGAATAGAAAGGCAATGCTGTGTGTGCTGGGTACTGTCCAGAAAAATGGAGCACCTTGCTTTATGCAAGCTCAAAAGGCCTTGGGTACTGTAATACCAATCAGAGTCATTAGCTCCCTGGCCTTGACCAATGCTAAAGTCTTCGCAGGGCACTTAAAGAAACCAGGCAAGTGACTGCCAGAAGAGGAAGAGCCGTTATATTTTCATGCAGCGCTAGACTAGGACCTGTGCGCTAGTGTCAGCTTTGTCAAGGCTAAGGGACTTGCCCAAAGTCACACAGGAAATCTCTGTGGCTCAGTTCTGCATCAGAGAAAGGGTGATAAAATTTCCTGACCTCTCTGGAGGAGGGTACAAGATGTTCAGGCAGCACAACATCAAAGAAGGGGAGAAAAAGAGGCAGGGGAAGTACTTGCTAATGCTACCTTAGGCTCAGGAAGGATAAGCTGCTTTGAAGAGCAAGGCTGGGAGGAGACACCAGTCACCTCCCACAGGAGCAGATATTAAAACAGTGACTCTTGTTAAAAAAATCACTAACACATCACATAAATTGTCTTCTCAAAAAAGCCCTTAAAGAGGAAGGAGTAACTGTGCTAAGCAGCCACATACATTGCCCAGCAAGTCTTCCCCTTTGTCCTACCCCTACAGCCACACAAAAACCTTAAAGACTTTTGGTTGCATTTCCCACCCCACAGGATCCAACCTGAGAGACCTCTTTGCTAATGCTCCACTGTAGACCCATGTAATTGCATTCACATTTAAACCTAGCTACAGGAAACCAGAGGCACTTTCCACAGATTAGAGTGACGTTACTGCCACACTTCACAGGTTTTCGTAACATGTATGTTACATGAGCATGTTTCAGAGCACAAGGCAGTGCTCTGAAACTCACTTTTCACTGACCCACTTTTCACGGAGAAGAAAGTTCATCTTTATTTATCTGGACTTTCTGCTTTTCCCAGCTCACTCACAGGAATACCGTCTGCACGTTAATACAAGTTGGGGGAGCTAGGGGAACTAGTGGCAACACCATCTTCTTCAGACCTGGGACAATCCAGTCCCTTGCTCTCAGGGCATTTAGGCAACACATTCAGGCCTCAAGGAGGAGCACCCAGCCACCCCCAGCTGACTCACAGTCCAACACTGACAGGCTCCCCAGACAATACAGAGTTCAGCTGCAGCAGGGAAAAGAACATAGCTCCAGGGGAGGGCTCTTTAGGCTGGGAAGAGGCTAAGGGGAAGACTTCTGACAAGTTTCCCTGAAGTCTCTTCTCAGCCTCATGGTGCCTTTCTACATGGGACAGGTCTCAGCAAACAACAGCAGTCCTGAAGAGACCATCGGGAGCTGCAGAACAGCATGCTGAAGCGCACAGTGTCCCAAGCCTAACCACAAGCCATCTTGCTGTAAAACCCAGCTCTGCACTAGCTACTTTTGACTACTCTCTCATAGCAGAAACTCCTGCCTGCCCCTACCTAACAAAAAAAATCAAAACCAAACAAAACCAAAACCCCAAAACCAACCATACCCAAATCCTAAAGCCACATAAAGCATCCAAAGGAAGGTGGCGGGGGGTGGTGGTGGTGGTGCAGATAGTATGCCAGAGGTGCTTGGCTTAGTGAAGACACATGAGCCTCACCACTGTATCACCCAGGCTTAGCCACTGGGGTTCTCCCAAATGGCTCACCTGGCCACCACCTTGACCACAGCCAGAGCAGAAGTGCGCACACTTCCTCCCAGAGACGGATGGGAGATCACATTTTGCCTAGTAGCGGTGTTGGACAAACTGTGACACATACTCTGAGAAGCCAAGGAAGCAGGCACAGTAAGTGAGTGGGGCAATCAGGAGAGAAGGAGAGACACCTAGCCATATCATCAGAGGGGATCTAGCAAACATCCTAAGGCTATAGCCCTGAAGAGATATGCATCCTAGGTAGCTGCTAGTTCCAGTGGCTTCAAGGGCAGGTTAAGCTCAGACCACCTCAGCATGCTGCTGATCAACATGTGCCCAAATTCTTAGAACACTATGGTCAGACACCAGCTCCCACATGCTCTTGGGGAACAAGTGACATGTGTTGCTAGTCCAAAAAGTGACAGCCACAAGTGTCAGCCAAGCCAAAAGCAAAAGCACCTCAACTCTTAACTTTTCATTACTGTTGGTTTTTTGTTTGGTTGTTTTTTTTAACACCCCTGTCTACCCCCAGATCACCGAGGCAGATTGCTGCTAGGACACTTAGCACAGCTTGCTGTGAGCCTGCTGCTTCAGCGCCAAACATGCTAAGGCGTGCCCTGCAGTGGCTAACCCATGCATTCAGCTACCCCAAACAACAACCTATTACTGCTATACAAAGGTCCCTGCAGCCTGACCCCAGTAGGGCCAACACACCAGAACACAGGTCACTGACAATGCCAAACTTCAGCCAGCCTCTTTCAGTCTCCTCAATATTCCTGATGGTTTTGGCCTGCCTGTGGTGAAGTTCTTTTCCATGCCAGATCCTCCAGAAGACCAAATATAAAATTTTGCCTACTGAGCATCCCACAGTCTGGCTCTGAAAAGGCCACGCGCCAGCCGATCAGAGGTTAACAGAAGGATTACCCCGCTCCAGGCTTCACATTCCTGTTGACATGGCAGTCCCTGGGCTGTTTTAGACAGGCATTACTAGATATGATTTACCAAACACAGGCAGCACTTGCAACGCCGTTCAAGTGTCAGGACGCCCAACTCCCCTCCTCCACAGGACCTCTCAGCCCAGAGCCATGCTGGACAGGAGGGGTGGAAACATCAAAACATCGCTACAGCACGTGGGACACCACATGCATCTCCAAACCCATTGCCCCGATGTCCTTAATGAGACAGCAGGAGCTTCAGGGTGAAGGAGAAGATCCAACAACCCTTTGGCCCTGCCTCATCATCTCCAGCCACTGCAAGCCCCTAAACCATCAACGGGACACTCACCTTCAGGATCTTCACAACAACCCTCTCATTGTTGGTGATGTTTATGGCCTCGAAGACCTCGCTGTACTTCCCCCGCCCGAGCTTGCGAACCAGCTGGTAGTCGTCCTGATTGCTGCGGGTACCAGGGGAGAGAAGAGGAGGGTGATGGTGACTGACAGGGCAGCAGGCTAGAAGCAGGGGGTACGCGGACAGAGGACCCTCTCCCAGCATCCCATCAGCCGCTCGCAACCCCCCGGGGACACCCCAAAACGGAGGGGGGGCAGGTGAAGGGGGGAATAGGGGAGGGTGTCCCCACGGGGCGCTTTACCCCCAGCTCGGGACGTGCGCCTCGTAGTCCCAGTACTCGCGGCTCCTCAGGCTGTTCACCTCGGCGTACACCCGCGCCCGGCTGCCGGCGGCCGGGCCGGGCATGGCGGCGCCGGG
>VZTM01015701.1:54634-80714 GCA_013400555.1 Jacana jacana | reverse complement strand
CCCCTCCTCCGCCCGCCTCGTGTCGACCGCGCCACCCAGCCCTTCGCTGTCCTCTGGCACCCGCCCGACCTCCCTGTGTCCGCTCCACGGCTTCATGGCGCCCTCGTCATGCCCCCAACACCTATCGCGGACCCTGTCACCTTTGCTGTCCCCATCACACGCACACACACACACACCCGATCCCCTCACAGCCCTGGTAAGTTCCCTGCCACACCGGCACACACACACACACCAACCCCTGTCACCTGCCACAGCCCTTGTCACTGTCCCTCATTAACCCCTGTCACCCCATCACCTCTTGTCACCCCCAAGGTGGGACCTTGGATGGAGGAAAGGCTTCATGTTCCTCTGGAGGGTCTTCACAGACTAGTTGAGATTGGAGGCACCTCTCAAGGTCATCTGGTCCAACTCCCTGCTTCAGCAGGGCCACCCAGAGCTGGCTGCCCAAGACTGTGTCCAGATGACTTTTGAATACCTCCATGGATGGAGACTCCATAGCCTCTCTGGGCAATCTGAGCCAGTGCCTGGTCACCCTCACAATGCAAGTGTCTCCTGATGTTCAGAGGGAACCTCCTGTGTGTCAGTTTGTGCCCATGACCTCTGGTCCTGGCACTGGACACCACTGAGAAGAGCTTGGCTCCATCTTCTTTGTACACCTCCCTCTGGTCCCTCAATCATCTTCATGGCTCTTCATTGGGCTCTCCTTAGTATGCTCCTGTTTCTTGTACCGAGGAACCCAGCACTGGATGGAGCACTGCAGGGGTGGCACCACCATTGCTGAGCAGAGGGGAAGCATTCACTTCCTCTAACTCTTGGTAGTATTTTGCCTAAAGCAGCTCAGGACACTGTTAGTGTTACTTGCAGCTGTTCAGCTTGGTGTCTACCAAGACTCTCAGTCTTTTTAGCCATGCTGCTTCCCAGCTGGATGGCTCGTGGTGTATATTGATGCCTGGGGTTGTTCCTCCCCAGGCACAGGACTTTGCATCTCTCAGGAGAACTTCAGGAGATGCCTATCAGCTGATCTTCCCTGCTTGTCCAGGTTCCTCTGGATGGCAGCATGACCCTCTGGACTACCAACCAGACAATTTGGTGTCATCTGCCAACCTGCTGATGGTGCACCCTGCCCCATCATCCAGATCAATAATGAAGATTATTAGACTGGCAATGCTTTACCTAATGCAGAACCCAAGAGACCATTCAGCTTGGTGTTCACCAGGATCCCCAGGTCCTTTTCAGAAAAGCTGCTTTCCAACAGGACTGGACCCAGTATTGACCCCTGCAGTATGCCACTAGTGACTGGTCTCCAATTAGACTTGGTGCCACTATCTGGGCCAGTTTTCAACCCTCCTCACACCCTCATCTCCCAATACCTTATGCATCCCAGGGGAGCTGCCAATTCCAGCCCTTCTCCAAGCTCATGCCAGCCAGGTGCAGCCAGGTCTCAGCACCAGCCACCAGTCATCAGACCATGAGGTGACAGAGCAGAACTTGGGACACAGGTTGCTTGGTCTTCCTCTGGCACTGCTGCTGGCTGGCCTCTAAACATCACCTGAGGCTTGGCTGGAAATTAAACTTGTCTCCAGGCTGTTTCATGCTGGTTGCTGAGGAGACTTTCCAGCCATCAGGTCACAGTGCCACCACTCTCTTTACTTTTCTGTAGGCACTTTCATATCAAAACCAAGGTGAGCTTGAAGCCTTCAAACTGTGTGTAGATTTTGCACTTCTTGGTATCACTATTAGTTGGAAAAGCAGCATTTGGTAGACAGAGGAGGCTGTTCACCCTGTACAGAGCACAGAGAGAGATTATTTTCCTTTCCTTGAGGTACTAAGAAAGGAAAGAGATCCACAGGGTCCTTGTTTCACAGGGCTGAATCTGATGCGAGGGCTGGGCTTTGAGTCTTTCAGGAAACCTAAGGAAAGTATCCCTGGAAAGATAAGCATGAGGAGGCAACTGCGCACTGCAAAAAACAGCAAGCCTTCCAGATGTCTGAGACTGAATGATGAGAATATCCAACGAGATATTACAATTTCATCTTTGAGTCCTGACCAAATGCAGTCCAGGCAAGACTTTTGCACCCTCTTTGGAAAATGAGGTGGATGTGTTCAAAAAGCTCGCTCTTCTACAGCACTCAGCGCTGGAGAGACACCGTACGCTCGACACCCACTGCTGCCAAACCTGTCTTAGCAAAGCGAGATGAAAATCAACTCTCCTTGGGAAACTGCGGTGTCCGGAGCCCAGCTTACTGACCTCTTCCTACCTGGACTGCAGAGTGAAGATGAACAATCATCTCCTAGAATCCAGAGAAGCCACAGAAATGCAAAAGCAAAGCAGTCAGCCATTGCATAAACTCAAATTAATGAG
The DNA here is from genome assembly GCA_013400555.1 of Jacana jacana. Taxonomy (NCBI): domain Eukaryota; kingdom Metazoa; phylum Chordata; class Aves; order Charadriiformes; family Jacanidae; genus Jacana; species Jacana jacana. Next base: position 78,352 of record VZTM01015701.1, on the reverse strand, counting down.
AGCGCATGCAAAGGCATGGAGTTACAGGTTTAAAGCAGCTCCATGACACTGGCATGTGCGTATGGCTTTTTCACAGCACGAGGTGGCTGGAGCTGCGGTGCTGCACAGCTGAGACATTCTTCTCTTCCAGCAAATTCTGCATAGGATCAGGGTAAAACCCTGTATGAACAAGGAGACTTGCATTCCACAGGGTGCTGCTCAAACATTGAGTTGGCTAAAACTTTTCTGCAGAATAATTTTCCCAGTGGAATACATTGGGTTGTCAGCAGTTTCATCACTTCCTCAGCGCTTTCCAGTGGGACACAGGCAGGCTATGGAACCATGACAAACCGGCGTGATTTCTGCCAGCTCCTCCAGCTGATGTCTTGGCAAGTGGGGCTGCCTGATGGTTTCTGATGCTGCCTGGCACTTCCTGCAGCAAAAAGCACTGTTTGCAGTTTCAGGGCAGTTTGCCAGGCTGCACCTATTTTCTTGGAAATGCCAGTGAGCTGTTTTCAGTATTCTTACTCTTATTATTACTGTTTTCAAATCCGGCCAGAAAGATCTAGCTGTTTACCAGAACAAAGTCAGGAAATACATGGTTTTGGCCATTAGAAACATCTGGAGATCTTGTCCTGAAGGTACTTCAGAGCTCTGGAGTGTGATGTTTGGCAAGGGACAAATCTTCTGCAGAGATATCCTGAGTGTCCTCCTAACCTCTGGAAAGCTTTGTGCAGCTGGACAGAGCTGTAAACATCTTAAAGTCTCCATCCCCCATTTCCACAGCTGCAAAACCTCCAGCACAACATTGCTGGACCCTCCAGAGATGACATCCCTTCCCATCATCCCACCATGGCTGCTCTAGGTCACTCAGCTCCCTCTCCCCATCCTGCTGAATGATGAAATACTGGATGTCTCAGGATGGAACATTATAAAATGTGCGCTGGTACAGAGACCAGCAGTCTGATGGTGTATTTATCTCTATGGTCTTAATCAGCCAGCTCACACAAGCACTACTTTTAACACAGATTTTAATTCATGAGCTCATGTTAAGCTTTTTCATGGGATCCCCGTGCCACCCAACATGCAAAGAGGACCTCCAGGCTGTGCCACCTAATGTGCTGTCCCCTCCTTCTTGAAACACTTCATATCTAGCATTGAGTTCTGTATATGATGAAGACCCTGCAGTGAACACCTGAGGAGTCCAGGAGGCATGGTTCCTCCCATGCAGTTGTCACTCAAGATGTGTTTCAAAGATGAATTTTGACATATTTTGGCCAGAAATAGGACAGACATTACCAGGACATTGATTTTTCCCCTGTTCATATAATTAGGCTGACTTGCATCCCTTGTCTCAGAAAAGCAGTGGAGATGCATTGCTGTGTCCCATCATCAACTTTTAGGGCAGAGATAGACCATTAAATAGACCCGCCACCCACTGACATTGATCCTAAGCATCCAGCACAGGAGAGTCAGGGCATACCACCGTGCCATGGTCTGGATCCAGCAACAGGGACACTTAGAAACAATTCTCCACACCCTCATAGAACTCCTAAAATCAGGCATGACTGTCGGGGCAGCTGCCTGAGCCTGGTGCTGCTGTTCCCTCTGGTTTTACAGCCAGGCCATGACACAGCAGAGCCTGTAAGGGGCAGATTGCACTGTCACAGGCAAAGACTCTTTGTGTTGAGGATGCCCTGCAGATGTGACCGGGGAGCCAGCATCTGCCTGCACCCGGCTGATGGCCAGGTCCTGTCCAGCGTGTCTGACGAGGAGAAGCCCAGAGACAGCACCTGACCAGGAGCTTCTCTGAGTGGGCACTGTGGAGACAGGAGTGATGTGCGCCCCAGAGGACCCCCAGGGGATGTCCCTTTGCCATTGCACCCCAGTATGTTGCTCTGCTAGCACCCCTCAGGTGCATTTGCACCACAGGTGCCCTGCTGGGGGCACAGGGACCACATCATGCTTGCAGCCCCTCAGGCAGGGTCCAGCTGTGTCACTGAGGCTGCCTATCCACCTCCCCGTCCGCCCCGTGCCCTTTCAGCAGCACTTTTCTGCAGCACCCCTCACTCCCCCGCCGAAGTTGCGGGACCCTCCTGGACCCCCTGTGGGTGAGGAAGCAGGACGGGAGCACAGGGATGTGTGCACACGTGTCCTGGCATGTGTGTAGTTATCTGTGTGTGCATGTGTGTCTACGAGACCCCATGTGTGTCCATACATGTATGTCACTGTGTTCCCCCATGTTCTGTTCCCTATGTCCCATGTCCCCCTGTGTCTCCATGTCCCCCTGTGTCCCCATGCCCCTTATCCCCGTGCCTGTCTCCTCAAGCCACTCGTACTCCCATTCCCCCATCCCCATATGCCCTATGACCTGCTGTGTCCCCATGCCCCCTGTCCCTGGTTCATGTCCCTCCATGTCCCCTCTCCCCGTGTGTCCCCATATCTTACTTCCCATGTTCCTGTGTCCCATGACCCCTCCATGTCCCATGTTCCGCCATGTCCCCATGACCTCTGTGCCAGTGTCCNACCCCGGGGGTGTCGGGCTGGGCCGGGCCGGGGTAGGCAGGGCCAGGCCGGGTGCCCCCGCCCTGGGCACCATTCCTAGAGGCCCCGGGGGTACCGGGCTGGGCCGCGGGTGCTGCCTGGTTGCGGTCGGGGGCTGCAGTCAGGTTCTCCCGCCCCGGACCCCTGGAGGGATATGGTGCCCCGGGTTCTGTCGGCTGCTCTGGGTCCGGGGAGGAGCGGCTCTGACCGAGAGACCCTGTGCCCTGGCTGGTGTAATCGGCCGCAGGCCCTCCCGCTCCAGTGCCGCAGACCACCGGTCCCGGACGCACCACTTGGCTCAGCCGAAGATTCAGTGCAACCCCTTTCTCTTGGCAGCCACGCCAACGCCCTGCTCCGAACCGAGGCAGAAATGTTTGAGAAATGGTACCGTAAGATGGAGCCTTCTGGCCCCCTGCTCCAGCTGCTGACTGAGACACGAGATGCTGCGCCAGAGCTGATGCAGGTACTGCTCTGCAACCAGCACAGCAGCTGTGTGGCCACGGGGATGGATGGTGTTTTTGGGTCTGGATGCACAGAGCCATGACCCTTTCTCCCTCTGCTGCCCCTCTGACCTCCCGATCTTGGTGCTTGTCTGCCAGGAGGTCAGCAGGCAAGCTGCCCAGTTTGATTTGGGGTGAAGAAAGGCCAACAGCAGTGCTCTGCGTTTGGGCTTCACAGTGGTGAGCCCTTAACCCAGATATTCACTTGCAAAAAGGTGCTGCTACGCTTATGGGTGTAAGAGTTTAGGCTGCCTTACCTTTCCTGCACTCTGCAAAGGCCAGGCTGTCTTCTGGTTTCTCTTCCTACAGCTGATGCTGTCCCTTCCCTGCACTGTGTCCTCCTGAACAGTGAGTACCAGTGAGATCTAGAATGGGTTAATCCCCCCCCCAGCATAATTTGAAGTAGAAGTTAAACAAATAGGGAGGCTGATGACAAGAAAGCAGGAGACTTGTACAAGGCTGTACCAGGTCTGTGCTGTCTCCTCTCCTCCCTCCCAGGGAAGTCCATGCAGGCTCAGACCTTTGTGCCTCCCCACTCTGCTACCTCTACTGAGTGCATGTTGCTCTCTTCCTTCTTGCTGGAGTTGTAAACAGGCTGTTGGAGAAGATTTTTACTTCTGGCCTAGACATCACCTATTCACCAGAGATACAGCGAACAGAAGCTCTAGACTCTTTGAGGTGGAGCTCCTTTCAGCCAGCATCCTGCACTGGGTTTTAGTGCCTGTCTGAGCCTCAAGTAGTCACTTTCAGCTTAGTCCAAGACTAAGCCCTTAGAAACTTTGCCTTGGCCAGGTGGGAACTTGCAAAGCAGCACCTGCCTCACTGTGTCCCCATAGCACTGGGAATTGTTCCCAAGTGATGTCAGTTCTTTCGAGGGCACACTCCAGCCTGCCTGTGCTACAGTAAACTCGGGTCCTTAGGGTGTCTGACCAAGGCAGTGGTAGGAGACCGCATACCTACACTAATTTACTATCCTACACAACAATTAGTATCTCGCTGCAAAGAGGTGCTTTACTTGCCCAAGTGCAGCTGTCATATTGTGTTTAACCTCTAGAGCTGGCTTTGCCTGTTGAAATGAACAGAAGGTGTTTGCATAGGAGGGTTTTGAGGGAGGATGAGAAGACAGATGGGGTCAGCCCACATGTGGCCCTGAGTTACCAGTGCTCTGGAGAGGCCTCCCTGCCCTTGCTGTAAACTGGAATCCCGCTAATGTGACTGCTGAGATTACTTTCTTTTTGAATACAGGAAAATACAGCAACAGTTGGCCAATGCTGGCTTTCTCATGGCATCTGTGTTGCTCTTTGATTGTTGCAGACACGTGGCAGGTACAAATCCAAGTTCCATGGGGCCACAGACTATTTTGTAGGCCTGACAGTGGAGCAGAAATGCAAGCTGGCTGAGCGGGAGCTGGCTGAGATGAAGGATGAGATTGAGAAGATGAAGGAGGACTCGGAGCAGACCTTGCAGAACATGGAGGTATGGCTCTTCAAGACCCTATGATCACCAAGGTGTCAAACGGTCTTGTTGCTTTTCACAACTCTTTTAATGTGCCATGCCTCAGGCAGTGAGGTGGGGGCTGTTCATAGCAGAGCATTGCTGTGAGTGGTCCTGAGTTGAGAGTAGGAGCCAGAATTGACCTCACCCCTTTCTTGAAGGCAAGTACACCAACAGAGATCAGAGGTGCCCAGTCCCTAAAGTTGGATCTTATTATAGCAGGAATTAATACAGGTGAGGAGAATATTTTTAGGTAGACAAGCTCTGATCTGCTGTGTGAGATGAAGAAGTCATTGCTTGAAAGAAAAATCTCCTTTTTGACAGCTTCTTGAATGTCTGCCACTTATGCCAGATATATTTTTAATTCTAGCACCTCCCAGAAGCTGGGAGCTATTTGGCTGGGCTCCATGCAGCCCCCTCCGGGATCTGCTTTTCCACTGTCTCTTCAGATCATGCTCCAAGTCTTTGAGACTGCGCTCCTGCTGCAGGCTTCTTGTGGCTATATCACCGTCTCTGCCTGACCTGTGCTGGCTGCTAAGACCTCCTCATGGCCAAGATGCTCAGAAGTTTTTGGCAAAGGAGAGACATTTGCATTCAGTTCAGACTACTGATGCTGCCTGCAGTGGGCAGGAAAGCTGAAGAAGGTAGCAAGTCCCTCTTGTGTGGCCACAGGGCATATGTATTAAATAAAGACATTTGTCTTGTGTTGGCTTTGTCAGACTGGCAATGTTTGTAGGCTAGGATGGAGTGACAGATGTTGAAGTTCAGGCATTTGAACAATTTTTGTTCTTGTTCTTTTTGAGTCAGTGAAGTAGCAGTGCTGTATTAGCCTGCACCATGTGCCCCAAGCCACACCGGCTGAAGCTCAGTGCTCTCATGGGAGAGATGCTAGTAATGCCAGCAGAGAGCATGTCTGATACTTTCCCGTGTTTTCTGTTCCCAAAACTGTTTGGACAAGGGAAGTTAGTACCTCTTGACTGTTACATGACTTTCTTTCTACAGGCAGTCATAGAAGAAGCAGATGTTTGGTGGGCTGATGTTAAGAAAGCCATGAGTGACTTTGAGAAAGACATCATCAGCACCATCTCCAGAAAGAAAGGGAGTATCATAGCTTCTGAGAACCTGTTGAGATACATAGAGCAGAAGAATCACCAGAGGGTCAGTCCATTGTGGCAATTTTTGAGGCTGGTCTGTCATCTGACAAGTATGTTGGTTAGGAATATCCTAGTTCCCATACTTCTGTGTGGCCTACATCATGTTTTCAGCCTGTCCTATCAAGTCTTTTTGGACAGCTCTTGTTGTAGTTGTTGGTTGGTGAGTAGCCCAGGTGCCCATTAGGCTGGTGAGCTGCAGCCCAGCTGTGAGGACAGATGACATAGGGCTCTTAGAGGAGCCTGGGGAAAGGCATTTGGGGCAGGGTGATGCTGAGCAGCATTTCTCACTGGGCTCCTTTCTGAGCCAGCGGTGAAGGCTACAGTGCAGATGAGGTGAATGGGAACTGCACCATAAGGAGTGGGGTCTGGGTGCTCTTTGTCCTCCCAGGTTCTGCTATTCCACTCTAATCTGTTGCCTTTCTTTAGGATCTGCTGAGAGAAAAGTTGTACTTGAAAAGTTATTTGCTCAAGGGTTACAAGAAGAAGCTGCAGCAGCAACACAAGCAGGTGGGTGTGGCCATTGAAGAGAAGCAGGAAATAAATGGTCCTTTGATGAATGAAATGAGTAAAGCTCAGTCCAGTCACAGGGCCTGCTGTGTGTAGAGAGGCATGGCCCTTCTCCTCCCCTTCCTCCTTTGTTCCTGGCCTCGTGTCTTTGTCTTCTGCCAAGGTTCAGAACTTGCACGTTGCTCTGTGTGTAAGATATGACCAGAAGTCTCACGGAGTGGAAGCTGGCAGATCTCTTTGTGCCCTTGGTGCCCTGGAAAAGATGTATGGTGGATCAGAGCATTTCCCTGTGGACTGACTGCTGCTGACATGGCAGAAGCCTCCCCAGAGGGGCCCTGTCTGTACTGCTTGGACCCTCTAAGCTAGGATACACAGCATGCAATCAGTAGCATGCTGTTTCCTGCATTTCTCCCTGAGCCCCAGGTTTGCAGCCAGGGTGAAGCCCCTGATGTTCATGTCTGCGTTACCCTCAGAGCAAAGCCGTCTTTCTTGGCATGCAGCTTTGGTCAGTAACCTACAGCTCTGCTTCCTTGGGGTTTGCAGAAGGAGCAGATAGGAGAGACACGCTGTGAGGTCCGTTTGCAGGAGCTGCAGGTTAGAAATGCCCAGTGTCAGGAGAAGATTGATGAGAAGAACCAGGAACTGCTGCAGCTAAAACTGACCTCAGGGAAGACTGTCCAAGACCTCAACTTCTATAAAGTGAGTGAGTGAACAACCCAGCACCTCCTGTTTGCCTTTCTTTTCTTTCTGAAGGTCACATGTGAGCTGATTAACAGCTCTTGCATCTCTCCCTTTCTCAGTCAGAGGGTGCTGGACACCTCTCTGCCTTCCCATTGCCTCAGTAGTTTGGTTGGGAGGTTTGTCTGACTCACCAAAAGCAGCGATGCCCTCAATTATGTTTGGCTGCAGCCTGATGATGGGTTCACGCTTTGCAGCATGGTTATTCTACACCCCGGTGGAAAATCCTGGTAGGAAAGAACTTTGGTGCTGACTTGCACAGGAAAATATGTTTTGTACGTAAACTATGACATTTGAAAAGATGTAATGAGCTGCAGTGTCACTGTTTCTGCTCTTATCAGTGAAAAGTGCTTCCCAGCTGGATATATTTGCTCTCCTCCAATCAGCCGTTCCGTCTGGGTTGGTCCTAACCCCCGTCTGCTGTGCCATGGGCTGTGTAGCAGTGCATCACCAAGGACATAACGAAGCAGGAGCTGCATGACCAGGGCATGATGCTGCCTTCTGCAGGGGTCGAGCAGTGCCACAGACATCCCATGCTGCCAGCTGAGATCAAGCTGGAGGAGTAAAGGGGTGGCTCTGCAGGTGGCTGGGAGCTGTTGCTATGCCTGCTAATGCCATCCTGCTCTCATGTTCCAGAGGAAGCTGCAGGATGCCATGGAAATTTCCATGTCTCTGATGAAAGACATCTCCCAGAGAAAGGAGCTGCTGGAGAAAATTGAAAGAGAAGCTGCTCTGGTGGAGAAGGTAAGACAATCATTTGGGAAGCCCTGAAACTTCCCTTGGGAAGACTCTTTTGAGGTACTTTTTGTGGTATGTGGGATACTGATGCTCATTTGAGGCCCAGTACTGAGCTGGATACCTATGTGCCTTTCTGGGTCTGAACAAGTCCCAGCTTCTGCTGGTGCCAGTGAGCACAGGCAGGTTTGCAGAACAGGTCATGTAGTGGATTCTGGGCCTGGCTCCACAGGGACCTGCTACTGCCTTGAAATTTTGTTTCCTTGAACTTTTTGTCAGCAGTGTCCTCCCAAGGGAGAGGTGGCACTGCTGTCATACCAGTCTGGGGACACGTAGCCTGGCAGGGACACCACAGCGGATTCAAGGGACTCTTAGCAGTGCTGTCTGGCAGGGATGGAGGCACTTGTGGATGCATGCCAATGCTTCTCCTACAGTGCTGGGGGTGTTAATTTATCCTGCCTGCCTGCTTCCCTGGGGGACTGGCCACCAGTCCGCAGAGGGACTTTTCACTGGGATCTCCTTGCCTTCTGTCCCTATTCCTCTGGCAGCAACGAGCAGAAGCTGAAAGCATGAATCAGCAGCTGTGGAAGCAGCTCTCAGACTACAGCGTCCCCCCTGTGCTGAGTTACGTGCAGAGGAAGATGTCTGTTACTGAACTTGAAAATAACCTCAAGGGTTGGGAGAGGAAGGTGGCAGTTGCTAAGGTGAGTGAGACCAGGCTGGGTGTGTAGGAGTCTAGATGTGTGGGCGTTGGGTCATGGTGGAGCTGCATCTGTCTGCCCACCTGTAGCCACCTTGGGGACTGGAGTGCTCACTCCTGACCCCCCAGGAAGCCATGTGCGACTTCTTGCATGGTGGTTTCATGGCTCTTCCTGTTATTGGGAAGCAATCTCTCCCTACCTGTAGGATGGAGGCTGAATGGGCAGCTGATGGGCAGCCAGCCCGCTGGCCTGTCTTTGTGCAAGCAGATCCCTTCTCACTCAGTAGCTCCCCTTGACTGGGAGAGCTAGGCTCTGGCCTGTATGCTCTCTATGCTGCAGTGCCCTGAGTCATAGAATCATAGAAGGGTTAGAGTTGAAAGGGATCTTGAAGATTATCAGTTCCACGCCCCCTGCCATGGGCAAGGACACCTCCCACTAGACCAGGTTGCTCAAAGCCCCATCCAGCCTGGCCTTAAACACTTCCAGGGATCCTGCTGCTCTCTGGGAGTTGGAGAGCAGCAAGGGCTCAAAGGGCTAAAGAAGGAAGCTGGAGTTGTCCCTGGGATAAGAGCGAGGCTATAAACCTGTTTTCTTTGCCAGCCCTTCTGTGGCAGGACATGTCCAACACCCCTACTGCCATGCAAGGGCTAGAGGTTTCTATACAATGCTCTTGTGTGTGGTTTCCACGGCCTGTGGAGACCTAAGGCATTCAAGGGAGAAACCAAAGCTGGTGTAGACCTGCAGGAGCTCTCCTCAGCACACCACAGTGAGCACTGACCTCAGTGGGAGCAGCAGGGTTGAAGGGGCATGCAATTCAGCAGCTTAGGCCAGGCTAGATTCCAACCTTGCCACTTTCTCTGCAACTTATCACTGCTGTCTGAATGTATTAAGGGCTTCTTTCTCCTTTTGCAGATGTCCTTCAAAAGCTACCACAGAGCATAGAACCATGTCAAGATGTCGAGTAATCAGCGCTAGGCTTGTCTGATACTGCAAAGTGGGAAGTGGAAGCTGCAAAAGGACCCAAATCTGTGGGGAAGTTTGCTGTCAAGTGGGTAGATGTAGCACCCTGCATACTACAGTGAGATGGAACCACTTTTGCATGAAATGGTAAAGAAACCCATGGCTCTGCTGTGAAACGATCTCTTTGGTATGTCCCACCACATGTGCTGGCTTCTACCAGGCTCTGCTGCCTGGTCCCTTTGCAGGCCCTGCTCAGTCAGACAGCTCTGCTCTGGGTGCTGCCCCCTCCGTCCATCACCACAGGCAGTGCTTCTTGGGGATAAAATCTGACGTATTCATAGGAACTGTAGTTTCTCTCTGGGCAAGCCCTAGTGATCACTTAATGCAGGAGGAATCAGAGGGGATTCCCTGGGAGATGTGAGAGTTCCAACACCTCTGAGCATGCACTAACAACAGAAGACAGCAGAGCAGTGTGAGCATATAGGGCAAATAATTTCAGCATGGCACACATGAACCAAGCAGGGTTTCTGATCGCAAAAGGATACTTCATTTACCTAAAGAAACAAAACAGCAAGAAGGGAGCAGCTACCCCTCTCCCAAGCACCTGGGGCAAATACAAGTGTCCCCTGGAGATGGGAAGCGTTTTCCCACTGTAGATAAGTCATCTACAGTCACCAGCCCTAGAGGAGTTCAGGTGTGTCTGTCCCTTCCTGGGGTTGAAATCAACTTCCTGAAATCCTCACTGCTGGTCTGGAAGCCTCTTCCCAGTCTTTGGGTGGAGCCTGCAGATCAGCTCACACTCTGACTAGTATGGGGAATGCAGGAGGTCCTGTCTTCTTGGTGGTGGCCAAAATCCAATTGCTGTAGGACACTGGGGTATAATGAGAACAGTCCATAGAATCGCATGCTGTCCTCACTGAAAATGCTTTTCAGGACCCATTTCTCAGTCACTCTAATCTGGAACATGATGGGATTGCCGGCATCACTGGCAGACATAAAAGGCAGGACTGTCTCAGCAGTATCCCTCCTGACTGCTGATGGTGGCTATGGACTTCACCAGTGTGAGAGGAAGGCAGATCACAGTAATTTAGTCCTTTCTCATCACTCTTCAGGGGTCTGACTGCCTTTGGGCCGATGATCTCCCTTATGTTCCAAATGAAGTGACCAGCATCACTCCCTGTGGCTGCCTATGCTCCCTTCAGCCAGCCCCACACCTGATCCTTTGGTATGTACCACAAGGAACCCTTCTCAGTTTTGCCTCCTTGACCCTGGCCACGTCAAAGACCACTGAAGGCCTCAAGAGCAGGTGAGGTCCAGGGACAAGGAGTGCCCTGCAGGGTCACCCTGCAGTTCATGCAGAGATGGATGTCACGCATTCAGTTTCCCACGCCTGCTGTTTGCAAGCTGCATGGAAGGGATCTTCTCCTGTAAGGATTGAGCAGGAGAAGCCCAACAAGTGTTCTGGCTGTTCTCCCAGCACGGAGTTACAGACAGGCAAGCAGAACAAGGAGGAGGCCGTTTGGCTAAATGTTTGCCTGGTCTGGGTCAATGCTTTGTCTCTCTTACCCAACAGCCTGCCACTTTGTCAGCATCACTGTGGCTTCAGCATGTAGTTGCAGCACTACTTTAGTGGGATGGATCCAGCCTGAGACCCAGCAGTTCACAAGGTTCAAGGCAGAGAGGCTCCCATGGGAGAAGCAGATAGGCCTGGATGATGATGCTGAACTCCAGCAGGGTGGCTGTCCTGAGCAGAGTGATGTTGTAGAGCCTCATGTTGTCTAAGCCCTGGTGGGGGATGACAAGAGCTGATCAAATTCTTGGGCTGGTCCTCCCATCACCTCTCCATGGTGCTCAGCCCAGCCAAGGTCAGCACCTGCTGCCTGTGGGAGTGGGCAGAGGAGACTGGGTGCAAGGAAGAGCCTGGGACAAATGCTGCCTGCCGCTGCTCACGCTGAAGGATGCTCACACAGCTGCTGGGCAGTGATGAGCCTGCTGAACACTGTGAGGTTGTGTTAGTCCTTGTTGATTCCAAGTCTTGCCCGGGCTGATGCAGGGCCCCTCAAAGACTTGCTTCGCAGGCTGGGTATGGCCTGAGGATCCAGTGCTTGTTCAGGATAGAGCTGAAGGCCAGGAGGCTACACAGTATGATCTCCAAGGTTCCCAGTACTAAGGAAAATTTAATAAGTAAAAGCATCTGATAAAAATATATTGACCACTGTGAAACACAACCTAAGCCAAACCAGTCTGCACAGCATGACCTTTGCAGCCTTTGAGACATGTTCATTCAGTTTACCACCTAGAAAGGCAAATGCTGTGTGACACCAGCACCAGTGCAATCAAAATGTGTGTTTTTAAAGCGCATAAAGCACTCTCAGTCTGAGAGCTGAGTGCTGCTTCCTCCCCCAAGCCCAGTTCCCTGTTGTGCAATGACAGAGTCATAGAATCATTTAGGTTGGAAGAGACCCCTGGGATCATCAAGTCCAACCATCAGCCCTACTCTACAAGTTCTCCCCTACACCATATCCCTCAACACCACATCTAATCTACTCTTAAACACAGTCAGGGATGGTGACTCCACCACCTCCCTGGGCAGCTGATTCCACTGACTGACTACTCTCTCTGTGAAAAACTTTTTCCTAATGTCCAGCCTAACCCTACCCTGCTGCAGCTTGCAGCCAGCTGATTCCACTGACTGACCACTCTCTGTGAAAAACTTTTTCCTAATGTCCAGCCTAACCCTACCCTGCTGCAGCTTGCAGCCATTCCCTCTTGTTCTGTCGCTAATTGCCCGTGAGAAGAGACCAGCACCAACCTCTCTACAATGCCCTTTCAAGCAGCTGTAGAGAGTGATGAAGTCTCCCCTCAGCCTCCTCTTCCTCAAACTAAACAGTCCCAAGACATGTTTCTTAAGTCATCTCCTTGGCATTTTGTGCTTCTCCTTTTGCATTTGCAGATCACCCTGCTCTCCCTGTCCTTAGCACTAAGGTCCTGACTCCTGGCTTCTGGTAACAGCCCTTCTGGCTGGCTGCCCAGCAGGAACAACCCACCTTGTCTTTGCTGAGGGACTCTGTAAGAAAACAACTTTTGGCCACTGGTGCCTTCAAGTCTTACAGGATTACTCACAGGTAGTTCAAATATTGTCTTGGAGACAAATCTTCAAGTGAGCAGAAGGTCAAGAACTGAAAACAGTCAAGATCCTAATGCAGTGGGGCCCCGGCCACTCAGCACAGCTAATATAGGCACGCTGGAGGATTAATTAATCAGTTTGTGAAGCTCAAGTGCTATTTTGCAAGGTGATTCCTCTCACTAGAATTTACATCCGTATTTAAAATCATTTCATCATTTGGTCTAGATGCTGCTCTCAGCACAGCTTAGGTTGGGATCTGTAGGCAACTAGAAAATCTTAGCTGCTTCCCACAAAGCTATGAGTTTACACGACTGTGACCAGGCTGGCTGCTGTGGTGACCTGACTCACAGAAACATGCTGAGAGCAGAGCGCAGCCAGCCGGGCCTGCTACTTGTAGTAACTGGGAGCAGTAAGGGCTTTTTTCATCTTGTCCAGACCGCCTTTGCAAAAATCAAGTGTCTATTTCTGAAGGAACAGCAATGAAAGCAAAAGTTAATTCTAACAATGGGAACAAGGCATATTAGCTGAAGCTGTTCACACCACAACAGGTATGAAGTCCTTGTCACCCTGCCAGTACTGTTTCCCGCCTCCTCCATAACAGTGTGAAGGACAACATTAAACGGAAGATACACAATGTCTATGGCTTCTTTTTTTTTTTTTTTCTGAAAGCCTTTGCCAAACGTGTTACCACCACGCCTGACCTGCCGCTTAGGGGAATAACATGCAATAAAAATCATCTTCCCCTCTTGGTTCAGCTCCACTCCTTCGGCACAGCTTGAATACAATCAGTGTGGTGGTTTGGCCTCAGACGGCCACAAGGAGCCCCGTGGCAGCTGCGCTGACTTCGAGCCCCTGCGCTGCCATGAGGGGAGATAGAAGGAAAAGACAAAACTCGTGGCCGTTTAACAGAACAGCAGTGGGAACAAGAAAACAAGAACAATAACACTGAGAGAAGAGTATATAACCACGATTACGACACCACCACTTGCCGACCCGCCCCAGACCGCCCGACCGCTCCCCCGTCGTGACCTCATCCCCCTGCCCTTCCCGGCCAGCCCCCGGCTCTCCCCCGGACCCAGCTCACACTGGGTGGAATACCTGTGCCCCTGCTACAGCCTGGGGAGAATGAACCCTGTCGCCGCTGAACCCAGGACACAGAGCAACTGTTCTTACCTAGAGATTCACCTTGTCTTGATTTAAAGTATCCATTTGCTGGCCAAGCACTATGAGAAGCTGACATGAATATAAAAGATGACAAATAAAAACAGTTCAAATATAAACAAGTTTATAGACCAATAGAGGGCAAGGTACTAAAAGTAAATTTCAAAGCTATATGGATCTATAGTGTGTAATGAGATAATTTTAGAACTGAGAGCATGAGAAACAGAGCCCTTACGGAAAGAAGGCTAAGGCAGCTTTGCTCTCTGCTCGTGGGCCTCAGCCCCCTGTCCAGGCATGAATGAGGGGGGGATGACCTGTGGTGATGGCAAATGTGTGTGAAATTTCTTATTTTAAGTAGACAAGGCATCATTAAGTCAACTAGATAACGACAAACACACCTATCCATGACCTTTAGTACAGAAATGCTAGTATTAAACACAGCATTACCTTCAATAAGTATTATCAACCCCAACCTTGCCTGCATACGAAAGTTGTAACACTTTCATTATCAAGAACTATACCAATATTACTCTCCTAGCATGAACAGTGGTGCACAGGACCAAAGATACTACTTGTAGACTGGTCTTGATAGTGCAAGCAGAGGTATTTAAAAACAGTATAAAAGTACTTTATAAATGGTTTCACAGGAAAAGCAAATAGAGGTATTGGATCTTTTGGCTATATAAACGGGATTCCAGGTAACTCCCCTGACACATTTCTGGATTGGGCAGAAATTGCCTGGGTGATTTTTTTTGTACCTTCTTTTGAGAAGAGGGAGAAACACCAGCTCACTAATAGAATGTGAAAAGAGGACAAAAATCTTTGAAGCAAAGGTACAAAAAGATATGAAAAGTTTTTTAAAAAATGTACCGGTCAGCTGCGCTGGGTGTCACTGACACCTCACATCTCCCCCCCTCTGCCCCCCAAGAGGAGACACAGCTAGGACCTCAGCTACACCTTTTGCCGATCACCAGATTCCCCTCTCCCTTTCCCCTATTGGCCAGGTAAGTACTCAGGGTCTTACAACCTTCCCGTCCCTATCCTGAGATGCTGTCGTGATTACCATGTTCTCATTGAGTCTTCTCATGACCTTTGCAGAATTTTTGGTTACAAACTGTTTACATAGACAATTCACACAAGCCCACTTTGACATAGCATGGCTCTGTGTTACCCTGTTACTCCAAGTGTATAGAAACTTAGTTTCTATTTGCACAGGCAAATTCATTGTGGCTGAAGCAGAATTCTTATCCACCTGTTACAGTGCCCATGCTCAGACAGTGACCTGTGTGTGTACACCAGCCACCATCAGTCAGGGAGCCATGCAGCCATGTCAGCTTAGCATAGAATCATGGAGTAATTTGGAGGGCACTGGGCACAGCATCCTACCCAAGCAGGGCAAACTCTGAAGTTACAGCTAGTCTGAGCCAAGAAGTTACATTAGCTTGATCTCAGCCGTGTATAATGCAGGATTGATTGGAATTGGTGCATGTCTGGCAAGCTTCAGGCATGGCTGGGGACGGCACATTGTTGTCTGCACCTCACTGTATTTATATGCCTGCTATCTCCTCAGAATACACATAAGGGTTTTGCAATTTTCTGCTTCTCGGCCAAAGGGGAAAAGATCTTGGCACTAGCAAAAAGAAAAACAAAAGGGGTGGGGGAGGGGCTGGGGGGGATGACACAAAAGTGCATTTTTAATACAAGGCACATGTTCTGGGGCACAAAAGGCTATCGCCATGACAAACTACCAATATGGAAACCAACTTTACCAATCATGGTAAGACCCTGTGATATCCTNAAAAAAAAAAAAAAAAAAGTATAAGATGTAATTAAAAGGTTAAACTGCAGAACTGCGAGGAAGCAAACAAGGACAGATACTGTAAACTTGCCCCAATTAGAAGTGATAAACACCACCTACTTCAGGACAAACATGGGAGCAGGAAAATCCTTCAGATGAGGAAAATACCAAGAAAATGAAACTGCAACACTGGGAAGTGTGTTGCCATTTGAGAGGCCAGTCAGGGTCCTCTGCTGCATTGTCTCAGGCAAAGGGAGCTGAGCTAGGGAAAACTGAGCTAGAGCTAAGGAAAAAGCCTGAAGACAGAAAATATCTGTCAGATCCTCCCTTTAAAACTGATAGTCTAAGAAAACACGAAATGCTAAAAGCTGCTCCTCGCAACCCTCAGAAAAGAGACCATTAGGTATCTTTCTTACCATAACCGCCTCTGGAGCATGCTGAAGTGTTGTTTTGGGGCAAGGCAAATAACTACACACATCAGGGAGCACTGTCAGGCTGCACTCTTAAAGTAAACATGCACTTGGGTGGATGCTGTAAGAGAAAACACTGATGTCAAACAAGGTGTTTGCAAACAGTTTTGCCTGACGTCTCACCAACTATGCCCTCAGAAAACCTGTTGATGTATACAGCACCTGGCTCGATTTTCATACAATGGAAGGAAGGTCTGGATTTTGTTGGCATTATGATTCATTTTACATGCACAACTTGAAAAGCAGGCAGCAGCAAAGAAAGTGGGATGCAACCTAGTTGTGAAAATATACATATAACGAGAACCTCAGCTCCTTTGAATCCCATCTGCACATTAGAGCACACAAATGCAAGTCAATTCTCGTGTCTTGACAGCAGTGTACAAGGTAGCCAGGGAGAAACAAGTTATTGGGTAAATAAGCCAATGGTGGCAGGTGATTCCCCAAGATTAGCCTGTTCATTGAAGATATACAGCTCTCAAAAGCAAACCTTCAGTGCTAGGTATTTCTGTTGTCACACATGGGTAGAAAAGCTGGAATTACCTTATGAGTCAGGACAATTGTGTAAGGGCCACCTATAAATTAGTCCTGCCATTGTGATGGGGGTAGCAGGTGACAAAGACTCACCCAGGGAAGGTGCCATGTAAGAAGTCGGTGTCTGGCAGCCCCACAAAGACTGAATGCCATCCTACCTGTCTTCAAAACTAAGCCCTAAGCTCTTTCACAAACACCATGGAATGTAACAATTGGAAGGGTGTGCAGAAAGCACTGTGCAACAAGCAGAGATGGCAGAGCTGTGCTCATTCCCTATACAAGCTGGATAGAACAGAAAAGGTTCACATCCAGAAAAGAGCAATGAGTGAATCCCAAGAGATAAACCCCATAACAATCAATACAAATGTTGCAACCCATTCATTTCAGCACAGAGTTTGGAGATTAAATTGATTGTTGAATCAGGGCCCAAGTCCACTTAAAATAATACAAATGATTGGGAGTGCAATCAAGGGGCATAAAGGTCATTAGGGTTTAGAAGTGCGGAGCAGAAGATCCCTTACTCCTCCCAAGCAGCGGCTTTGTTCATAAATTACAATGTCATGGTTGAAGACCCGTTGAGAATAATGCCAGGCGTTGAGGAGAGCTGGAGAAGCTTTGCACAGGGAAAACAACATGACAGAAGTGGGCAGACTAAAAATAGGGAAGAAGGTGTGGGATGTTTCTTCCTGTACAAGTGTTTGGAGAAGGGAAATGGCTGTAAATAGTGCTGAAATTTTATCTTATGCTTTAAGAAATGCTGTTTCTTCCTCTCAGCACAGACTGTGTAGTCCTCTCCTCCTGGCTGTGTCACAAGTCACTTGCATGAAGCTGGCTGTGAATGTACGGGAGTGTTCTCCAGCCAATATAGCCCACTTCTGCCCAGCTTATGCAGGGCAGGTTAAAGTCTCATTCCTTACGGTCATCATGATACAATACTGCTGTATCAGATAGTGCATTTTGATCTCCAAACCACCAAAAAGCTACACTGCCAGGAGACAATAGACCAAAAAGAAGCCAGGAAAAAGATGGAAAATTAAATACTTTCCAGCTAGGGACTTAAGGTCCAGGGCAGATTTTTAGTAATACTGTTACTAAAAAAATACTCTTCTCCAAAAAAGGCTTTCTAGTGCAAAGTACTGATACCTCTTCAAGCCTTTTTGATTCACTGCCCCCATGTCATAACTGATTATACACCCTACACAAAGTAATCATTCTCGGAAGAGACATTAAGCAGAGACTCCATGAAATCCACTTGTTTTTGACATTGGTATTTTGTATGAAGTCCTTTCGGTAATGCTACCATAATGGGCAATGAATGGTATTTGATGGTACTGAGAAGGGAACAGAACTAAAAAGCTTCATTCCCTGACCATCTTTGTTTTACGTGGTAATTTGTACTCTCTAAGAAACATCCATCAGACGAGGTGTTCAACAGAAAGCATGTTGATTGACCTTACTGCTTATTTCAACATGCATTCTGTAGGCATGGCAGAAATTTTTTAGTTTCCAGCAGAAATAAATAGAACAGCCTAGAATGATACTTCTGGGAATGGTATGAAGTAGAATATGCTTAAAGAGAATAAACTGGCATTATTTGCTTGCATTTAATAACTTCACTGAATGATGCATCTTAGGTAAAATCCACTGAAAAAAAAAAAGAGCACAATTAAAGTACATGCAGTTTTGACTGGAAGGCCCTGCAAAGTGACTCATTATTCTGTGACCGCTGTGATGAGAAAACACACTTGCAGCCTCTGTTGCGTATGAGCCCATGCAATCTGATGAGATGCTGGTGCTGGCAAACAGCCAGCAGATGACCCATGGTCAGCTCTTCACACCAGGAACGGCTGGAAAGCCTTCACCACTGAAACCGCCCGGCATAAGTGGGACATGCCAACAGCAGCAGGACAAAGCCTTCCATCCTTCTTTACTGAGGAGAGAAAGGCACAAAAAAGTTCTACTGGGATGTATTAACCGAGAAAAGCATGCACACACATCCTCTTGAATGAAAAAGGCTGCCAGCTGAAGCAAACAGCCTTGGGGATAGTGATTTTAATTGCTTTAATACAATGAGGGCTTTATAAGAACTATATCAATCTATATTGGCATGAAAAATATACTTTATACCCCTCAAAATCTTTGAAAAAATATTCATTTACTGTACTCAGCTGTCCATGCTGCTAGCAGAACGAGTTCTAGAGAAATTCTGCAGAGAATCCTGGGCAAGCTGGGTTATAGGTGCCGGGAGACTATCATGGGAAGTATGGGAAATTATTATTTGTATTAGCACAGCTACAAAGCTTTTCTTCTGTAGATCCCAAAGCTACAGCCTGTCACAGAGAGAAGACTGACCCAGAGGTGCAAAGAGTCATCTAGCAGGCCATAAAACAAGACAGGCAGCAACCCTGATCCCAAGGGTATCTTCCCTGTCCTTTATGCTGAGTAGGCACCGGAATCATCATCAATGAGGCAGCGGAGGTGTTTTAAGGAGTGGAGGATAAATAAAGTGAGCCATTTCTACTGTACATAAGCACTAAGGTGTACATAAGCAGGGCTGGTTAGAAAATTGGTGTGAGTCAGCCATAGCTTTCCTGTCATGTTAAGATGCTAATAACATTCCTGCAGTCCTCGTTATGTATGACAATGGAATCCCTGGATTTTTACACAAAACAAGAAGCTGATAGCACCAGTATGAGGAGGAAAGAGTTAGAAATGACTTTGTGAAATCCCAATATTGGAAAATACCACGGTGTGATGCCTGAAATTTTCATTTCACAGCATAACTGCATCACCATTGGTGACTGCCGCAATTTTAGCAGAGTGCCGATACAGTTTGTTTACTCCTCCAGGACCCTGCAAAGTTAGGAAATTAGCTCTGTAATATCAGAAATAGCTTCTTGGTTTTTGTCAAACATCATGAGAAATATGCCTGTGTGATAAGGCAATTTTTGATACACAATTGTAACATGAGCATCCAAGGGAGCAACGTCAACCTTAGTACGAATCTCCTGGCTCAATACAATAAGTGTTACTATCCAAGGAGACTCTCAGAAGTTTACAGGTTTATGTCCAGTGTCATTTTCTTACCACTTCCTGGAGTCTTTTAACAATATAGCGTTGTCTGCAGTGTGAATTTCTTGGGAAATTCAAGTGGTAGCAAAAAATGGAGGCTAGCAGAAAGTAGTACAAGTCTGGGAGGAAAGAAGGGAAATGCCACATCATTTTCTTGTGTAAAGTCTAATCTTGGGCTGCATCAAAAGAAGTGTGGCCAGCAGGTCGTGGGAGGTGATTCTACCCCTCTACTCTGTGCTCGTGAAACCTCACCTGGAGTACTGTGTCCAGTTCTGGAATCCTCAACATAAAAAGGACATGGAACTGTTGGAACGGGTCAAGCGGAGGGCCATGAAGATGATCAGAGGGCTGGAGCACCTCTCCTATGCAGACAGGCTGAGGGAGCTGGTCTTGTTCAGGCTGGAGAAGAGAAGGCTCTGGGGAGACCTTTTAGCAGCCTTCCAGTATCTAAAGGGAGTCTACAAGAGAGATGGCGAGGGAATCTTTGTCAGGAAGTGTAGTGACAGGACAAGGGGTAACGGCTTTAAATTGGAAGAGGGGAGATTTAGATTAGAGACTAGAAAGAAATTCTTTACTGTGAGGGTGGTGAGACACTGAAACAGGTTGTCCAGGGAAGTTGTGGATGCTCCATCCCTTTGAGTGTTTAAAGCCAGGCTGGATGGGGCTTTGAGCAATCTGTTCTAGTGGGAGGGGTCCCTACCCATGGCAGGGGGATTGGAACTAGATGATATTTAAGGTCCCTTCCCACTCTAATCATTGTATGATTCTGTGATTCTAATGAAAAAACAGTCTGCTCTAACATTCAAATCCCAGTGTGTTCTGTGGCATTCTGGGAGCAGCATCAGTGCATACCTTGTCATCATTTCACTAACTGTGCTGGGAAACAGGTGGGAGTCGCTGTGCTGTGGAAATCTGTGTAGATATACCAATCTTAAGTGGAGCCTCATGCCTTATGAGGACAATTCCCAGTCCATGGGGCACGTACAGCCTCTGTGACTGCACAGAACCGTGAATCTAAATCCCTACCATAAATTAACCTCAAGTATAAAGAGCAGGGACTTTAAGACTAAGCTTAAAGATGTTCAGAACTAATAATGTGGTAGTAAACAGAATGATGCCAAGTGCAGAACTGCAACACTGATGGGCCAACAGCAAATGACACGAGAGAGAAAATAGTATCTATGCTATCGACAGAGGGTGATTGCTGGCTTGTTGAAGTCAACGAGAATGTTCTTTTTATTAAAGGTTGGGGCAGTGAAGAATTTGTTCTCTATTTTTGCATATCCTAGGTGCCCATGTACTCATCACGTTTATAATGTTGGTCTAAGGACAAGGCTGAAACAGCCTCATAAGCCCAAATTGAAGTGCCTGGAAGGTAAAATTCACTGCATTTGTAAATTGGACTGCCTGACTGCTGCCTTGTCACAAGTAGTTCAAAATGTTCTGCAATATAAATGTACAGTGCCCCAAGCGCTTGTGCTAAAAAGTCGATATGGTGTTTGTTCCCTGGAATTTAGCAGACACATAGCTTGAGTCTCATAAATGAGAGGGTAACTGGGAATCCATCAGAGAACTTCCAAGGCAATCACATCCTTTTAGCAGGATCTAATCTCTGCACTTGTAGATCAAAGAGCACTCTGGCACAGCCATACAATCTGCAGGCTCTATTACCAGTCCTCTCCAAAACAGGCAGCCTTGCTTCTTGAGTTGCATGAGTGTGGCATGCATCACATTTGAAAGTCATGATGAAAAGCCTGGGGAATTTTAATAAATGGATATCTAATGCTAGACTACTGTTTCAGAACTTGAAATAATACCTTGACTTCCAGAACACAAGAAGCTCCACGACACCCAAGGATTCCAAATGAAAGGATTTTTCACAGATATTTATCAGTCACCAAAAAGAGATGATACAAAAGCATGCTTGAAAATATTTCCAGGAACTCCATGTGCTCTGAAATACACACTAGCCACTAACACTTGTGATTTTACAAAAATGTTTTCCATTTGAAATTTTTTTTCTAAGCCTCCATTGCCTAATGGAAAACACATACACACAAAAAAGACCAGACAGGAGGAAAAAGCACTACTTCATGTATCTTTAGTACTGGTGTCTTGCTTTAGGCTGAATTGGCCTACAATGGTGACAGTGCTCTCTCCTAACTTCTAACTTCAGGAGAAAAGAAGGCGAGATAAAGAGATACATGAGTTTGTAAGGTATTAAACTATATTAATAAAATACTAATATTAAAATTTAAAGGAAATAATGAAATAGATACATACAAAACTGTATCAAGCTCTCAGGAGGACGTCACCTAAAGGCACTTTGGAAGTTTCAGACTGGAATCAGTGACAGATGGGAACTGGATTCCAGCTCTGGAGTCAGGAACACACAGATTGGGATCAAAGGCAGACAAATAGACGATGTTGGTCATTGGAGAAAGAGGGCTGACCCTTTGATCCCTCGGCTTACATAGTGAGCATGGGGTAGATGGGCTGGAATAACCGGTTGGTCATTTTTGGGTTACTTCTTCTGTCCACTCCTCCCCACAGGTGGGGCCCCTCTAGGCTTTTCTGTTTCAGACCCTCCAATGGGGCAAATGATGAAATTAGCTGACCTTGGTTGTTATAGCAGTAGCCTCTCTGCAGACCATTCTTTAGCATGAAGTACAAACACTGGTCTTGTCACTTTAAAAGTGAACAGTTTTATGCACAATATATTGTTCACTTCAGAGAGGTAAGAAGAAGCCTAGCTAAGACGTAAAATTACTGAACAGAAAGTTGTTTCTATTTTACTTCAAATCAGGACAGTTATCAACTATAAAACGTCAAGCTTGAAGATCTTGATCACTCCTAAAACTGGTACTTTCCAACAAAGGTTTGATTTGAAAGAATAATGCCACATCTAAGAGATTATGAAAGAAATAGTTCTTCCTTCAATGGAAGCAGAAACTACCCACTTGCTTGCCTTTCTCAGCAACTTGATGTTGCATTTGTTATAAAAATCCTGCTCTGCTGAAAGAAAAGAGGTAACTCCTGTACCAGGATGAACAGTAAAAGTTACCTTTTACTTTCAGGTTGCTTGGGTATGTGATCTGTTCTGACTGTCCTCTCTCATTCTTCCTGGAGCAATGGCTGGAATGTTCTGCTGTGAACAAAAAGCATAAAAGGGATCATAGGGATTAGTAGAATCCGAGGCCACAAACACCGCTATGTAATGCTATGGAACAACTGATACTGTACCAGTCAAATGCTCATGAAGTCAAGATGATGGTATCAGCATGAATATTTTATCTCCTTCCACTTTTGCTTGGATCCCTGTCAAACTGGGTCAGGGATCCCTTCTCTCTGTCTTCTGAGATTCAGTGGGCCATTCCACCACCCTGAACTCTGAGCACCCCGTCTCTAACTAGTGTACCTTCTTAAACCACCTGGAACTTCGGACAATGCTGCTGTGCCCTTCTTACAAATGCGGCACAGAAGAACATCCAGGTTGTTCCACAAATTCTTAGTCATGTTTGTGTTTTGATATTTGACTACAGGCTCCTCCTCAGCATCACTTCTTCCTGTCTCTAAGGTTTCAGCTGTGACTTAGGCTTCTGGCATAAATGACCTCTTCAGTGCCACGTGCAGACAGCATAAGAAGCCTGGATCTGACACTATTAATTCTTGGGGTAATTTAAAAGGAGATCCTGTCCTGAGTAATTTCACCTTTGAGATTATATGCCTCACAAAATGCTAGTAGTATAACTAGAAAACAGGATTTTCTTGCAAGATCATGTACTTAATTTAAAAAGATTCATATGTTCTGAGAAGAGAGAGGTTAAAAAGCAGAATAAATATGACTTTGAATAAAAAGAAACATGCGGTGTGGTATTAAAAAAAAGCTCAGCAACATCAAACTTTCAACACTGCTTTCAAATTTGTCAAAGGCAGAGAACTGAAATAATTT
Organism: Jacana jacana; assembly: GCA_013400555.1. Classification (NCBI taxonomy): domain Eukaryota; kingdom Metazoa; phylum Chordata; class Aves; order Charadriiformes; family Jacanidae; genus Jacana; species Jacana jacana. The sequence goes on along the minus strand of VZTM01015701.1, from coordinate 54,929 downwards.
TAGTTATTATTCCCAATAAGGTTGCACCTTCACAGCAAAAAAAGGCATGTTTTTACACTGAATTGGATATCCAGCTTGAATCAGGCACATTGTGCAGTCACTTTACCCCAGCCTTTACTTATGTGATCCCGTGTCTGTCTGCCNNTTACTTATGTGATCCCATGTCTGTCTGCCATGCAGCCTCCACTCTACACAGTCCACATAGCAGAGATGCTGAGGAATTTACTCTGACTCACTAGATTAGATGAGTCTTGTTAGTTCCAAGTCAAGAGCACAGAATGAATCAAAGTGCCTT
>VZTM01015701.1:0-53609 GCA_013400555.1 Jacana jacana | reverse complement strand
GATAGGAAAACCAGTCCCACACACTGCAACTTTCTGAAGTTTCCAGTGATTTAAGAATTGTTTCAGTAGATGGAGCCATTGCAGTATACACCATAAATTGAGAACTAGGCAAATTTGGCGTGTTCAAAGTAAAAAAGAAGCTTCTGCCTGCTATGAGGATATTTTCAAAAGAATCCTTGGCTGTATCCAGGAAAATGTGTCATCCAAGCAACTACACGGTCTTTTAGCAAAAGGACCGCCTTGCCCTGAATCTCTTCGGACTGATTTTTAGATCTATAGGATCATTAGTAATTATACATTAGTATCACAACCTAAGCTTATGGTTTCAACATGCATTTATCAACTGACAGGTTCCAACATCATGCCCACTCAGTAATTCCAGTACATACAGACAAGCCTTTTCCATGACGATCAGCCAGTTCCCCTTAGTGGTGCCAAAATCCATTTTTTTAAAGGTCAGAACATCAATACCAGGCAAATGGCATATAGCTGCAATTGCTGAATCATTATGTTCCAGGATACTCCTAGCTGATGGAGTGAGGATTTCAGAATATTTATAGAGAGGCATATTGAGAAAAGTAATACATAGGAAGATAGCTATGAACCTAAAACAGGCATAAAAGAGTGAGCAACTCACGGCACAATTAGAACTTGAGATAAATGGATTAATAATCTCCTGCTCAAGCCGCTAATTTAGAAGAAGCCGCACTCATCAAAGGCTTCTGTTCACATTATACGTTACTGAAGGAAAATCGAGATTTAATATCTCCTTGGTGTGCAAACTCGTTCCATTTTCCCTGATAGGAACTACACACATAACAAAAGGCAGAGATTATTGCACATAATATAGAAAGACAGAATGCCTTCAAGAATTGACTCATCGTGCTTTGCATACTTCATAAGACCCACTTATAAGCTACACAAGTTACTTTCCAAGTCTGCCCCATATACTTTTAAAATGCTTTATAATTTTGAGTGTTAAAGATAGTACAATAGCTCTCCTACAGTGACAATCACATCAGTTCTGTTGTCATTGTACTGCTTGGCTGATGGTAAATTAGGGTAACACTTCTAGCCCCAAACCAATCTCTCACCTGGAGTTATGGCTTTCACTCTGACCACGACAACAGGGAATAGTAAAAGCAAGCTGAGGCTGCAACACCAAGCCTATGCTTTCAGCACCACAAACCTATGAAGAACACAAATGGTATGTTATTACATTACCCAGAGATAGCTTGGCCTTATAAGTAACATGCCATAAATAAAAGGGAATATGTTGAAGCTGAGAGTTCACAGAAGGATTGGACAGAGACCAAAGTCAGGCATGCAAGAAATTCCTGCCGTGCTTTTCTACTAAAGGCTGGAGGTCTGGCTTCTAATGTATCATTCAGTCCCAGGCTCCAAATCAAAGCCTTCTCATTGCACTAATTCTTGCGGTAGTTTTGGACTGAAGCAGCTATTGAAATTAAGACCACAATCTCCTTCTCCTTGGGGAATAAATCTAAATTTAGACGGTAATCTTCAAATGAACTTATGAAGCTGATCCACCTCACTGCATTACTAATGTTCTTTACAAATATATGATGTCATAAAGGCATCCCTCAGTGGATATGTGGCAAAGAGTCAAAAGAATGGATTCTGTTGCAGATATCCATCATTATACACAATAAGCACAATTAAGAAGGAATCTGTTCACCCACCTTTTATTAAATGCCTTTGCATAAAAACTGCAGGAAGCCCAAACAAAAGCAAAGCCAAAAAGAAGGAAATAATAAACCATCAGGAAATAACTGTATTATACACTGATGTGAAGACATCATTGGTGTCTACACTTAGAGGCTGGGCCAGGCTGAACGTGCTGGCAGCAACAGCAAACTGAAAGTTCTTTGGGGATCACCAATCAGGCTGCTGCTAAGTCAGGAGTTGCATTTATGAAGCTGAAGCTTCCTGAGCTCATGGGCTCAAAAGAAGTTACCTAGAACTGACAAAATGAAAGCGTGAGACTGCAAAGAAGACAAAGTATATTCATGGCCAGCAGCATCCTCCTGGGGAGGTCAGACCTCTCTCATAAGGAGCCTTCTATGGATAAGGTAGCTTGCAATGGCATCAGATTAAAGAGCTAGACAGAGAATCTATATGAATCTACAGTTTTAACCTGCTCCTGTAGAGTTGTCTGTGTAGTCCAGGAGTCCAGGCTCTTCAAACCTTTTGGCACCAGCCTGTTGAATTAGGGAAGGGTATCAATACCATCTCTCTGACATCTCAGGAGGCTGGGCTTCCATGAGACATTAACTCTGAAACATAAATGCTAATCTAAATCCACTGTTTTAAGGGTGTGATTCCCAATCAGCCTTGTAGAAATACCTGTTTTGGTGTGAACAGTCAGACGAAACTGTGATTATGCCATTGCCTCCTGAACTAATCATTTAGAAAGGAACTGAATGCAAGAAGTATTTAAAGGTAGAGGAACATTCTGCAGTTAAAATATAACCTCATGCAGGGCAACAGGATAAGCAATATTTATGAGAAACAGGAGCTAAGTGTCCATTTTCTTGTGCTTGTGATGGGTCAACCTCAGCCAGAAGCCAAACACCCACCCAGTCTCTCGGTCACTCCCCTCTCCTGCAAGATGGAGAGAAAATAGAAGGAAGCCAAAAAGACTCATGGGTCAAGGTTAATAGGCAAAGCAAAAGAGGAAGGAATTCATTCACTATTTACCATTGGCAGGCAGATGTCCTGACAACCGCTTGGGAAGCAAGGTCTCAGCACACATAACCATTGTTTGGAAAGACAAACACCATGAGTACAAATGCACACCTTTCCACCTCCTTTCCCTGAGCTTTTACGGATGAGCACAATTATCATATGATATGGCATATCCCTTTGGCCCGCTCTTCCAGCTACATCCCTTCCCCACCTCTTTCCCTACTCCAGCCTGCTCACTGGAGAGGGAGCAGAGAAAGCCCTGATGCTGTGCAAGCACTGTTCAGCAATAGCCAAAATACTGGTGCATTAGCAACACTGCTTTCACCACAAATGCAAAGCAGAGCACAATATAGACTACTATGAAGAAACTCCATTCTAGCAAGATCCAGTGAAATGCTCCGTAGTAAAATTCTCCCTAATGTTTATAGCCAAAGTAGGTTTGAATGCAAAGGGTGCAATAAACAACCTGATGCAATTTTAAGCATTTGCATTACACCTTTATCCTAATCCCTCCACCGGCCAGAACAGCCACTGATGGGCCAGATGCTTCAGTGGCTGTCACTGCAGCCCGGCCTAGAGGTCCTGCCAGGTGACAAGAACTTTGTCACCCACCCACAACCTGACCACACTGCTGTCAGGAAGCCCTGCTGCAAATTCAGCCTGGTGCCTGTATTTACAGGAGATAGGCCTTCGAGATAGCCCCTTTGTAGGGGTCTGCCTGCAAGGCTGGGGCTGGCAGGCTGGGGTGACGGCAGCTGCAAGGAACTGCTTAGGGCCCAGTCTGAAAGCAAGCTGCAGCCGTCGCCAGAGAGGGGCCGTCGCCCCTGCTATAGAGGCTGCTGGCAGTGGGCACCCGCCGGCGGGCTAAACAGAAGCCTCGCCGACAAGGCAGGGCAAAGCTGCGCCGGGCTCCGCTGCCTGCTGCCGAGGCCTGAGACCTAGCCTTCCCCGGGGGCAGCTCGGCAGCATGCCCACCTGCACCCTGGGGCCGCCGGGGGCGGGCCCCCCGGGCATGGGAGGCAGCTGCCGCGGTGCCGGTGCAGCCGCGAGAGCTTGACCTGGCTGCAGGACGGGACACGGGAAAGCAGAGCAGAGCAGAGCAGAGCAGACCAAGCCCGTCTGAGCATCCAGCCTACCCCTGCCCGCCGCCACGCATCATGCTATGCTGCGCCGGGTGTGGGGGGAGGCGGGCGGCGCCAGGGCGCATGCGTGACGGCGGGAGGGGGGGAGCCTCGAGTGGCTACGCGGGAGCCCCGCGGCGCTGGGGTTGTTGCAGCGCTGGCTTGCCTAAGCATGTGTGAGGCGTATTTCCCTGTGGACCCCGGTTTGGGCCTGGAGGAGAACTTTCTCTCGCTAGATGACATCCTGATGTCGCAGGAAAAGCTGCCGGGCCGCGCCGAGAGCGCCCTGCCGCGTCTGGCGTTCGCGCTGGGCCAGGGGGCCGGCACCGGCGACTCCATCCCTGAGGTAAACGGGCGGGGGTGCGTGTGGAAAACTACGACTTCCAGCAGCCACCGCACACGGCGGCCCGCGGAGGCGGCGCGGGGGGCACTGGGAGGTGTAGGCGCTCGTCCGTGGGGCGCCCCGCTCCTCGCCCCTCCCGGGTCCTGGTTAGCCCCCTGCTTCGGGGGAAATGGATGTTTTTAGCTACATTTTTAGAAGTTATTTCCACTTTTGTTGTGTGCGTTTTGCATGACTCTCTTCTTGCGTTTAATTGACAAACATTAGTTTATACAACAGCAATAAACACTTTTTATAGCTTGCAGTAATAGTGAATGCCTCTAAAGCGTGTCTGGTTTATATTACAGCTACAGTAAACTGTTCTGAAAACAAAATGGATTTTTTGTAGTGCTGGATCTTCATTAATAAAGTTCACTTTCTGTTTTCTATTATTCTATTTCTGTTTTTTCTATCTCTAACAGAGGTTGCTTTATATCTGTTTTCATGGTGAGGACAAATTCTGGTTTTGCTCGTTCGTGCAGGGATCAAAGCTGGAAATACCAATGTGGCTTGCTAAAGGTCTACATGACAGCAAAAGAAGAATAATTTCTGTGGAACTGCCAAAGATTTACAAGGAAGCCTGGAGGACAGTGTTCAGCGCTGATGCCAATGTGGTTGATCTACATAAAATGGGGCCATACTACTACGGATTTGGCTCCCAGCTCCTGAATTTTGACAATCCAGAGAATCCTGAGATAGCTCAGACTATTCTGCAGGCAAGTATTAGAACTAAATCTTGAGATTTGGTTTTGTATTTTTCCTTCTTCCTCTTGTTCTGAGCTGCTCAGCAGTCTTTGGGAAAAATAACCTGTTTTAATCCAAATGACTTCTGTATTGATTATGGATCGGGCTGTAGAATGACCCTTTTAGTGGCTGCACAGTCAAGGGGTGGAAGCCTCAGGTATGCATCTAGGAGCGTAATTTGAGCTTGGAGTTTCCACACTGTAAATATTTCTAAATTTTCTAAGATCCTGTAAAATAAGACTGGATAAGATTATCTAATTATGCCCATGCTTCAAGGCATAATTAATTCACTCTATTGCCATTTTCTATCCTGTTTTTAAATATCTGTAACGACACTGTTCTGGTCAATCTGTTTCAGTAGTTCATCATCCTGATCTTAGAAGGTTTCCCCTTATAATGAAACTGAAGCTCCTTTACAGCAATAGAAGCTCTGTTTGGTTTGTCTCATGCAAAGTAAATGCTGAGGTCATACTCCCTTCCTTCCTGCAGAAGTTCCAGGTTGTTTCACATCTTTATGCGGGTCATGCTTTCTAACCTCTGATTGTCCTTATTGTGCACTGCTGATATCTTTCCAGTTGATCTGCATCCACTGTGACATGCAGTGCCCCTGTTTGGGACTTGTACTGATGAAAACAAAAAGATTATTTTGTGAATTTTGTAGGCCGTGATGCTCTTTGCTCAAGTCCACAAGATGGTACAGATTGCATATGCAGACATTTGTTCTTCCTGCATTTGTACAGTTCCTTACGTCTGCCTTAATGTAAAAACTTACATTAGTCCCAGCTGAATTACATGCTATCATTTTCACACCACTTTTCTAATTTGTCAGGATCATTATGAATTAGTTCTGCTGTCCAACATACTTGCAGTCATTCCTCCTCCTCCTCCTCCTACTGCATGTTCCCTGGCTCTTCCTTCTTCTGTCTCCAGCTCCCCTTTCTCTTAAAAGATAGATACCATCTTTGGCAGTTTCCGAACTTTGTTGCTTTTTGAGCTTTTAAAGGTCACCACTAAGGGCTCTGAGATTTCTACAGCCAGTTGTCTAAGCAGTCTGGGAAGATTGCTATTGGGTTTGGGGACTTGTGCTGCTTTTTTTTCCTTTTTACTTCTTTATTATTTAAATGAAGGCTGATGCAAAGAGGCCTTAAAGCATTGCTGCTTTCTTGGAATTGTCCACTTAAAGCCTGCTTTCTTCATTGAGTAGATAACCACACCTTTCCTTTTCTCTTTCTGCTAATGGACATCTTAGGAAAACCACTTTAGTGCACATCACTTGTTGACAGAAATATCAAAGTACACAACATGCTTTATCTTTATGAAAAGCAAACAGGAGGGGAGTTTTGCTGACATAAAAGAAACACCCAAAAAACCCTTTCTCCCTAATCAGGAACTATAGATTTGAAGTCTAAGGATTTGGTGACAAAGCCAAAATTATTAATTTATAATATATTTATCTGTAAGTAAATCTCTACAATATTACAGTTCTGATGATTTTAAAACCAGCTACTGAAATGACAAAGCACAGTTTTCAAAGAGTTTTTACTTTTTTTTTTTATAATTCTCAAAAGCAGAGATAAGGAAGGAGATCAAAATCCATAAATATGTCATGTTACTTAGTTTTTAAAATGTTATTTAGGGTAGATTTGGGTTTTTTGACTTTTTTTTCGTGGTAAAGTGTTTTTTCAGCACGCTGAATGCTTTATGTTGGCAGCTTGGCTGAACCTCTGGGCCATTTTCAAGTTGCAGTTTGCATGTTCCTACAGCAGCTGCTGTGGCATGAGATTCATTCCACCCACTCTAAGGCATTGATTGCTTGTGAAGTGAAATGGAATAGATCGTAATTGTGTTACACCCTGTGGTCTACTCAAGCTTGTCACTAGGAAGTGGGCAAAATTGAATTCCGTGCTTGCTTCCCAATCCACTCTATGAGGGGCTTGCTCCTCCAGCTCAGGCAGGAAATAGTTTGTGTCCAAGGTTATGAAGTGCTTCACTGTGTGCAGACCCGTGACTAGTTGTGAACTAGAGCCTACACCTTAGGCTTGTTGGGCTTGAAAGCTGAAACCTCTAGCATTTGAGCTGAAGAGGCCTCTGTGTTACCTGTCAGTAATTCTGCTTATCTTCTTTAGACGTTCATTAGCCGTTTTCGTCGTATCATGGACTCTTCTCAGAATGCTTATAACGAAGACACATCAGCGCTGGTGGTTCGGCTGGATGAACTGGAACGAGCCTTATTTCGAGCTGGCCAGAAAGGGCTGAATGACTTCCAGTGCTGGGAAAAGGGACAGGCTTCTCAAATCACAGTGTCAAGTTTGGTCCAGAACTATGGGAAAAGGAAGTTCACAGATATGGATGGTTAAAAGCCTAAAAACTCTGCAGCTACAGTGGGGGACACCAGGAGATTTACAGTCTGTCACAGAAGAGAAAGATGAATCAGCTTAGGGGAAGGCAACCTGTTCATTAATGAGAATTCTTCTCAATAACATCTTCAGATTAGACCAGTGCAAATTTTAAAGGCACATGGCAAGGGTATAAAAAATAGATTGTATCTCATCATGGATAGCTTTACAGCTTGCTGACACCACTCCTGAGGCTATGCAGTTCAAGTGTTTGCTAGGTGGCTGAAAGTGTGTGAAAGGGTTTTCTAAAAGGGTAATTAATTTTTATTATTATTTATCTTCCAAATTGATATTTACAATACCAGATCTGTTTGGAAAAAACGTGTAATTCTGAGTATTTCATCTTGCCCTTCCCATTCCAGTATCCTGGGAGCAGCCGCTTCCAGGTTTCCTGTTCTTTGGAGAGCCCCAGTGAAGCGTAAAAAGTGTACAAACTGCATTGAATTTTTCCCATTGCTTTTACATTGAGGTGGAACAGGTATCCTTTGGCAGGAATGTTTTTCTTTGCTGACTTTTTTACACAGTGTCAGTGCCCCAGAGAAAGAAACATTTTTTAACCCATGTAGCAAGTGAAGTGGTTGTGCAGGTCTCATCCTCTTTCTCCCTTTCAGCCCTTGGCTTCAGGGCTTGATGCTGCACAGTGTGGAGAACGTTCTCATTGGATGCAAGTGGCTTTTGCGATAATGTGTCTCTCTGGTGGGTGGTAAGCTCCTGCGCTTCCTTACAGAGGAGGCAACAGAAGGCAGCAAAGAGTTATTCCAATCCAGGTGAGAAGCAGCATCTTCAATAGAAACTCTCCCCCATTATCAACCTTTGAGCCATCTATTTTCCTATGAGAAATTCTGGTTACTAAGTTTGGTTAGTAGAAGGGACAAGAGCAAACAAACTGAGTTTCCTTCCTTATGATCCATCCAAACAATCCTAGCAAATTGATCACAGTAAATGTTGTAGTGGAGTTGGAACTTGCTAGACAGCACAGTGATTATCATCTTATGTGGATGCCTTTAAATCTAGATTATCTGAAGACCTTTTGGACTGGAGATAGAAAACAGATTATTATCTCTGTAGGACTTCCTGCAGTCATCAGGATGGTCATACTTTGGAAGCGGGCATTAGTGGTCTTATGGATGCCTCTAACCATCTGTAGAAGGTGGACCTTGTGGAGTACCTACGTGGAGGAGCCAGATTGTAAGGTTTCTGAACACTTCTTTTTATGTGGGAATCACTGGGAGGTGATGGCAAGATCCAAATCTTGGAGCAGTTGTTACTGGACTTACAGATGCACCTGAATATTGGATACTTCAAACTGGAAACCTCAAGTACAAAGTGTGTGTGGCCATTCCTCAGCCAGAGGAATGATAGTTTTGCCTCCAGAGGTGGTGAGGGAGGACAGCAGGCTGGCTTCACAATCATCTTGACATGTCTGTGTCCTGCCACAATTGGAAGCTCTGCCTGACAAAGTACTTAAAGTACATGCAAGATCAGATGCCGCTGCACTTAATGATTTAATGGCACATTAATGCCTGTGCATTTTCATAAAGCTTTTGTCTGTTGTCCATTTCTGGATTTTTACGTTGAATAAATATTTTGTAAGGGGACAGTCATAATGTAAAATGTCTGTTGTTAGTTGCCCTGCAGCAAAAATTCAGTGATAGATTGGAAAGTGCAATTCTTTACAAAACTGTGGTCATGACAGATAACGCTGTCCTGCTTATACCATTCCCCTTACAGGAAACACTGCTGGGAACTACACTCATGCAGTCACACGAGTGTAGAAGTAGTTCCTGTCTGACTTAGGCCACATGTTTGCTCAAGTCGAGGGAGAAACACTGCCAGCCAATCAATAAGTTACTGATTTTATAAATTTCATTTTTATAAAACACAATATGGAAGGAGGTAATTATGCGTTACCTTGCTTTGTTGTAGTGTGGTGGGTGGAAATTATCTGTCTCTGTATTTGTACCCTGCTGCTCCCAGTGCTGTAGCACTGATTTCATGTAGCAGGTCAAAGCTGTGCTCAGTGCCTCTGCTGCCAGAGGAGCAAATGTAAGTCAACCTGTAATGAGAAACATCTTTGAGTTGGAATGGTTATTTTAATGAAATGGTGGGCTTGAGGTCTAGTTGGTTTATAACCAAAATCACTAGTTCATCAATTTCTGGACTGATTTTGGTGGCTATTGTCCTGGTTCCAGGAGGGACAGGGTTAATTCTCCTAGCAGGGCACAGGTATTCCATCCCATGTGAGCCATGCCCAGGGGGTAGTGGGGAGCTGGCCGGGCAGGGGGAGGGGAACAGGAGCTGGCCGGGAAGGGGAGGGGGACAGGAAATTGGGGAGGGAGGTGCGCGTCTGGTGGTGGGAGACGGTCCCGGGTGCAGTCGGTGGGCGATCGGCATTGTAATGCTGTTTTCATACTTCTTTACCCGCGTTATTTGTTACTGTTTTGTTGTTCCGTTAAACTGCTTTTATCCCAACCCACGAGTTTTGCCTTTTTTCTTCTGATTTTGCCCTCCTGACCGCGGACGGGCTTTAGAGCGAGTGGCTGCCACGTGGTTCTTTGTTGCCGTCTAAGGCTGAACCACGACAACTATTCAGACTTATTTTCCTACATTTGTAAGAACGTTTTTCTTCTCTACTTCTGAGTTCAAAACCCAGACAGTTGCTTGTTTGACAACATTTTGTGCAGCTACTTTCAGAGTGGGGAAGAAAAAGTCCCTGAAGTAGTCTTCAATGTCGCTGGCTTTTTGTAAGCAAGCAATGCCACTTTTACAAACCATGCCTGTTTATGAGTAAACCCCAATAAGACCCATTCAAAATCTGATCCTGTAACTTTAAATTACAGAGTTTGGTTAGTAGATTTGGTACTCTGGTGATTCTGTTTTGGTTGGGTTTTTCCTTGGTGGCTGGAATGAGGTTTTTTTTTCTGTCCAGAAATACAACAAAAGAGTGCTCTGTACTTTCTATGAACACAGACTGTTCTTTATGATTGCGCTGCAGCAAGCTATAAGTTAGAGAAGTTTGAACTGGTGTATTTTCAGAATGGCACAGTGAATTTTTATCACAGAGCTATACAACAGAGGTCTGTAAAGATCTCTCGTGTCATTTTCTGCCCTTCCCTCACCTTTGGAACTGGAGGACTACTGATGTTTATGAAAAAGCAGTCCGTAGACACAGTATGGCCACAATAGTTTTCGTTGCAATCAAATAAAAATCGGCAAAATGTGAGATGTAGCTTAGTTATGTGTTCACCTAAGAGTATTTATTTGGGTTTTGGTGACCTGTTTTTGAAAAGAGTATAAGCTGACCTGGCCCAGTCCTTCCTCTAAAGCCAGGAGTTGGACTTGATGATCCTTATGGATTGATTACAGTATGGATTGATTACAATATGGATTGAGATACTCCGTGATTAGCCCCATGTAACCCATCTCAGGATGATGTTTGTCCAGCCAGGCCTTCAGGAGCTGCTTCTGCAGAAGAACCTACCAGCCTCCCTAGGTAGTCTACTCCCATACCTGGCTGCAATGTATGACAAACATTGTCTGACAATTAGGACTCGAGGGAATGGCCACAAGTTGCACCAGGGGAGATTCAGATTAGATATTAGGAAAACCTTTTTCTCCCGAAGAGTGGTCAGGCACTGGAATGGCCTGCCCAGGGAGGTGGTGGAGTCACCATCCCTGGCGGTGTTCAAGAAGTGTCTGGACGAGGTGCTAAGAGACATAATTTAGTAGCTTAGTGGGTAGTATTAGTGATAGGAGGATGGTTGGACTAGATGATCTTGTAGGTCCTTTCCAACCTTATGATTCTATAAGGGAGTGAGAGAGAACCCAGAGGGGGCTTGAACACAGTGAGCTTCCACCTCCCCCAGGCACTATTTCCATTGATTATACTTAATTGGGTTTGGTTCACAGAGGAAATTGGTGTTGAGATCCTCTTTTTCCCTGGGAGGAGGGCTGGCCAGGCATCCTGCATGGATGTCAGGCTCACTGGGAGCCAGCAGAGCCCACCCAATGCTGCTGCTCTTGGGGGGCTGCATGTGGGAGAGCAGAGTGTTACACAGATCAGTGCACTGCCACTGCTGGACCACTCCTCAGCTCATGTGGAAAGTTACAAGGGGGTGGCAAAGCCCCCAAAAGGCCAAGGCATTTGTTCCGGTTTTCTAAACACTTCATTACTGTCATTGAAAATACCAGCAGGTTCCTGAGATTAGCACGCTTCTATTTTTGAAGAGTTATTTCTCGTGGCAGGCTGCCAAGAGGTGCCAGCCCCTTAGTGTCCTTTCTATCTGGATTGGCAGGACACACTGTTGTCTCTTGCCTTTGGTTAGCCTCTGCTGTTTAGCTGCAGCTCTTTGTGATACTCCCACACACCTTGGGGGAAACACACCTTCTTCAGATCTTCCAGCTAGCCCTGTGGCAAGGCAGAAATCCCTTGTGTTTTAGGATGGAATCTGCTTTTCTTTTAGGTGCTGGTTTGCAGGCAAGACATGGGCAGCACTGGAGCCGAACAGAACTTGGGGTGTGAGGAGCATGTAGGGAGATAGATGGAGTTTGCAGAGCACAGTGTGTACTACCTCAGGTGCTCTCTGGCCATGTCAGGGTCTGGGTGCAGAGTTTCAGGTGCAGCTTCTCAGGGGAACGGCACATCATGCTGGTGATGCAGGTGAGGGATGTAGCTGCCTCGATGTGTGTTCATGGGCAGGGCCACAGCTGCTGCACTACATCCTGGTGTGGCATCACTGGAGTCACAGAGAAAGCAGCTAGCTGGGGGGGGATGAGGTTCCTCTGCTCATCAGCTCAGCCCCCTTGGAAACACAAGCTTTGGGGCCTGCCCTTACCCCCATCCAGATTTCTTTGTGCCTAGAAATAGGCAGTGGTAAGGAGATGCCTGCTGATGGTCTTTATAGTACTCTTCCATCTCTCTTGTGATGCTGCAATGCAAAAAATATGGCAAAAAGCGAATGGCGGTTGCAAAAGCCCAACCTGCACTCTCAACTTGTGTGGCTTATAAGGCTGGGCCTGTCTGTGGCTGTCCTGTTGGTCCCTCAAGGGCTCTGGGTTCTCCCTAGGTAAAGCAGAAGCACAAGGAGGATTACAACAAATTCTAAAACCCAGGAGATTTTTTTCTGGACGTAAAAGGCAAATTTTTACCTGATTTCAGACCAAGAAGCTGCCAAATGCTTAGAATGCAGTGTGTTTTGTTGTTTTTCTTCGAGGCATTAGAGTGACAGGTGATGAGGAGATGGGCCCACAAGAACATAGTCCTGTAGCTGGGGAGCTTTGCAGTGAAGCACTTTGGAGGAAACAATAAAACAGAGGAATCAAGGCACCACCAAAACAATCCTTAAATGTGCCTGTTTCTCTTCCTGAAGCATAGGTGTATCTTAGTTGGTGGGCTCCCATCACAGCAATGATTTTGGATGAGTTTCTTGCCTTTACCTCGCTTACAAATACAAGATTTGCAGTTTGTTTAGGTGTTAATAACTGAGTTCTGGGGCAATGAGAGCTGATAGATCCTGCAGCCACTTTTCTAAGGGCCTACAGGTGACTGAATTTTACTCCACTTTTACTGCTGGGATGCAGTTCTGGGGCTGGAGCTGGGGAGTGGAGGGCTTGTGGGCTTGCAGGGGAACCATGCATAGGACCTGGTCATCATCATGTTGTAGAGAAGAGGCTCCCCTCACTTGTACTGGTGGAGACCCAGGTAGCATGGGTGGAGTGGAGCAGAGCCAAGCTGGGTGCAGCCTTTGTTCTCCTGGACAGGACTATACCCCATTGTACTACCTCTGTGATTCTGGACTGGCTCCAATGAAACCAGCAGGGTTACTCTTAAGTTTGCACCAAATCAGCAGGGCTTATTGCAGTCACAGTGGATTTACCAAGCCCTGCGTGGAGGCTGAGCTGTGATTTTTCCTTTCAGTTTGGCCTGTTGGGTGCACAAATGTAGCTCTAGCTGCTGGGCTGTGAGTCTGTCCCATACTGATATAGGCAGAGTGGAGTGAATGGATCATCAACTCCCCGGACAGACAGGTCTTGTCGAAGCCATGCTGCCTCCCTGATGAGTACTGCTCTGGGTTTACACCAGCATCCTCCAAGGGAGGCCCTCCCTGTGCAGCCCTGGGCATGCAGTGGCATTTAACCCATTAGCATTGCTGCAAAGCAATCCTACCCCCAGAGTTCCCAAGTCTCTGCTGGTAACTTGGGACTTCAGCTGAGTCAGCAGAGCAGGACGGATGGGGAAAGGAAAATCACTGCAAACAGGGCCTTGGGAACAGCATCTCCTTTGTGGCAAAGACTGATTTAATCTCCTTAGCCATCACCTCAATCGTAAAATCAGCAGGATGCTAATTAATTGAGAGGCACACAAACAACAGATACTGAGATCCCTCCTGGCTTTAAGTATAGCTCTTTTGGGTTTGGCAGTTGTAGCTGGCTGCTTTCCTAACTAGTGATCTGCCTTGGGGCTACAGCTCTGCAAGGGGATGTCTCTGCATTAGTCACCCCACAGCTGCCCATCCCTCTCTGATGGCTCTGGCTGGTGCTAGGGTGTCCACACACTGCTGAGGTGATGCCACATCTGTGCCCTGCTGGGGCAGCACCCACATTGGCCTGCTCTCGGCTGAGGAAGCCAGCAGACAGGGGTGGCTGCAACCCACCAGACCCCTTACCCTACCTCTCCCCAGCCCCTCTGGCCTGGAGCCAGCCCCTCACTTCTACTCTGAAAGCCCAAAAGCTGATTAAGCCCAGCATGTTAATTGGCCATGACAGCTCATTTTGTTATCCTGCATTTAGTTATTGATGGGGTACATGTGACTGGATTCACAGTAAAGGTTTGTGCCTGACTGGGCCAGAGCCCTTTGTTTGGTCCACCCCAGGAAGTGGAGTGGGGCTCCAGAAACTACCAGGACCAGCTGAGGACCAGCAGTACAGTCACACAGCCAGCAGCAACAATGTCAAGGATGATTTTACCCCAGGGATGTGTGATACCGTGCTGCAGGAGGATGTAGAGACTGGAAGAGAAGTGGGTTTGAATGGGTATTCAGCACCCACTGGTGAAAACCAATCTTTCCAGGGATGTTTGATACAAGGATTGAAGTTAAAACCCCTGAGCTGGGAGGATGCACAGGCCAGGACAGCATCTGGTGTTCAGCCATCCCCAAAACAGTTTGGTAACTTCATCTTAGTTTTGTCTTATGCTTCTGTTGTAAGGGACACTGCAGTGGGACAGTGTAGGACTGGAGAGGACAAGCAGGCAGGGAGGTGCATGCTGGGTTGGTGCTCCCATATCTGCACCCCAGCAGTGCTTCTGCAGCCAGGTGGGGTCCAGGCTGCTGAAATCTAGTGTCTCCAGCACGGACAGGTATGGTAGGGGCTGGAAGGGCAGCAGGCTGGCCACCCAGGTGGGCTGGACCAGCAGGCAGGCAGCTGTGTGCAAGGCAGGGGAGACATGTTCAACTCCCCATTGTTACCCAAGTGCCTGCACTTTTGTCCTGGTGAAAAGTTGGGTGCCTTGAGAAAAGGACTCTAAAAATGTTGTCTCGTACTTCCCATTGTTAGTGGGTAAGGGTGTCTCAAGCCCTCCCATCTCCAGACAGGAAGTTTGATGGAGGCTCTCCAGAGAAGAGCAGCTGCTGAGAGAAGAAGCAATGAGGGATTGCGAGGGCATGTTGCTGGGTTTTGGTTAAAAGCTCCAAATCCTGGCTGAGGCATACAGAATGTGCCCTTCCAAGGGGCTGGAAAGCTAAAAGAGGAAAGTCTTCCAGGAACCACGAGCTGTGGGAAGAAGGGTTGAAGACCTGCCTCTGTGGTGGAGAGAGCTGTTTTGCAAAGGGGTGATGCCAAGGGTTAATGTGCTGTCCTGGGTGAGTGTGGCATCGTGCCTTAGGCCCACCCTCTCCCTCTCTCCCAACCTCTGCCAGGTCCATGGCCCAAATACACCCCAACAAGAGAGCACATTAGCAAAAAGCAAGATGAAATCGTTAGGATTGATGGATCCCCCAGAGCTAGAGGTATTGATCAGCTGCAGGCCAAGGAGAAGGTCAAGGGCAGAGCTGGTGGGGCACAGGCAAGGGGAGCTGGGTTGCTCTTGTGAAGGCTTTTGGGGTGAGCAAGGAGGAAGGTGCTGCTAGTAGCTCCTTGGGCCTCTCCAGATGCCTTCTACTGGCTGGGTGAGAACTGGCTGTGTTGGAGCCTCTCCTGCATGTGCTGCTCTGCCCGCCTCCTGACCAAGCACCTTGCAAGGGAAGCCCATACCTGGAAAACCCCAGGTGTGTTCCTTGTGCTCCAGGCTTCTCTTTCTTCATGATTGTGACCCTAAAGAGCCCCCAGCCCTTGGGGTGGAGCTGACTCCGTTCCTGCCAGCCTCCCCCACCCAAGCACAGGCAATTCACTCCCCAGCTGGTTTTGCTCAAGGGCTTTGCTATCTCTCCCTTCCTTGGCTCTGCCACCCACCCAGAAGCCTGGGCCAAGGCCCTGGCCTGGCACTGTCTCAGATGTGATGATGAGGTCTTGGCAGTTTGTGCAGCTCAAACAGAGCGGGCTTGGCTTGCCTGGATCAATCTTTCCCTGCACAAGGCATTCCACATGAAGAATTCTCCCACTACCAGGAGACACCTCTTCTGGAGGTGTTATTTCCCAGGTCCTCAGCTTCAGAACCCACCCACAGCCCCTCTGTGACTTGCTGGGCTGCCAAAATGCCAAAACCACCTAGGGCTGCAGAGCCATCTGCAAAACTCCCTAAACGTCTTCCCCTAGGGATATCTGTATTGGGCCAGGCTTAGGTTTGAGCTAGAGCAGCATATTTTCATGGGCAGCTTGCTGACATGTCCACTGAAGGCACTGTCATCTACCACTTTCCAGAGAGAGGTGGTGAGTGACCGTCACACCAGTGCTCCCTGCAGTTTGAGCACAGAGGGGAGAACCCAGATGAAGCCTTCTGTAGGGATCAGCAGCATCTTGCTGTCTCGGTGGGAGGGTTGATGGGCTCACCCGAGGCTTGCTTCTTACATTTCCGATGTTCGAAGGCAAATATACTCTGCTTGAAAAAAAATCTGCCCTGCCAGCCTGAGGCCCTCCACACCCCTGGGAAAGTGGTCTGTGTTTCAAGACCCAAGTGCCCTCAGCTGCTGGCATGACCCAGTCTCACCACTAAGTGATCTTGGTGTGTGCTCATGGGGCTCCCTGATATCAGGCAGGAGTGGGACCCCTTCCTCACCTCCTGGATGAGCTGCATGCCTGGCCCTGGCATAACCAAACGTAGTTGGTGGTGACTGGGGAACTGTGGAGACTCTGGGAACAGTCCCCCTGTTCTATCACTCTCCCTTTAAACCATTGAGGCAGCTCACAGTCAGAGAAGCCAGCTCTCAGAAATGGCATTATCCTGCTCTCCAGGGGAAGGTAAGGGTGGTCAGTTTTGCTCCATTGCAATGGGTAGTGCATAATTGAAAATGCTGATTAATGCTGCCTTTGAGAATGTGCCAGTCTCTGGCCTCAGAGGAGAGAGACCCTGCTGTCTCTGCTTTGTCTCACGCCTGTTAACTTGCTAAATGCATCTACACACATGCAGTCACTCTCCAGACAGCTCAGCTCCCCTCTGCTGACAGGTTTTTATTTAAAACCTGGCTTGGCTCTGAAAAGGGACCATCGCAGCAGTGGCTCGGCAGAGCCAAGCGCTGCTGCTGCTGCCTGCTCATGCAGCTGGGAGAAGACGGAGTGATGGAGGAGCGATGGGCTGGACGTTGGCCTGTGGGCCCAAAGGCCTTGGCAGCCCAGCAAGTCACAGAGGGGCTGTGGGTGGGTTCTGAAGGTGGGTTCTGGAGGTGGGTTCTGAAGCTGAGGACCTGGGAAATAACACCTCCAGAAGAGGTGTCTCCTGGTAGTGGGAGAATTCTTCATGTGGAATGCCTATCCTGCAGCTGCCTGTCTCTACCAATGCCTCTCTAATTTTTTGAGGCACCTCTTGTCAAAAGCAACACGTTTGCTGGTGCTAAGACACCTTGATGCCATATAAAATATCCTTTGTTTTGCACCTTTGAGTGCCTTTCTGTTTGTCCTGGTGCAGCTCCAAGGAGTGCTGAGGGGGCACACTGCAGTGGCAGCGAAGGCTGTACCCGCTTTGGTGCCTGCAAAACCCAAGGGAGATGGGTGAACCCTTCTGTGGTTTCCACATATTATGATCAAGGTTCTGGTACTCCTGGAGGTGTTTTGAGACTTTGAAATGGAGACTCTTGGATACTCAGGTCCTCCATGGCCACAGTGGGCTCCCAGGAGCCCAGAGCAGCCGAGGGATCCCCTCAGCACCCATGCTTCCTCCCTGGGACAAGCTGTTCCCAGGGCAGTCAAGGGAGTGTTTGCATGCACATTCCCTGCTGCATGTAGCACCTTGATCCCCCTGCTCTGGAGAGCAATACCCTGTCGCCTCTGCCTGCAGGCAGGAGTGTGAGGGGCGCACACATCTTGGGCCCAGCTCTGGAGAAGCAAGGGCAGGTGTTGGAGCTATGCCTGGTCACATCAGTCTCACAGGGCTGGTGTGGGAGGAGGAGGAGGGCCTGCTTCTCCCTCTTCTGCTCACTTAGGAGTGAGAATGTCTCCCTCTGGCTCTCCAGATCCCCAAAGTGCAGTGCCTAAGCTGAGATCATAGTTGTGCTGCTTCATCATAAGTAGAAGGGAATTCAAGGCAGCACGGAACTGCGTGCAGGCTGTGGGCACACTGAGTTCCAGGGCCAGATGCCTCCCTCTGTAAATCAACTTTGCTGGCCGTGCTTGGACTATCAATGAAGCTGCTGGACCCAGACCTTCAATTCCAGGCAGAGGTTCCTGTGCAAGGCAACTTTGAAAACAGCTGATGGCAAAGTCCCCAGGGCTGCCTTGTTCCTGACCCAAGAGTGCACTGAGCCGGGGAATTTTTCTTGGCGTGTTGCTGGGCCTTTGTTTTCCCAGGCATTTGGATAAAATCCTCCTGTTTCCCTGAGGCAAAGGGGCTGTGACCACAGGGAGGAGCAGGGCTCAGAGGAGCAGCCATCCTGCACAACTGGTGGGCAGCTCAAGCAGCGAAAGCTCAAGGTCTGAATGAACACCGAAACTTGAAGAGTGCCCAGCCCTGTTAGAGGGAGGTAGGAGAAAATCTCATTAGGACAGAGTGAGGATGGAAAATTACTTGTAGCCCTGTGTTGGGAGGGCAGGAGGCAGCCAGAGCTGGGGAGGGGTGCTGGGAGCTTGCCAACCCCAGCACATGCTTTGTGTTGGGTCGGGGAGCAGACAGGGCACTGTGCATCTCTGCCCTGTGCCAGGTCATGGAGCAACGTGACTGGTCCTGGGCTCCTGGGCTGGGTTCCAGGGAGAGGACACTGGGCTCCCTGCAGGATTGCATCTTTGCTGGCAGCTTTAGGGAAATGTGTAGTGTTCAGCTGAAAAGTGGCTGGTTGGCTCCTGCATGTTGCTGTCGGCAACCCAAGCCACACACTGAGCCACATAGCAGCCTCCTTGTGTTCTGCACAAAGCCCAGAGGTTCTGGATGGACCAACCCATCCTGGGAACAACCTGGGGGCTCTGGGCAGGGTTTGGGGGGTCTTTTTTTGAGGTGCCCGAGGTCTGATTGCCCTGCTGTCATTCTGGCCCTGATTATATTGGAGCAAGAAAGCTGTGGGTCTTTCACTGCCCTGTGGCTGCAAGGCCGGGATAGATCATGCCCGCCCTAGGGTAAGCATGCAATGGGATGCAGGATGGAGCCCATCACCAACAGCCAGTGCCTTGAGCCCCAGCCAGCAGTGTTGCCCCCTTGCTACAGCCACAGCTCCACAGCACGTGGTCCCATGCCTGTGGAGCAGCTCAGCCTGGCAGACACCTCTGCCTCAGCACAAGCATGTCCACATGGCTACCAAGGTCACCCTCTTCACTGCTTTGTGTGCACTGCTCTTTTCTGAGAGATGGCTCCTGGGCATTTTTTTAAATAGGCCCTTGGGATATGTCTTACCAACCACTAATTATCCTTGATTCTTCCTTTTTAAACAGCTTGACCAAAACAGTGCATCAAAGGTCCAGGGCTGAGCAAGGCAGGGCCTGCAGCCACATGCTCCAAATGATGTCTTTATTTAAGGACAGCAATAAAAACATCACACTCAGCACAACAGCACAACCAAGGCTAAATTTAGCTCTGACTCCTCTGTGCATCATCACTGGACTGCATGCACATCAGGGTGGTACCTAATCCTCATGAAACCCTTCGATACAGGTGCATCAACCACACTGATTGCCTGCCTAGCCGAGTCAGGCAGTCAGCCCATCTGTCCCAGGCTGCTTCTCCTCCTTTTCCCAAACTTGCCATCTGTGCAGCTCAGGATGCACCCTGGAGCTGTCGGCCATGCACCAAACCCTACCCTGCCTCACAGCTTTGTTCAGACCTCTGCTTCCCTTGCTGTTCACCTTTATGGTCACTCTGCCCGTGGTGGCTGTGTGCTTCATCCATCACCAGCTGTTTCCCACCAGATAGGTCCTTGTGGCACCACCAGCATGGCGTGCTGTTGTGGAAAGGGTGAGCAGGGGATGTGGAGCTACCTGTAGTGGGGTTGGGGATGCCAGCTCACCTCTTCCAGGTCAGGGTGTCACCATGGTCCTTGCAACAGGAGCTCTGGGGAGGAACAGGGCTAGGCTGGAGCATTTTTGTTAGTTTTACAGCTGTTACTCTTTTTCATTAAATCTTTCCATGCTTCTTCCCCAGACAGGGTAAATGTAAGGTCCCAGGGCCTTGTGTCCTGCCACCTCCTCTCTGCCCGCAGCATCATCGCTGGGTTCAGCAGTTCTGGCCCCTGTGCCTCTCCATTTGCAGGTGTGACTGCTGAGACAGCGCTGATGCTGGGAATCCTGGCTGGAAGGGTGGCCCATTGCTCTGAAGGTCTTGTTCAAGAGAGGTGACTCTTGGAGATATGCTGCTGGGAGCTGAGCTTTCACTGGAGTTTTGCTCTGGAGCCCCAGCAGCATCCCCATTTCAGCTCCCTTTTTTTTCTGTCTGTCTGCCCTCCTCTCTGCCTCACCGTGCTCATGGAGCTGCTGTAAGGCTGCCTGTGGCTAAGACTTGTGAGTCTGGCAGCCCCTGCCTGGGCACAGCACTCTGTGTTTCAGATTTCCTACCAGCAATCCTACAAGACCTACATGGAGATAGATGAAAGCTTCACTTAGATGTTTCTGGCTTGCAGGGGCTGGACAGCCCCTCTTGTGCTCCCCATATCACTGCTGACATTGACAGTGCTGTGGAAAATTACTGAGCCTTTGTCCACTGCCACCTAACTGCTTTGATATGTGTGGCAGCACAAAGAAGGTGGGAATAGGTCCTCAGCCCCTGAAGACCATAGCAAAGCCCAGCTGGGATATACCAAGGGTTTAAATTCGCACAATGTCAGGAAGATCTGAATCCAGCCCTACCTCATCCCTGACCAGTCCAGAAGAAACCCCTTGGCTGCTGAATCCACATGAGAGGGTGAAAAGCAGCCCTGAAGGCAAGCAAGATCTGACCCCATTGAAGTACTGGGTGCTGGGCTGGTGCCTAGTTGAAGGATTAAGGGGCCCATTTGCTCCCTGACATCACAGGTGCTTTCTCCCTTTGAGGCAAGAAGATGAACACAGCCTGGATGCAGAGCTCTTGGTGACTCAGTGTTGAGAGGCTAAAATCAGCTGAAAACTTGTTGCCATCCAAAAAGCCTGGGATTAACTGTTAAAACAGATGTACCAAGGATGGAGATGAATGTCTGTGTCAGCAGACATTCCTTCAGCCCTTCAACAGACATTTGTAGGCTGAGCTGCCTGTGGCTATTCTGAATGTACCCCATAGCCCGGCAGTGAAAGGTGTTGTGAAGCACAGTGTTATGTTGACCACTATGTCTGGTTGCAGGGTGATGAGGCAGAGGTCTGGGATACCTGGTTCAACCCAGATGCTAAGGGCAGCCTGTGGGCCCCTTCTGCCATCCTGAGAATTTAGGTTTGGGGGCAAACCTGGACCTCTGGATAAGGATAGTGCTATGAAGATGCTGGTTCAAGCCCCTTGAAATGCCATCACTGCTCCCAAGGGCCATGGCTGGTGGTTAAAGGGACCACCAAGAAATCTCTTTCCAGTGCCAGCCTAAGTCTGCTGCTGTCTGGTCCCTAGGACCTCTAGGGGCAGAGGTTGTCTCCAAGATCCCAGCACCCAAATTGCAACCCTCTTGCAGCTTGCATAGACCCCTCTTGATGTAGGAGAACCTGAGCCTCCATATGTCCTGCAAGAAACCTTGGCTTTCCTGTGCGGACAAGTAGTTAGCACTGAAACACAGAATGAAGCAGCATCAGGCCCTGACTCATGCATACCACCTTTGCAATGGAGATATGACATCTTTTGCCTGGAGTCTTGGGGCAGAAATGCTCATCAGGAAAGAGGATAGAGTGATAGCCTGGACACCAAACCAGACTACAGCCCTGCATCTGGGGAGCAGCCTGAGTCCTCCCAGGTGAGCATCACATGGGCCTGGGTTTGATGGGGAACCAAGCCCATGGAGAAGAAGTGATGGGGTCCTCTGCAGTTTCCCCATGGGGATGTTTTGGTAAGGGTTCATTTTGAATAGCATTTCCTGTGCAGTTGCCTAAAGCAGCTTGGGAGTGGAGGCTGCTACATCCTTAACTGTGGGGGAAAAAAAGAATTCAATTGATACAAAAAAAGTAGAGGAAGGAACATTGTCAGGATGGGTTTGCCTAGCTCAGAGGCAAGGGGTGATCAGCCCTTGCTTTAGGGGCAAGCTGTGGTCTTCTGTTCTTGCTGGACCAGCTGTCCCAATTCAGGACACAGTCTTGCTTCATATCATGCCACCCTGGGAGCCCCTGGCTCCTCTAAACCTGGGCACCATTACAAGAGTCCCAGGCACACCTTCACAGACTAGCTCTCCTGCAGAGATGGTGACTCCTGATGATGGCAGGATCACAGCCAGGGCAGAGGGATACACCACCAGCATCCATGCCTCCCACATAAGATGAAAGTCCTGCATCTTCCCCAGATGGGAACTGGGAGCCTGGGCCTCTCCAACCCCTCTCCTGACCCTCCATGACAGTGTTACCAGCCCCTGATTTTGCTGAACCCAAATAGCCACCCACAGTCTCCTGCTCTACCCCAAACAGCTTCCACCCTACTCTCTCAGCATCGATATGTGGGGGTCATCAACACCCCAGCCATGGCTGCTACTCCTGGGTGATCCTTCAGAAACCATGGTTATCAATATCCTCACTCCCCCGCACCCCCAGACCATTATGGCCTTGCTGTGGGGACCCTCACTGCACAGGTCAGACTTATCCTGGGACCACCTGGCCCCCTTGATCATGACCATCCTGTGCTCAGGGGAACCTGTACCCTATGCTCCAGAGGATCCCCAGGTCCCTTGTCATCCTTATTTTTGTTCCTTGGCCTTCATGGCCTCACTGCCCAGAGCTCCCCAGACCCTTTGGCTGTAGTGGCTCTGTTCCAGTTATCCCTGTTGCACAGGTCTCTTCTTGTCCCAAAATCCTCCCCAGACACTTTGATTATCACCTTGCCCTGCTCTTGGGGACCCCAAGGCTCCTTGGCCCCATACCTGGGACTCACCAAGGTGAGTGGTTCCCTCCTAGGATCCCACAACCACAGGGACCACCTGGATCCATCGGCCATTATGGTCTAGTGCTAGGACCTCCATGGTTCCATACAGGGTGATGTGTGCCAATCCCACTGGCAGTGCTCAATCTCCCCTGTACGCCCCTCATCGCTCCATCTCCCAGGAACCCACCCCTCCCTTTGCTCAACCTCCCGTGTAACCCCCCCACTCCATCTCCCGTGTGCTCCTGCCATCGCTCAATCTTCCGTACAACCTCGCCCACCGCTCCACCTTCCCGTGTGTCCTCCAGCACCTCCATCTCCCCGTTCATTCCCTCTCCCTCAGCGCTGGCCCGGGCCCTTTGCCCTCCTGGCGCCCCTCGTTCCGGGCCCCGTTCTCGGCCCCGGCGAGGGGAGGAACCGGCTCGGCGGGGGCCGTGCCCAGCCTCGNGCTGCTCACAGGTACGGCTGACCCAGTCGGCCCGGCTTCGGGCAGGCTGGGGGCGGGAGTGGGGGGGCGGCTGGGAGGAGCCAGGCGTTGGGGTGATGGGGTCGGAGAGGGAAAAAAGCCTTCAGGCCCTGCCTGGGAGATGGCGCTGCCGTCTCCCTCCCTTCCGCCAGCTGCCCCTTCTCCCCCGGGTACGGGCTGGTGCGGGGAACGGTGCTTTTTGGGGTACGAGAGGTGATGCCTGGGGAACTGCAGCGAGGGGAAGCCCAGCCTGGTGGTGCTGGGGGAGGCGGGGGAGAACGGGGTGCTGAGCCAGCAGCCTCCTAGCACGGGAGTCCACCAAGCAGACAGCCGGGGTGGGGGGTGCTGGAGCATCCCTGCAGCACCCGCTCCTCTGCCAGCCTTCCCTGGGAGCCTCCCCACCGCCAGGTGCCCAGAGAATGGGGCTGGGGCTGGCGAGGGAGTGGTCCTTGGCAACAGCTACTGCAAAACGGGCTGCACTCCTGCAGAGCCCCCCACTACTGCCAACGCCACCCCCCGTGCCCGGGGGTGCTCAGCCTCCTGGCAATTCCCCCACCCCAGCCTGGTAGATCTCCCGGTGTGGGCTCCCTACTCTTGCACTCCACATTTGGACCATACCGTTAGACTGGTTTGTAGGGGCTGCTGGAGTGCCGACCTACACGCCCCCAAGGTGGGCAGAGCAAGCTGTGGGAGTTCATCCTGCACCGGCAGGGTCGGAGGGGGCCCAGACTGCGTCGCACTGTGGTTTTCCTGCGCCTCATTGCTGCTCCTCAGTGGTCATACTTGGGGCGTGATTCTATGGGCAAGCTTCCATGGCTTGAACTGGGCTGCAGGTTCCCTTCCTCCCTCTTCCCACCTCGCTGGAGGCTGCCATGGCTCTGTCATCTGGAAGAGGCCACCCCTCTCTCCTCCAAATTTGCCTCCCCATCCGTTGCACATTGCTCAGTCAGCCTGACGGGTCCATACAGACATCCCCTGGGAGGGATGCAGGTGCTCAATGGGGAGACTCCCATGAAGCTGGTGCATCATTTGAGGGACTCCTGCCTTCCAACCAGACACACTGCCCCTTCCCCCACATGATGGTGATGGTTATGGCAATAACAGTAATAATAATAATAATTATGATAATAGTGTATTTCCTTGCCACAAGCTGGTTTTCCTCCAGTTAGCTAAAACTAGGCTGCAGATCCCCAGGGAACACAAGCCAGCATGGCTGTTTCTGTCCCCATCTTCGTATGCAGAACCAGGACCCTGGCGGGGCTGAGCACTAGTCCTGAACAGAGCACTTATGTCCCCCTGAGTTTGGGACTGATTTGGAACTAGGGAGGACATGTGCCTTGTGCCCGGGAAATGGCAGTATTGCACTGGGAAGGCAGATTGAGAGCAGAGATGGGTGTGCTTGGTGTGGCACCCTGGGAATGGGTGCTGTTGGGGAGCACTGGGGCCAGCTGCAGGGAAGAGGGCTCGTTGCCAGCCACATTGCCCCAGTGTGTGATGGGAGCTCAGTTGTTTTAGCAGGAGACTTGGAGCCATGGCTTCCTCATCAGCCCTCTGCAGTGATGGTGACCCAGCTGTGACACTGCCCCACAGCTGTGTTGGAATGAGGGGTACCTCTGGGGTGGCATGGGAAGCCAAGCACCCCTGGAAAGCCAGCAGCATGACTGTGATCCTGCTCACAGGCTGTTGCACCCATGGGACTCCCTGATGTACCAATCCGTCTTCCATTCCCACATTCAGCACCTCTTTAGGTAACTCTGTATCCCACACTGAGGATGCTGGATGGCACAGGGCTCTGCCACACCTCCCATGAGCCAGCTTTCCTCCCACCACACCAGCAAGGTCATGGGGCCTTTCCTCATTGCTCAGCCACCCTCCCTCCCATATTAGCTGGAGGCTTTAATTAATAAAGGCACTCACCATATGCTAAGTACTGTTCCCAGCCACCCTGGGGCTGCACCACACGGTGGATTGGCACACTCAGCGTGGGACACTCTTGCTCTCTTCCAGACCCAGCTACCGGTGAGGCTGATTTTCCTCCCATTTTTTAACCCCAGGATCATGCCCCAAGGGGCTGCAGCATTGCTTGGTAGGTGGCTGCGCTTGATGGGCTGTAGGTGAGAGTTGTCCCCTTGTGCAAAGCCATTTCCCCAGCAATAGCCCAGCCTGGAGTAGCACACTCCAGATATATACATCTCCATGGGGCTGTCAGCAC
Organism: Jacana jacana; assembly: GCA_013400555.1. Classification (NCBI taxonomy): domain Eukaryota; kingdom Metazoa; phylum Chordata; class Aves; order Charadriiformes; family Jacanidae; genus Jacana; species Jacana jacana. Next base: position 28,005 of record VZTM01015701.1, on the reverse strand, counting down.
TTCTCCCCACCAGGGTTTTGCATGGCCCCTGACCCGGTGGGACCCTCCTTGCAGGAGGTGACAGATGCCCCTGACAGTGGGACTCTCGGGAGGCTCAGCAGTGGTGTTTCTCCCTCTAGACAGCTCTGGCTTGTTGAATGGCTCCCAAGGAGCATAGCAAAGCAGCCAGGTGGCACAGCCTCCTTGGGTTTTGAATGGAAACCCTGTTGGATGAGCAAAAGCAGGCATTGGAGGGGAGTTCATGACCAGCTCCTGTGTTCCTGCTGGCCTTTCATTGCTTGCGGCATTGCTTGGCCTTTTCACCTCGCTGTCTTGGGCTGACCCAGATTTGAAGGTTGACAGTGTGGAGCAGGCTCAGCTGAAGCTGTGGATGGAGTGGGGTCCGTGTCTGCCGTGGTGCTGGCATGTCCCTGTGTGATCCCCAGGGAGATTGCAGAGGGTGGATAGCTGGTGGGGGACCTGTGGGACCAGTGCTGGCTTGTTCAGAGCAGCAGCTTATCAAAATGCTTGGCCTTGGGGAAGGTGTGGAAACAGAGGCCACAAAGGCAAACACCTCAGATCCAGATCCTGCCTAAACACAGATAATCCCCTTGCACTGAGACCTGTCAGTTATCCCCCCCATCTATGCACAGGGGAGCCTGGATTGTCCCCTGTGTCCCCCATGTCTGTCATCTTTTGTGTGCAGCTGTCTGCTGGGAGTGGAGGCATTCCCTTGCTCTCCTATGCTTTCCTGGCAGCGCTTGTGCCTCATAGTATTTTTGGAGGTGGTGCTACTGGGGGCTACAAAGTCCTGGTGCCTTGGTCAGCAGCATCCAGTCTCACACCTTTGCTGAGTGGCAGCTTCACTGTGAAGTCTGGCCCTGACAGCCTGGGGGCTGAGCTGCCAGCTGGCCAGCACCTGCTTTGTAGGCAAGGAAAAGAATTTGGGAGTAAAGGCTTCACATTTGTTTTTCTCACATCATTGCAATATGAACTTGAGGATGTCTCCCTACTCCCCTGCTGCTTGGAGCATCCCTCTGTCTCCCAGCACGGCTGAGAAATATCATCCCTTGTTCTGTCTGTGCAGGGAGATTTTCCTCTGCCCCTCTGCAGTCTAAAACCAGCCAAAGCATTGGATTTTCTCTCTCTGACTGGTGCTGGAAGCTGGGGTGGGAATTGGAATGTTCTTGCCCTGGGTCAGGTGCTTACTGGGGTGACTGGCATAGACAGACCAGTTTGGTCTCCCACTTTGCCTAAGACTTGTCCCTGGAGATAAGTCTGGCCTTAACTGGGAGAACTTGACACGGATGGGAGCTGGGAGCCAAACTACTCTAGGCACTGTCTGCCCTATGCCTGCTTCCAGCTCCCAGCAGAGGTGTTCACTGGACAAGCTGCAGCACCAAGTCCCCATGGCAGATGGGTGGAGTGAAGCTGCTTTTGATTATGTCCACATAGGCATGGAGACCCAAGAGGCTCCAGGGGGCTAGGGCAAAGGTGACCAAGGCAGGTCACTGTAGGTGCTGACATTTCCCTTGCCCTGGGCAGGGCTGCTGCTGCAGGAGATGACCATGGCAGGGCTGCATGAGCTGCGCTTCACTGAGGAGAAGCCGCTGCTGCGGGGCCAGGATGCCGAGCTGGTGAGTCTGGTGACCTGGGAGCCTGGGGGATGGTGCTGCTATAGGGTACACAAGTGTGTATGTGTTGGTATTCAATGTATATGTGTGGACAGACATGCTGGTATCGATGGACATGAATGGATGAGCATGGATTTTGGTTTGGAGTGATGATGTATGTGTGAAGGTGTTGGACATACATGGTAATACACCCTTGTGTGTGTGCAGACATGCACATGTGCACAGGTATTGTAGATGTGCATTGTTGTGTGCACAGGTGTGGGTATCATGTCCCCCTGCACCCAGCACTGTCCCAGGGACTGGGTGCTTGTGGTGTCTGGGGGTTTCCCAAGTTGGGTGAGAGGAAGGCACCGCAGGAGTGAGGGGCAGCGGGGGGGATATCTCTGTCCCTAATGGCTCCTTCTCTCTCCAGGAGAACTCGGATATCTTCCTCTCCACTGTGGACACAGACTGGAAGGTAAGAGCGGCCATGGGGGGTGCCCCCAACCCCTGGGTTCTGTGTGGGATGGGTGCCCCCACCCCTGGGTCCCCTTGTGGCAGGGGAAGGCTGCAGGGTGCTGAGCAGACCCAAGGGTGTTGCTGTTCCCCTCTTCCATGGGGTTGCAGTGCCTGGTCAGTGTCTGTACATGGCGCTGCAGGTCCATTGCAGTCCCTTGCAGGAGGGGGCAGGAAGGACACTGCCAGGCATGCTCTATGCTGGCACTCAGTTGTAGGTGGTAGGCACTTGACAACAGACTAGGTACAAAACCTCTTTAAAACTGGGAATTTCTTCTCAGGACGGCTGAGCTGCTTTTCCAGCTTCTATACCATTCCCATGGCAATGGTTTCCCAGGCAATGCCTGCTCCCTGCTTACACAAGATGTTTGAAAGCCTCTTTCTTTTTCGGAAGGCTAGGGCATTGCCCCCTGTACCACCCACCTCTCTTGGAGAGCAGGGCCCCTCTGCTCCCCTGGCTGGCACCTGCCTGCCTTGTACCTCTGTTTCTCCTCTCCAGAGGAGCCCCACAGAATCATAGAATTAAAGAATTATTAGAGTTGGAAGGGACCTTAAATATCATCTAGTTCCAACCTCCCTGCAGGCAGGGACTCCTCCCACTAGACCAGGTTGCTCAAAGCCCCATTCAACCTGGTCTTGGACACCTCCAGGGATGGGGCATCTGCAGCTTCCCTGGGCAGACTGTTCCAGTGCACAGTAAACATCCTCACAGTAAATAATTTCTTCCTGATATTTAACCTAAATCTCCCCTCTTCCAGTTTGAAGACACTATGTCTTGCCCTACCACTGCATTCCCTTGTCAAAAGTCCCTCTCCAGCCTTCTTGATCCCCCCTTCAGATCCTGGAAGGCTGCTATAAGGTGTCCCCTGAGGCTTTTCTTCTCAAGGGTGAATAACCCCAACTCTGTCAGCCTTTCCTCACAGCACAGGTGCTCTGCTCCAGCCCTCAGAGCATCTTCATGGCCTCCTCTGGACTCACTCTAACACATCCACATCCTTCTAATTCTGGGGGCGCCAAGAACAAAACCCAAGGACTGCAGGTGGGGTCCCACCATGATGTGGCCTCAGGGATCACTTACCTCATTCCTGGCTTCCATGGTCGTCTTCATCACTTTCACAACTCTGCCCAAGCTCATCCCATACCAGGCTTGCTCTGCAGAGACCAGGCTGCTGGTAGACGGGGAGGGAGGGTAGTGGTGCTGCCAGACTCTCTTCGTAAAGCATATCCCCTCCCAGAGGATAGCAGTGACTGACTTGAGGTTTTATGTTGCTGCTTTACCAGCAGCTGAGACCACCAGGAGAGTGGGCTTGGGTGGTGATGGCTTAGTGCTGGTGATGGGTTAGTTCAGCTGGTGATGGCTTAGTTCAGCACTGAAACAGCACTACCTTCAAGGATAAAATAAAACTGGATTTCATTCATTCTGGGAGAGGGGAAGGGGAACCCAGGCCCCCATTTTGGTGGGCTCACAGTGGTGCCTAGGCTTTTGAGACTGGCCTGCTCAGTCTCCATCACTCACATGTGCAGGTGGTAGGAACAGCTGGGTGGGGAGTAAGGACTTCTGTCAGGATGCCAGGTGGTGGTTGCTGTGGTTCACAGGGTAGGAGATTTCTGGTGGGCTGCTTGGAGGCCACAAAATTGCCCCAAAAATGGCAGTGTAGGAAAAGAAATTCCCCCCTTCCAAGCAGCTCCAAAGCTGTTGAGGTGCTGGGCCCAGGAGTAGCAAGATATGTGGGTCTAGGCTGTTCCTTGCTTGGCTTGTTCAGGGTCTCTGTTGACCACTCTGTTCCCCTCCAAGAGCCTCAGGATGGGGATGGGATGAACTTCCCAGGCAGTGCTGGGTCAACTCCCTCCTTTCCTCCACCCTGGCACTTCACAGGTTGGTTCCCTGCAAAGGCTGGGGGATGCTTGTCCTTCCTCAGGGAGCTCTTAGCGCATTTTCTTGGCTCACCTCCTTGGGTAATTCAATCCAACCGCAGGCTTAGCTCTTCACTGTCCCTCTGCTTCTCCCCAGAGCCAGTCACTGCTCCCTTGCTGAGGTGCTTTGGCCTGGCTGGGGCAGCAGTGAGTAGCAGGGATCCATCACTGCCGCTGCCAGCAAAAGTAAAGTCACTGGGGCTGCTGCATAAGTCAGGGTGCAGGAATGCTGGGGTGCAGATGCCTCTGCCCTGGGACCTGGGCACCCTGGCCCTGCTGGAGGTCTAGGCCACCTGCCGGGCAGATGGGCTCATAGCCGATGGGGTGGTGATGCCATTTGATGTCATTCAGCTTTGCTAAGCCCTCCCATCTCCCTGCCACCCTTTTCCATTCATGCCTTATTTCACCTCAGCTTTTCCACCATTTCTCCCCTCTATTTTGCCATGTTCTGTCTTTTTTCACCTGCTCGTGCCCCTCTGCATCATGCTTTTTCCCAGAGGCTGTGGCTTCTTGGTCACTTGAACCCCACAGGGCTGAAGAAAGCAAAAATGGCAACTGGAGCTGCCAATGGCTTTGTACCTGTGCAAAACACATGGGAATTGAGCTGCCCCTCACGCCATCTTTCCTTAGTGGAGATGCATCTTTCCAGACTTGGGGCTGAGCTTCCTGCAGGACAAAGCCTCTTCGGTGGAGGCAAGGTGGATGCTGTCCTGCTGCCTGTCTGTATGTCCATCCTTTCTCCCACATTCAGACTGTCTGGTTGCACAACCCCAGCTTGTTTGCGGGACACTACTTTCAGTGGCTCCCCACCTCAGTGATTCATTGTCCAGGTCAGGAAAAGGGCTGTCCCCAGGGAATAGTAGCTTATCCCTGTTACAAGACGTCAGAGGCTCCGCAGGAATAAGCCTGCTGGATGAAGTAAAGGACACGGGGCTTTGACATGTGGGGAAGCCTGTGCATGTGCTGGTGATGGCATCTGGACAACCTTTGCCCATGGCTGCGGTGACTGCCAGGGCATGGTGTAAGCAAACCATGATGAGCTGCCAGGGTGGAAATGATGCAGAGGTGATGGCAGGCTCCAGCTGGCATGGAGCATTCCTGTGCTGGGCAGGGAGGCTGGAACCATCTCCTTTGGATGCCCTAGTCTGACACTGGCATGTGGTTCTCCAGCCCCTTTGGGCAGGCACTCGAAGGACTGCGCAATTCTGTCTTGATCCATGATTGCCCAGCTTTGTGCTGTAGTGGCTCAGGTGCTGGTTGTCCCAAGCTGGGTAGCAAGGCAAGCAGGGTGCAGGGGGATGGCACCCGGAGCCTGCCAGGGAGTTTCAGGGCCATCTGTGTGTGTGAGCTGCAGGCAGTCAGACTCACCCTCTTGTGAAGCCTGTTGTAGTCAAGCCAGAAACATCTGCCTGTCTGACATGCACACAGGAATACACTCAGCAGCATCAGTCCAGGGACAGGATCTGATTCTTCAGTGCTGCTGGGTTGTCTTTCCTCTTGCCTTATTTACCTGCCACTGGTGACATCCAGGTTGGGGCTAAATCCTGCATATCCTCCACATGCCAGCATCCCAGAGCAGGCAGGATGACCATATTACTGGATAAGATAACACAGGGGTCTGGGTAGTGGTCACATATGTACAAGCATGTGTGTCTCCAGGCACATGTGCACAAGGTTTTATGTCTGTGCAGATCATTGTGCATCCATGTGCATGAATGATGGCCATGGCACACACGCTAAGCACATGGGAGAAGGATGCAGCAGGCATGCTCCTTATATGCCTATGACCATGCCCATACATGTACTGTGTAGGCACACAGGGCCAGCCCCATGGGGGTATGTGCAAGCATCTTGTGGGGTACTTTCCTCAGCATGGGTCATTGTAATTTATTTTTCCAAAGTTTGCATGCACAGACATGTGGGAGGGACATGGGTTTGCCTGGCTGCTGTATGTCTGTATTGGTACATGTTCTTGTGCATGTATGTGCTTGATCACGTGCCATATGCAGAGCATGTCTGCTGCATCCTTCTCCCATGGGCTTAGTGTGCACTCATGTCCATTTGTGGGTGTGTGTGCTTCCTGGTGCATGTGAGTTGCTGCAGGGCCTTGGTCTGGGCAGCTGCAGGCTTGAGCGTGATTCTGCATGTTTGTGTGTGGCTGTAGCTATGTGTGTGCATGATGGGTGTAGGAGAGCATTGCAGGGCTCTGCTCTGACAATGCTGTGTGTGTTGTAAGGGGTATGAGTGCAACCCTGTCCAGGACACCCAGCCTGTCTTGCTGTGCTGAAAGAGGGAAGATGGAGCAGGTACCACACGGTGCCAAGCATTTTTTCTTCATAAACAAGGGTATTTGGGGCCAATTGGAGCATGAATAATTCCCATAGCAGCCAATGGCTGAGTGCTGGCTCCATCGCAGCACTTGCCTGCAAAGGAGGCCAAACCTGCTGGGCCTGCGTGTTGCGTGGAGGGGGAAGGGAGAGGGAGGGCTTAGCACAGGGCTGGGGCTCCACTATAAATCGAGGCAACGGGCTGAGCCAGCGCAGAGCTTTGCTTCACTACTGCAGCGCTGTGCCTCACGCCGGGACCGTGTGCTCGGCCCACCCTGCCTGTGCATCCTCGTCCACCTGGTTCCTCACCATGCCTGAGTGCTGGGATGGGGTAGGTACCACCGTTCCCGTGTTTGCTGCCCTCCCTTCCCAGGGAGTTTTGCCTTAGTATCTCCCCTGCTCACCTAGGCTGGACCTTTGCACCCAGGAGGGCTTGGTGTGGGTCAGGCAGGTGTTGGGGGTGGCGTGGACCTTGGGCTCAGGAGCCTTTCTTTCCCTCCCTCAGCCCTGCTTCTGCATTCCTGACCTGCCGCAGATTTTGGGGACACAATGTCCTTGAGCATGTCCTCCCCGAGCCCAGCAGAGATGCTGCACTGAGTCTGAGGGTGGGCAAGCGCAGCTGCAGCAGCTGGGGCTGACTGCTGATGGCTGGGGGTGGGGGACAGAGGGGGCACGCTGCCCCTTCCCCACCCTCAGAGCTGCAGAGGGAGAGGGTCTCTTGCCATTTTGAATCAATACCTCAGATGGTTTCTGGCCTCTGCAGTGATAGCAACAGTCTGGTGCAGAGGCGGGGTAAGCAAGGTGGGAGCACTGCAGTGCTGAGCGGGTAACCTGGGCAGGGCTGGACTCTCTCAGGCACCCATGGGTGCTGTGCCCCTGTGCCCCTCCTCACTGGGGCCACAGGTTGTCAGTGTGTCCCCCCGACTCTGTCCCTGCCCCTGTTGCTGCCTGCATCCGCTGCATGCCTAGCCTCTCCCTACCAGCAAGCATCCCTGCAGCAAAGGGCAGAGCTGTTGTACCAAGCTGATGATGCAGGGGCTGCACCACAGGCAAGGATGTGCCTGGCTCAGTGGGAAGTGGGGAGCAGGCTGGGGAAGGAGCTGTCACCTTGGGCATGTGATTTTGGGGTGGGATTGCAGGCTGAGCTATTGGGACTGCGATGGCAACCATGGACATGGGGATGGCAAGGACGTATCAGGCCACATGGATGCCTCCTGCTCTGCGACCTTGGGCTAGGCCAGGCTGTTTCATATTCCCTATCCATCATTGTGGGGTGATGTCCCTGCTCATCACCTGCTGCCTGATACAACCCCAGGGAGTGGTAGGACAACTGGAGACAGGGTGCCCTTGGGGAGTTTAGTGTTTCTTCACAGAGCCCTTGAGCTGCTCTCACGCACTGTGTCCCCTGGGGGACAGCAGATCTCAGTGAGGGGAGGGACTTCAGTGAAGAGACACTGTTTTTAGGTGGTTCCTCCCATCTGAGGCCCATATGTCCTTCAGAGTCCTTGGTGGCACATAACCTGTGAGAGCATCCACATACCCACTCCCCTGCCGCCAGCCCATCCATGGGGCTGCCAGTACCTGCAGCAAGGACCACACTGGTTGGGCACCCTGCCAGCACACCCTGCCCAGCCCTGCATAGCACGTGATGCTCCTGCACCCACCAGATCACAGTTTTGAGGTCACTGCCAGTGGGCTGACTGGCAGGCGTGGACATTTGGAGGGCACACCTGGTCCCTTGTCCACAGGCAATGCCTTTACCAACACATGGGCTCACAGCCTCAGTTTCTCTTGCTGGCTGGAGATGATGGCCATGAAGGTGACTCTGGAGCGCTCCCAGCCAGGGAAACTGAGACATGGGGCAGTCCTGGTCTCTGTATGGGGGCACAGCCATTTCAGACCAACAGATTTAAATTTTATTTTAGCTGTCATTTTGGAATGAAGCTGCAACGTTTCCTGGTGCAGTGTCTGGGGTCTGGCCAAACAGGCCATGTTGTGATCCCCCAACCAAAACTCTCTCAGTCTCAGGCCCTGGGGAATTTCTTGTCCCATCCTGTGATCCACCTGTTCTATACCACAGTCCTTCTCTCCCAAGCCCTCTTGGATCATCCCATCCTGTCCCATCCTCTTCCAAACTTCTATGCCCTGGTCCCATCATGTGATCCAATCCTATGGTAGATCTGTTCAATCCTGTTATCCTATTCAAAGCCTTCCCCTTCCCCTTCCCCTTCCCCTTCCCATCCCCATCCCATTCCCCTTCCCTTCCCTCAGTGAGGGCTGGAAGCATTTGTATATGGTATGTCCTGCCTTCTGCCATGAACAAGATTCCCAGAGAGATTTTCTTGGGATGGCTGCTCTTCTTTCCTTGATGCTCCCATGGGACCCTGCTTAGGGCAGCAGCACTGAGGGGTGGGATGGTGGGGCAGGAGAGGATGTTTTGGGACATGCAGATATCACCCTCTCTCTTTTCTTCCCCTAGGAACATGACATTGAGACCCCCTATGGACTGCTGCACGTGGTTATCCGGGGTTCGCCCAAGGGGAATCGCCCAGCCATTCTGACATACCATGATGTGGGCCTCAACCGTGAGTGCTGGTCCCTGGGCCATGGGGCATAGGGGCAGACAGGGGCAAGTCTGGGAATATAAGGGGTGCTGGGACATTGGCCAAAGCTTGTGGCTCAGATACTTTGCCTCTTCCCATGGAGGGTCCCTGGGCTGCATTGGGTCTCCCCAGGCATCTGAAAGCACCAGGAGGGTTTGAATGCCCAGCCAAACCTAAAGCCTCGGCCAGGAACAGCCAGGAGAGCTTGGGCACCCAGAAGCTGGCTGTCCACCCACCCATGACAGGCAAGGATGAGATATGGGGGATGCCGCATCAGTCCCCATCACCAGCACTGGCATGTTGGTATTCAGAGCATAGGCAGCAGGGCATAGTGGGGGCTGGAGGAGTCTGGGAATAGCAGGAGAGGAGGGACCCTGAGCTGGGGCTCTGGATGTGGGGATGCTGCACTGTTAGCCTGCAGTCTTGGACCAGCACCCCAGACCCTGCCCTGGGCTGTGCCCCCTGGCTGAGCCAGTATGCCCCATGCCCTGTGAGCAGGGAGAAGCATCTCCCCTTCCACTGGCAGCTGAGGCTGAGTCACTGGCATGCTACATGAGCTGCCTTACCATCACAGCAGCACTCTTATTTCCAGGGGTGCATCATGTTGGTTGCAATGGACCTTACAACCTGACTTGCCCCCACATTTTGGAAGGGATGTCCTGGCACCAATGCCATGAGGCAAGGTCCCCTCCAAGCCCTGGCAATGACATGGTGGTGGTCTGTCCACAGCAGTGCTGGAGCAGTTTCTTTGGCTTTCCAAGCAGGGAGATTTGCAGCTGTTTCTCAAGTCCATGGTTGCTTGAGCCCTTTCTGAGCATCTTGGATAGTGTGGATAATACCCTAGGCTGCTAATCCTGCTGCCTTCTGGGTGGTCCTGCAGCTCTGGGCTTCTATCCCCCAGTCCCATCCCTCCAAGCAGACATGGCTCATCCCAAACTCCTCTTCCTCCTGGCTGTGTCTATCCATCTCAAAGCCTCCCAACACCAGGAGGGATGCAGCCCTCTGGAAGTGAAAGGAGGAAGGGGCACAATCAGGACTAACAGTGGCTGTGGTCTCTGCTGTGGGATGAGGAGCTTGGAGGGGATAGGAGGGCTTAGGTAGCATGTTACCTCCCAGTTGAAGGGCAGTGGGAGAGCAGGTAGTCTCTCTCCATGCTCCCCTGGCCCACTAGGCATCTGTGCTGGAGCATTTGGTCTCTGATCCCTGCCTGCTCCTTGACAGACAAGCTTTGCTTCAACACCTTCTTCAACTACGAGGACATGCAGGAGATCACAAAGCACTTTGTGGTGTGCCATGTGGATGCGCCGGGCCAGCAGGCAGGAGCCTCGCAATTCCCTCAAGGGTAGGTGCCAGCTTCGGGGACTTGCTATGTCTGCTGGGATGTCACCTCTCTGCCCGCTGGGTTGTCGTGGCCTGGGCAGTCATGCCCTGCCTGTGGGTCTCACTAAACCGTGTCAAAATCCAATGGCAGCTCACTGGCCTAGGAGGGCAATGGGGTAGTTTGTGGGTGGGTGGCATTTCCCTGGCCACTTTGGACAGCCCAGCTGCCCTGTCCCAGCCTGTCTGCTCTGTGTGGCCCTATAACCACTGTCCTGGGCCTCCCTGTACCACAGGTACCAATATCCATCCATGGACCAGCTGGCTGCCATGTTACCCAGCGTGGTGCAGCATTTTGGGTGAGTCAGCCTTTCCTCCACAGCTGCCAGCTGAGGGTGCTGGACAGGGAGATGGGCAGAAGGCAAGTGTATGGGGGTACGAGAGTTGTCCCTGTACACTGGCTTCCTGCATGTCTTGTACCCCATGCAGGTGAGGGGTGGGGCTGGGGAACCCATGCTGGAGCCCACCATCCCCCCATACATACCTCTGCTTTCCAGGTTCAAGTACGTGATTGGTATCGGTGTTGGGGCAGGAGCCTACGTGCTGGCCAAGTTTGCGGTGAGCCATGGACTGAGCTGGGCTGGGCTGGCCATGAGTTGCTGTCAGCCTGGGGCAAGGGGAAGAGCAGGAGCTGACAATCCCAGGCCTGCTCCTGGAAGGACTGAGGGGCCAGGACAGTGGTACCTTGGCCGTGGTGGCCAGTCAGTCTTGCCACAGGTCTGCTGTCACTCCCAGGACAGGGCCACATCAGCACTGTACAATGCCTGTGCAGTGGGCAGCAGTGCTCATGGGGGACTGTCCTTGGTGCATCTCCCCTTCCAACTGAGCATCACCCCCGTTGCTCATTGCAGCTCATCTTCCCCGACCTGGTTGAAGGATTGGTCCTCATGAATATTGACCCAAATGGCAAAGGCTGGATTGACTGGGCAGCTGCCAAGGTAGGCAGGGACCTGACCCCCTCTGACACTGGTGGCTCCCTGGGGCAGGAGTCAGCCACAGCGGTGCTGTAACTCCCTGTGCTCCCTCCACAGCTCTCTGGCCTCACCAGCACGCTGCCAGACACTGTCCTCTCTCACCTCTTCAGCCAGGTAAGGGCTGTGCATCCTACTACCCCTACCTCTGGCCCCCTGCCTATCTTGCCATCTATGCCACCTTTCTCAGCCTGCCAGGTGCCACAGTGATGCTGGACCTGCCCCATGCCCAAGGAAGGGGTTAGTCAAACCCTGCCTGTATCTCTCCTGCCCAACCCAGGGCTTAGCATTGATGGGTGTGTGACACATACTCGCATCTTGCCTGGGTGTGCTGCCTGCAGCACCATTGTGCCCAGCTACGCTGCCCTGCATCCTTCCTCTCTGCCCCGATGGCTGGCATGGCAGGCCTGGGGGAGCAGGGGTGTCCAAGTGGCAGCCAGCAGTGCCTGCTCTGATCTCCATCCCCTGTTGGCACAGGAAGAGCTGGTGAACAATACGGAGCTGGTGCAGAGTTATCGGCAGCAGATCAGCAGCATGGTGAACCAGTTCAATCTCCAGCTCTTCCTCAACATGTACAACAGGTGAGCACCCTGGGCAGTCCTGTCTGCTTCAAGGTGAGGGTTTATACAGTGCTGGTAGGTGGCTCTGTGGGCACCATGAGAACTCTGACCCCTGTAGGGTGCTGTCACCACCCTCCAGCACAAGCAGGCAGTGGTGCAAAGCTGGCTGCCAATGCTGGCCAGAGATGCAGAAGTGGTGACAACTGTGTCTTGCCATGTCCCAGAGCCCACTGCCATGGGTGCATATCCCCTGGTCTCCTCCTGTAGTGGGTGTTGGCACAGGCCTGGGGAAGGGGGTAGAGATGCTGTCCCATGCAGACAGGGGGTGGGGAGCCTTGCTACTCTGCTGGGTGCTGCATCCCACAGTGCAGGCTCTGCTCAGCTCATGGCAGAGGGGCTGTGGGGTCCTCCATCCACAGGGAGCCAGGACAGCGGTGCTTGGTGCTGCTTCCCAGAGCTTTTGCTCTTGTGCTATGGCTTAGTGGCACCACCTGTCCGCAGGCTCACACTGGCCCTTTTTTCCCTCTATCAGCCGCAGGGACCTAGACATCAACCGGCCTGGGACTGTGCCCAATGCCAAGACACTGCGGTAAGAGACATGTCAGCTTGGCATGGGAGGACCCAGGACAGTGAAGCCCACCCAAGCCAAGTCCTGATCATGCCCCTTCCTCCTTTCACTTCCAGCTGCCCTGTGATGCTAGTGGTTGGAGACAATGCACCTGCTGAAGAAGGGGTGGTGAGTGGTGGGGTAATGCCGTTGAGGTGGCATGCAGGTGGAGCCCATGCATGGGCTTCCTCATGTTCGCTTCCTGCTCAGACATGTGTGAGCTTCCATCTGCAGGACTGTGCTCGTGTGCAAACATGCCTGCTTATGTGGGTGCATGTGCACATGCATCTGTGCATAGTTGCCAGACCTGGAAGACCTCCCCTTCCTCATATGTACAGACATGCTCACAACATGCATACTTGGACACGTTAGCATCCAGGCACCCTTCCTTTGCCACATGGACTCAAACAACAGCTAGCACATGCATGTGCTTGCGCATATCCACATGGTTGTTCACACTAGCACAATCCATCACAGGTACTGTGCAGGCGGCCACATGTATGTGTTAACTGCATTCACACACCCACTTCCAGCACACATACCTCCATGCACATAAGCACACCCGTGTCTTTGCACACATGTGTGTGATGCACAGGATGCCTCACCAGCCTGCCCCCTTCTCTGCCTTTCCAGCTCACACCCTAGCCCAGACACCGTATAGCAGAAGGAAGGTCCCCCCCTGTCCCATGGCAAAGAGATGGTGGTTCTGCAGGCTCAGGGCAGGCCTAGAGCCCCTTCTCCACCTGGCTGGCATGGGATGTGCCAGCTGGGGTGTTGTGGGCCAGTGGTGGTACCTGTGGGCAACTTCTGTCAGGCTCAGGGCACCCTGTGGGGCTAATATCATCCCTTTTGCCTGCAGGTGGAGTGTAACTCCAAGCTGGATCCCACCAACACCACATTCTTGAAGGTAGGCAGGTGGCAGGTGGCAGCCAGGTGGTGCCTTCTGCCCATGAAGTGCCCCATTGCCCTCTGCCCCAGGGTTGCAGGATGTCCCTATTCCAGATCTGTCTTGGCCATGGGGCTGGGAAAGGGTGGGAAGAGCAGGGTGGCCCCAGCAGTGGCATACCCCAGCCAGTGGGTTCTGGGGGACATGGTGGGCCTCAAAGGCTAAGTAGGACCTTCTCTCTGCAGATGGCTGACTCCGGTGGGCTGCCCCAGGTTACACAGGTAAGTGTGATCCCACAATTTCCCCAGTTAACTGGGTATACTGGGCCCTGAGACATGCACTGGTGTTGTCCCTGGCTAGCAGGGGATGGGCTGAGGTGGGCATAGGGGTCTTTGCACAGGGGCTGCCAGAGGCCACTCAGGGCTGAGCTGGGGTCTTGGCCCCAGTGCTACCTCAACTCAGCGTGCTCTCTTCCCACAGCCTGGCAAGCTGACCGAAGCCTTCAAGTACTTCCTGCAAGGCATGGGCTACAGTGAGTGCCAGGGCTGGGCATGGGACTGGCGTGTGCCTGCGTGTGCACATGTGTGTGTTCCTGTGTGTGTGTGCTGACCCTGCTGCAGAAGAGGAGCCTGGCACTCCCTTGTGCCTGTCCTGGTGGAGAGCTGCACCTGCATCTGTGGTGCTGTATGTGCAGGTGTACATGATGCCTACCCATGCATTCATAGGGGTGTGGCGTGTACAGGTTCCGTGTGCACACAGATGTGTGCACAAGGCCGTTGTGTGTGGGGGTAAGGTCTCTGTGCACAAGTCTGTAGGCATATGTGTATGTATGGGTCCATGAACGCGTGAATATGTGTGTGTGTCCAGGTCTGTGTGCATAGCCCTGTGTGCATACATGTGAAGGTCCACGTGCACATGTGTGTGTGTTTGCAGGTCAATGTGCACATGCATGTGTGTCTGTGTGTGTGTGTGCAGGTTTGTGTGCACACAGCAGGTCCATGAGTATGCATATGTGGGGCTGGGCAGGGGCTCCTGGTCCTGTGGAACAGCCAGCATGGCTGACTCTCTCTCTCTACCCTCCCTGCCCTTTTCCTGATCCACCCTTGCCAGTCACCCACCTGAAGGATCGGAGGCTGAGTGGAGGCACAGGTACCGCTCAGTGCTGCTCGGCCCGTGCCCACTGCTGCATGGTGCCTGTCTTGTCTGTGCCCTTGAGCTGCCTGGGCACCATTGGGAGCAGCCTGTGTGTGGGGCTGGCCCTTCCCAGCCAGATGCCCTCTGCCTTGCTCCACTTTCCCTGAGATGGCACCCTGAGCCAGGGCCGGTGACTGAGAAATGGAATTTGGAGAAGTTTCCCCCAATGCCGGCACAGTCTCGGCAGTTTGCCCACTGTGCCCTCCTCCAGCAGACCAGGAGCTGTGCCCACTTGGCAATCCTGGCTGGAGGAGTGCCTCACCTTCCCTGCATACCCTGGGGAGCTAGGGGAGTGCACATCCCTGCTCACTCCTTCCCCAGAATATGGTGACCAGGGGTCCCCACTGCCTCATACCCAGTGGTTGCATCCCTGGGAGAAGTGCGGTGTGCCCCAGTGCTGTGTCCTGCCAGGCTGGAACTGCTCATGTTGTCATAGCACTGCATGGTGCAAGCTTATGCCCAGGGTCATTCACATGGGGGAGCAGGACCAGTGGCTTTGCTTGCATGAAGCAATGTCTGCCCAGGTCCTTCTGACTTTTGGAGGAAGCTGAGCACCCTGGCCATCTCTTTTTGCCTGTGCAGTGCCATCTGCCAGCATGACTCGCCTGGCACGCTCCCGCACAGCCTCCCTCACCAGTGCCAGCTCGGTGGATGGCACCCGCCCACGTGCCTGCACCCACTCAGAGAGCACCGAGGCCATGGGGCAGATCAACCACACCATGGAGGTATCATGCTGAAGTCCACACCCACCGCCGACGTCTCCTCCAGAGCCATCTCCCATCTGTCAGCATCCCGCCAGAACCCACCCGCTTCATGGATGTCCTCCACCGGGACCCTTGTTACTTCAGGGTGGATTTGTCTTCTTTGCTGTTGACCTCATCCCCTTGTCTGGTACCAGAGGAGAGGGGCTTTGCTTCACTGCCTCCAGGCACCAGCTTCTGGCTTTGCCCAGCTGTCATATATGGTTCTGCGTTGGTCCTCTTCCTCTCTACCATTAGCTTGGCCCTGGCTTGAGAGGGTGGGTGGAAGGGGGACAGGGCCAGAATAGGGAAGCGGGGGCATGATGGAGAGATAGGGACAGGATGGTGGGATGGGGCAGGACAGCAGGCTGTGGACAGAACAACAGGACATGGAAAAGACACAGGAGGTAGGTTGGTCCCCCAAGGTCAACCAAGGCTGGCCAAGCCAGAAGGAAGACAGGGACAGGGAACGGTGCTCACTGGGAGGTCACTGGGTCCTTCCTGGGGATGCAGCTCCCATTTCTCCCAGCCATCCCTCCCTAGGGAAGAGCTAGCATGGGATCGCCTACACACCCAGGACCTGCAGCCCTGAAGCTGACTGAGCATTGTGAGAAATTGCACCCCAAACTGCTCCCTCACCATGGTCATGTACCCTGAGGGGCAGGGAAAAAGGGCTCAGTCCTGCTGAGCCATTAGGGCAGGAGGTTGGAATGGGGGTCCCACTGCTTCTGCCTGTGCCCTTGCCTATGGTGGTACTTCTTTGGTACCTTCTTGCAAGAAGGACAATCGCCACCTGCCACCAAAAACACACCAGGGGAGAAATGGGGCTGTGTGCTCTGGCTTGCTCAGTCCCTGCCACCCACGATTCCACTCCCGGCTCTTGGGCTGAAGCTGCCAGGTCTCAAAGGTCACTGGATTTGGCAGATCCCCCCTCCAGCCTGTGGGTGTCACCATAGTGCATCCATTAGCAGGAAGATGAGACACTCCCCACACCACCACAATGCTGGGGATCCCTCAGCACCCTCTGCCCTGCAGGGTGCATCATGCAAGATGCTGGCAGTGTGGGGTAACCCATGGGATGTGGGGTGCACCGCAGTGTCTGGCTTTGTCCACAGAGCTGGCTGGACCCACCATGGCCCCCCAAATTCACACTTCCATGCCTAGCATCTTGCCTGTACACTAAGTGGGGCATCTCTTAAGGGCTTGGCTCCCCCTGAGCCATGAGGCCCCATCTTGCCACCAGCTCTGGCTGGATGCAGTGTCTTACTCGGAGAGTTACATCATCATGTAACCCCACCATCATCCACTTAGCCTCTGCTGCCATTCCTGACCCACCCCATGGGCAGCAGAGCCCAGCTTCTCCTGCACCTGGGGTGAAGGAGCCCCTGGCTCTGGCAATGGGTGTTTAGGTCTTTGCGGGTGGTCTGTGGGGGACCCGAGCAGGGATCTGTAGGGGACCCATCAGGTGACAACATCTTGGCGAGCAGAACCAGCCTGATGGAGGCATGTCCCACTCAGCCCCTCAAAAACACTTGCCCCCAAGACCTCATCCCTGCTCTTCAGCAATGGGTGTACAAGGGCTTTTGGCCCTGAGACCTGTGCCCTGCCCAGCCCCTCCCACATTGAATGACCACCCTGAAACACCAGTATCCCTATTTGTGCCCTGCATTGTTCTACCGTGTGCTTCCTTCCCAGTATGACTTTTAAAGCTATGTAGCTCCTTTTTACTGTAGATACCACTGCAATATCTTGTTTTCTTGGCGTGTCCTTCGAGGTAATATATATATAAATACCTATATATAATACATATAAGAGTTTGTCTGGTACATGACTTTTTGTGGTTCATTTCTTCTTGCATTCTTGTCCAAGCATTGTGTTGTGGTTCCCCCAGAGGTGGTCAGGCTGTGCTTGCTTTTAGACCCTCACCTTGGTTTTGTTGGTTGGTTTGGTTTTCTCTTGATTTGTGTTAGTTCTCCTTTATTCTTGGACACAGTGGAATTTAATGCATTTTCCTGTCTGAACGCAACCTGATTTTGTCATGGCAGCATTGAGGCTGCAGCACTCATGAGATGGCACTATGTAAACTGGATTTAACTAACCTGTTGTTGTAGAGAGAATTTACTGTTGGAAGAAAAGCCAACAAACTAATAAAGTGTTAAGAACCTGGTGCTCTTTTCAGCATGCTGCAGGGAAATGGGTCTAAACCCATCCTGGGCCTGCCTGCAGAGATCTGGTGACCACCTTGACCTTGGCCACCAACTATACCAAGTGCTGAAATGTTGAGAGAGGTAGACCAGGGTGCCCATGGAGGAGAGCTCATGATCCCAGGGGGCACATGGAGGGGAGCCCTGGGGTGCTTTGGTTTCAGAGCAGCCATAGGCAGATTCCTCCATATGTTGGGAGTGATAGAGACCGGAAAGCTGCCAGTTGTGAGGTTCAATACCGGGAATACAGAGGTTCAATACAGCCCACTGGAGAAGGAAAGACCCATGGCCGCATAACTCCAGGGTCCTCGAGAGATCCACCTTCCCTGTCTTCTAGGCCTGCAGGCACCTTATCTCGTTCATCAAGGTCTGAATGTCCCAGGCCACAGGCCCTTCCAATTGCATGAAGCCCTCCCTGTGAATGATCCCCTCCCTGCATCCTAGCCTTCATTCCTGTTCCAGTGTGTTGGTGTCTGCCTTGTACTGGGGCACTCCACACTGGTACTAGGCCCTGAACAGGGTCCTAGAGCCAAGGCGTGGAGGTGGACTGACCATGGAGTCCACATGCATTGTTGCCTGGCTTTTGAAGCTTAAAGAACATTTTTAAATAAGTACCAAGGCCTCATTTGTTCTGAAACTACTTGTTTATTTTCGGGGAATACTGTTTAATTTAATTGTATTGATTATTGTATTGTGGAGAGGAGCCTGGACATTTGGGGAGGGAATGCAAACCACCAAGACTGAGCTGAGATGTGGGCAGACTGGGAGCCTTTCTTGGCTGCTTTGGCTGGAGGGGTTCTTCCTCTATCCTGCTCCAGCCTTGAGGCTTCTTTCTTGCTGGGCCTCTCTACTGGTTTGATTTTTTGGGGACCTGCCCTTTCTCTCTCTTTCTCTGTTTCCAGCATTAGGCCCCTTAGGCCTCGGGATCTTTTCTGGCAGGGATGTGTAACCCAATGTCTGCTGCCAACTCCCGCCACGTCCCCAGCCTGGGCAAACGTCATCTGGGTGGGCAGGTAACTGGAATAGTCCTGCTGGAGCGGGGCTGGGTTATCTCCTGCCTGGCTCTAGAACTAGAGAGCCTGTGGTGTCAGGGCAGCTGGGAGAACCAAGATGCTGGGACAGGCCTGTGTGAGGACCCAAAGACCACACAGGAGCAAGGACCTGCTGCTGCAGGATATGGGGGACTACAACCATGCTTGGGATGCTGGAGGGACTGCAAAGCCTCCTTTTGAGGTGGTGCCAGGGGCTCTACCTGTGCGGGTAGGATATTATTAATGAGGGCTTTTTGCTAATTAGCACCTTTGAGCTTAGATGTTGGTAGGATGGAGGGCTCTGTGGATGCATTGGCAGAGGGGGCTGGAATCAGGGGAAACACCCTGAGCCTCTTGCCACTCTCAGCAACAGTGCTGATACCTGAGCTGCCGGGTAGTAGCTTGCCTGAAAAGGGTCAGCAGGTCTCAGATGGGACAGAAGGCATTTGTCTTCTGCCCAGTAGGAGGCTGGGTGATCCCAGGGCAAGGCTGCAGCATCCTCAAGGCTGAGGAAGGGGAATTCCTGCTGCAAAGCCATGGTTGGAGCCAGGCTCCATTCCCAGACATTCTGCCAAGCTGCCATGCTGACATATTTCTGCTGACACCCCCCAGTCATCACTATATACATTTGAAGTGTGAATAATCCAAACAATAATGTAAACAATGTCCTCAATAGGTCTCATCTAAAAGTGTCCTTAGGCTCCTCTTTCGGTCAGACTAAAGAAATGCACCCCTCTGGCTCCAGTTACTTGTTCTGAAGATGTCCACAAAAGAGATTGCAAAGCTACAGTGCATACAGACTTTTTCTCACTGCCAACAGCAAGAAACTCTTGGGTGACTTGGATCTCTTTATTTTTAGTTTTCTGAAGCAATGAGAAACAAATCCCACCCTGGATGTCTGTTCCCTCCTCCGCACCACGCATACTTCTGACTACCCTGCTGTTCTTTCCCTGTTTCTAGTCAGTCTCTTCAACACCAGCTCAAAAAGCCCTTGCATTTTCAAGCAATTAGCTGATTATTTTTCTTCCCACCTTCTGGATGGGGGAAGGCTGAGGATATTGTCTACCTGGAGTTTGGTAAGGCTTTTAACACCATCCCCTGCAGCATTCTCCTAGAGAAGCCAGCAAATCTTTGTATAGACAAGATTCCTGGTTTGAAGATGCTCTTGCATCTGTACTCGGTATTGGTGAGGCCTCACCTTGAGTACTGTGTTCAGTTCTGGGCCTCTCACTACAAGAAGGACATTGAAGTGCTGGCGTATGTCCAGAGGAGAGCTACCAAATTGGTGAGGGGTCTACAGAACAAGTCCTATAAAGAGAGGCTGAGGGAACTGGGCATATTTAGTTTGGAGAAGAGGAGGCTGAGGGGAGACCTCATTGCCCCCTACAACTACCTGAAAGGAGGTTATAGAGAAGTAGGTGTTGGCCTCTTTTCCCGAGCAACAGGACCAGAGGAAAAATGGTCTGAAGTTGTGGCAGGGGAGGTTCAAATTAGGTATCAGGAAGAATTACTTTACTGAAAGTAAAAGGTCAGGCACCAGAACAACGTGCCCAGGTTGAGTCACCATCCCTGGAGGGATATAAGAAACATGTAGATGTGGCACTTCATGGCATGTTCTAATGGCATGCTCTAGTGGCCTCACTTATTTGAATGCATTGAAAGAATTAGTTTTGGGCACCTGATTAAGGCATAGTTATCAAAAAGCCCTGGACTAGTGCATCTAGCTCTGGCATCCCTAGTACAAGAAAAACACGCACCTGTCTTTCCAAAAGAGGGTCCAGAAGAGGGCCTCAAGTATGGCTGGAACACCTCTCCTGCAGAGAAAGGCTGAGTTGAGGGTGTTCAGCCTGGGCAACAGACAGCACTTATTGTGACCTTTCAATATATAAGAATAATCATTTGAGAAAGGCTTTTTACAAAGGTCTATAGTGACAGAAGAAGGGGCAATGGTTTTAAACTGAAAGAAAGAAAAGGTTTATATTGGACATAAGGAAGATATTTTTCACTATGATTGTGGTGGGATACTAGAAGAGGTTGCTCAGAGCTGTAGAAGTGCTGGCATTGGAAGACGTTCAGTCAAGTTGGAAAGGGCCTTGAGTAATCTGATGTAGTGAAAAATGCTCCTGTACATGGCAGCCACTGGGTGAACTAGATGATCTTTACAGGTCCTTTCCAAACATTTATGATAAAACATAAACATGGACAGCCAAGTCCCCTTCCTCCTCTTTGGCCAGTAGAAAAATGAGGCCACCAGTGCAGGCACACACACACCAGGTTCACAAGCATACACACAGACATCCCCAGATCCCTCAAGTACTACCTCTGTCCACCTGGCACCTCTGCCCAAATTCTGCCTCCCTTACCCACTGCATGGGTCCCCTACTCATCAGCTGGTTCAGCTTCATGCTCACTGCAAATATGTACTCCACTCCCAAGACCTTCTGTGCATACCACCATGGACACCATCCCCCCCTCCCTCCCCCCCACCTCTCTGATACTTCAGCTTGGACCCAATGCTCCCCTGACCTCCAGCTGGTCCAGCTTAAAGTTGGCTGGTGAATGCACATGCATACTCCATGCACATCAAGATTGGGAAAATATAGGCACTCGTCCCACCCAGGAACTGGCACGAGGTGCATGGGCTGTGACCCAGCCTCCAGCACTGAGCCCCTCACACTATTCACGTTGGTCTCGCCCAGCAGCTGCTTTGGGGGGCACACATAATTTCTGCCCTAGTAGTTGGAAGTTAAAGACCCCCCAACTCGTTCCAGTAGCTGACACCAATTTTCACTCACACACAGGTCTCACCAGTAGGTGGCACTTAGTCCTTACAGCGCACACACAGAGGCACAATAGAGAGTTACATAAGCAGAGAGAGAGAGTTAAGAAAACATACAATAAGAAAGTATAAGGTAAGGGGACAGACTGCAGTTGTCAGATGTAGAGCTCAGGCAGACAGCTACACTGACTGACCATGTTTTACACATGACCAACCCTGTATACCCCTTTTCTGTCTACTCTCCCGCTCAACTCCTCTTCCCTTGGATGTCCCTTCACTGACTGGTTCTGTTAATTCCCTCACCCCTCCCAGTCCAGTGTCAAGGATCTCTAATCAGTTGTTAAGTCCTGGCTGGTCTTCCAAGGAGTGGTACCTGTAATTGCCTGATGGCTGTTGTCATGCAAAGGCAAACAAGGAATTAATTCACTACTTCCCATTAGCATGAGGATGTCCAAGCCTCTCCAGGAAAGCAGGGCTCCATCACGTGTAACAATAACTTGGGAAGGCAAACGTAGTAAATCTGAACATATCCCCCTCCCGCTCTTCCTTCTCCTTCACCACAGCTTTTATTGCTAAGAATGATGCCATATGATATAGGATATGCCTGTGGTCAGTTGGGGTCAGCTGTCCCAGCAGTGCCCTTCCCAACTTCCTCAGCTACTTGCCATTATGCTTCATGAGAAATGCTGCAGAAAAGGCCTTGATACTGTGCAGGCACTGCTCAAGAATATAACCATGTTATCAACACCATCCTCATCTTCACAGTATGTCAATAAAGATATATATATTTGTGGTTATAATAGTGTGTGTAGCATAATGACGCATTCAAGATCTTTCCAATCACATTTCTCTGGAAGACTGGTGGCAAGTCTATAATAATTTTCATTGGGTTTGGTTTAAATGGTGAGAAATATTACTTCTCTTGCTTTGCTATCAAGACGCTGTAGTTAAAGTCCTTCCCAGTCTTCCAAAGTAGGGTAAAGCACTTCCTTGTTCCAATTTGTGGGTATGTTTGTCAGTTTCCATTATTAGATTCTCTCTGATACCAGCACAAATGGAATTTTTTCCTTCGCTCATAAGGTGTAGATAAGGTCCCTGCTTCTACGTCTGATAGCTAACACATTTATCAGTTGTGCTTGAATAATAGTCGCCTTTTCTCAATAGAAGTCCCCTCCCAACAAATCTATTGCCCAAATGCAAACCTTTCTCAGCACGTACTTTATGGTACAGGTAGGTTCTGGTGGTTGTAAGGACCACATCCTCTCACGAATTTCATGTTTTTATCCTGATTCCTTCATCCTGAATCTGAGGATTTTTTGTGTTATGAATCACGATCCATTTGACATATACATTTCCCATACCTCTCAGTGTACTACCCAATCCCATACACATCCCCCTCAGTTCTGGTAGTAGAAGCTGCAGATTAGTCCAAGTCCCATTTCCCACCCCTTTTACTCCAAATTGGCAAATCTCCTCTGTACATCCTTCCCAGAAAGTTGTCCAAGGCCATCATGATTTTATGTTGTATGGCATTGTGACCCTGTCTTCCTGGTGTTCACAGATGAGTGGTCTCATCTAATACGTGAAAGATGTTTGTCAAAAGTACTTGCATAAATGCAACTTCCCATATTATATCATCCAGCATCCTCTGGATACACTGCATGAAGTCCTTTATACTCTAATAAATTCAATATGCAGAGGTACCATCAGTTTGTCTGTAGACTTCAAGAGACCCACTGCCATTTGGGCATGTGCAGATGCACCTGCTATTTTTTTTTTTTGTACATTCCACAATCCAAAAGCTGTATTCCCAGCATCCCATTAAAAGAAAAAAAAAAATTAAAATCCTGCTTTGTCCAGTTAACCTCTTTAGTGTAATTAATTCCCTTTGTGGTGAATAATTCTGGGTATGCTCTCAGCTACTCTTGTAGCCCGGGTACAATTATGTTAAGACAATCAAATAAACCAAAATTCTGGTCTGAACTGGACACAAAAGTTAATCATAATAGCTGAAAGGATCACAGGGGCCTTTATCTCAGTTTTCCACCAGGGCATGGCATCGCTGAATCAAGGTCTTCCTTGAGATGAATCACAACAGTCATCTTCTGCTTTCATGGAATTATCATCGCAACTTGTCCAAATAACAAATCTCTTTGTGCCTCAGATGTAACTGTTCTGAGTCTCATCTGCACAGCATACATACTATTCTTGGAAGTGCACCGTAGTTAAGCCGGTGCACTTCCGGCTTAACTACAACGACGTCCACAAGACGACGTCTGTTGCATAAGACAGTGACAGTTCTGTATCTTGCTCAGCCTATATCACTGTTTTGCAAGTGTTATTAATGCCTACTACAGAATGAACGTTACGCCGGAATCAATGAGACTGGAGACCCCCATTTATGGACTGACTGATCATTCTTTCCCAATTATATAAATTTGTTTGCCCTTTCAGCCTCTAATGGAGTAATCAGTTTTTTCCCTTTACACCAGTGCTGCAAATTCCCCCCCATATATCATTTTGGGTAGATAAACTTCCTTTAGTGGAAAAGGTCTTTTAGTTACAGGGGTTTTGGGTAGTTCTAGCAGTAGGGTTCTAATGCAGTTGATGCTATGGTCAGCTTTGGGTCCAAGATATGGTTTAGCCTGTGACACTAATGCCATCCACTGCCCTCTCGCCTCTCTCTATTGATGGTGCCCAGCCAGACAAGCCCAGAGCAGACTTCTGAGCCACAGACTTTTAGCCATCAGGTAGAATAAGATGTTACGGGAAAGTGGCATTGGTACAGCATCATCACCCCAGCTGGGAACCTTGGAGGCCTGTACTGGTCCTCACCATATATCCCCTTTTCACTGTGTGGGAATTTCCACAGCTTGAAAACATGAGGACCAGGACGCCTGGGCAGAGGATGGAGCCACCCAGATCCCTCCAAAGCACTGCCTTGTGCTCTAGCACTACAGGAGCAGATTTTTAGAGGCCATTAAAAATCCAGTCCTAAACAAAGTAACACATTTCTGCTGCCCGAGGTTGTGAGCTCTTTTAACTGCTGGTTCTAGGAAAAAACAACTCATGACATGCCTTTAAGACTCTTAGGTCTACTTACTACCCTGTGCTAGTGTGGGGAGCAGCGAGAGAGGAAAGGTTGCAGTAATGCCAAGTACATGAGAACACTGCAAATCTCAGTTTCCACACCCCCAGGTCCCGCTGAATCTCAGCCATAAAATCCCATTACACACCTGAGAGTGCTTGCCTGTGCTGGGTACCACCACCCTGCTGACCCACACGTCCCAAACTGGGACAGAAGCTCGTGTTACCCAGGATAGATAACTGTGATTCTGCCACCTAAGGCTGGCAGGGACACTCCTCTAAAACCAAACCAGTTCAAATTCACCTGTGGAGCTGTTTTGGAGGAGGGCTGAGCAACAGCAGTAGCCCATTGGCATCCACTACAGCATGTGCTTTCTATTTTCCCATATAGGAAGTCCATCCAATTCTGCCAAGCCCTAGTGGAGGGTTTGATGGCTGTGAACGGTGTCCCATGATGAGGCAGGGCAGGGACCCGATGGAGACTCACGCCAAACCAGAGAATGGGACCGGAAAGCAGAAGTATGCCAAGTAAATTAGTGCTTTATTTATTTATCTCCAGCTTTAAAGTACTCAAGAACTTCTACGCATCAGCTTTATACTTTAGCTGCTTTGAGAAGTTAATAATTTTCTCTTCTGCACCATTGCCTGCAATAGGAGAAGGCTGGTAAGAGGTTAGGGAAATGCTATGCGAATGATTTAAGGTGACATCCCTGAGGGCAGAGCTCAACAAATGTGTTCCTCTTGTGGGTAAGAAAAAGAGTTATGAAGTTTAATCTGGTATCATACAAAGGGCTGTATGGCTAGTGGGCAAACGGGACTCTAGCAATCAGAGGCTATTAAAGAGGAACTACTAATCATGTCGGAAGTGGTCTGGGAGAGAACAGGTACCATCCTTCGAGGGGAAGTTCTAATAGCCAAAGAAATAAACCATTCCCACATGCCTGTTGCCAGGACTTAGCATCCTTAAGTGCAAGACCCTGCCCAGTTACAATAAGCACATAGGCTTCTGAAGCTGACAGCAGGACTGCTTCAGAAGATATTTGCTGACTTGTCCTCATGTGAAAACGCAAGCTGCACCATAAGTTGATCCCCTCTGCTTTTGGATTAAGGAGTGAGTACTCCGATCCTGGGAGAAATCTGCTTCTCTGATTAACGAAAGGAAGAAAGCAGGAAGATAACAGCAACTTCTTCATTTAACTCCATGGAGAAATGTATTTGTGTGTCTTAACTGTTTCCACCTGCCCCACCTCTTGAAGGAGCTTTGACTTCTTAAGATTTCAAGCAACCCATTGCTGCATTGCCTGTGCCTCCACCAGAGTAGCAGGCAGGAGTTGAGAGGGCCGCTGAGAAAACACTGCTCCCTCTCCCTTGCTTCTCAAGTGCTTCTATAGATACAAGCACCTGGGGTTTTGTGGCGAGTCCTGTAGTACTGCATTCCTGTGATGTCCAGGAGTGAAACTAAACAGCACTCAGGAGAAACCCAGAGCAGACCGGTGCTCCTTTCAAACTCAGGGGTGCAGGCAGCCCATGCTCTCAGAAGGGAATGGGAAGAAAATCTTTCCCCTTTTCACCCAGTGGCAGGCACTTCCCATCTTAGACTCAAGTACCTGAACACCTTTCTGCATGTATCCAATACTGTCCAGGTAGTTTTGGTCATAGAGTAGTATAATCTTTAAATAAACAATCATGTAAGCTATTGTCTTTAAAAGGGTTAGGATGTGGTGGATCATGTTTTTAGGTAAACCAGCAGGACTTGGACCCAGATTAAATGACTCAGACCAACCAGGAAACCAAAGTTTTACAATTATCTATGGTTTCTTATAGAATAGCAAGTTAATTTACCCGGGAGCATCCATATTGTCTCAGAGTTTGCAGGGCTCAATATACTCAAGTCAAATCTAAAGATGTATGTATCATGATAATAGGTTTGTGTATGAGTGTTTTAAATTCTTATTAATAATAAAAAAACAAACAGCATGTTGTAATAAAGACAGCTCCTTCTTGATTACACTCCAGTTTTATGCATGGCTATAGTTCAGTCCATGTGCAATTCGTAAGTAAAAGTTGTCTTCCACTTACCTGTTGTCAAATATTTATACCAGGTTAGTGAGTTCACAGTTCTGTGTAAGTTCCTGGCTGTGCATAATTTTGTCTCTGCAGTGGTGATGTTCCCTCTGTGGCAGGAAGGTTTCCTGGTACCATTTCTAGACTGGTCACGTCTTTCAGGTGGGAATGATGGATCAAATTAGATTTTTTCTTCCACTTTTACTGCTGAGAAAGATTAGCAGTACCCAAACTGTTCCCTCCCATCAGACAGAGAAGTAATCGTTTCTTTTGTGTACTTTTACCCAAACATATCTTCCTAGATAGAATGGATACAGAGTACCTCCTAGAGATCATGGTTACATGAGGTCTGGTTGTATTTTAGGAATTTCTGAGCCTGTAAAATATGCAGGTACATCAGTTCCAGGGAGTTGCACCAATCTTTTGTATACTATTTCACAAGGAGACAGTTTTGCTAAATATTCATTAGGGCTAAAGGTAGGGCATGCAAGAAGCAGATATCAATTTGGCTGTGGCATAAATTCCTGGCACAGACCAATTCTTCACCGTTGTTTGGGCAAGTGCAGGATGGTGGATGCATTTTTTTGCTTAGGGAATCAGGTGTTGCTTAGGTAAAATAAGAAGGTTTTCTGCACCGAATATACATTCCCTCTAAGTCTCGTGTCACCTCATGCCTTTTCCAAGAATCAATTTCTTCAGCAGGAGCAGTCAAACCTGTCTTTCCAGGAGTGAGCAACTCCAAGTTGGACCACTTGTAAGGCGGGCAGTTTGTACAGCTGTTGTGCTATGGCTTTAGTTGCAACATCTGCATAATTTACTATTTCTTTTATCCTTTCTCCAGCATCAGCTATGGATGATAGCTAGTTTCTTTGGCAACTGTAGAGCTTTCAACAGTTTAGTACTTTCTCCATATGCTGCTTTCGTATCTGTCCACTTCAAATGCATATTGAAAATCAGTATAATACAGTCTTTCTTTGCACAGTTGGCAAACTGCAATCAATATTGTTTATGCAATCTATTGTGCTTCTTGTGCATTCAACTTTGCACCGAATAGTGAAACCAGCAATACTTTATTTACAGCAGTTACTGAATAAGCTGTAACCCAATTACTATTCAGGTAATATGAGGAACCATCTGCAACAAGTTCAAGGTCAGGATCTGGAAATGGCACATCTGTTAAATATTTTTGAAACTTTTCCGTTTCACAGGTTGTTACAGTCGCAGCGTGGTTTCTTCCCCAGCTGGGGGGATGAGAGTTGCAGGTTTCAGTGTATGGCATCGCTTAATCCTTACGTTTTCTGCAAGTAAGAAATTCAGTACATAGCAATGTATCGGATGTGGTGACAGTGCCTGGGTAGACGCTGCGGTACCAGACTTTCACATCCGTGTGGTGCTTCCACCACTAGAGGGAAAGCAAGCACCACGTTTTCATTCCGTTCCACTGAGAGTGCCGCGGCAGCTCTGCGGGGGCACAGCAGAGGATCCTTCATCTGGATCTGGACTGGACACTTCGGCAGGGATATTTTAAATTTCCTCGTGTACATACAAGATAA